>JAYKAV010003266.1:5176747-5209158 GCA_035582835.1 Phoebastria nigripes | reverse complement strand
TTTTCCTTTTTTTTTTTCTCTCCATCTTGCCGTAAGAACGCTGTGATGTGTTGTTTACTTCTTTCTCTAACTTTGATGCTCTCGTGTGGCTTCTCTCCTACCACAGGAATTTCACAAGCCTTTATATGTGGTGAACTTTTGGATGCAGATATAAAAATTAAAAGATCTCGAGTAAATACTAAACAATGGCTCCCACCAGACTGCGTTAAGTACTGCGTTCAGTGCTGCTCTGGATTCCTTTCTAGTGAAAGGTGATGTAAATCCTAGAGCCGGTTCTGTGTGCTCAGTAAAATGCTGCATATTTGTGTAAAATCTCTGGTACTTCAGGAGGTTTTATACTCGCTGGTGCCCAGGAACCAAAGGTATTTAGTAAGTAGGGCTTTGGGGGTGGGAGTTGGAGGGGTTTTTCTTTAGACCTAGAGTAATGCTTTCTTAGTCATTTCCTCTGACAAATCACAGGGGKTTTAAAAAATTTTCTGGTGGTCTCCAGCAAAGATTCAGTTGTTTTGAGATGGGGCTTCTGGGGGACGAAGAGCATTAACTAAACTCTTCGGGAGATGTGCGTTATGTTTCCGCACTATTTTGTACGTTTTCCAGGTACTTCTTGAAGATAGCATTAGGACAATTTTTGAAGAGCTCTACTCTTTCTATACTTTTATCTGCATCCTAATTTCTGAATGAATAATCCATTGTTTGATTCTGTACCTGTTACTTTCTTTTTTTTCTTGTCCAGCTGCAGACAAACAATACTGACTCTGCCAATAGAGTCCACGGTTGCAGTTGGAAAGACTGATTTCTGTGTAAATTCTGAGGTTGCTGAATGGTAACTTCCASTGCTGGCATGTCTTTTCAAAAAATCCTTTTTAACCATGTAGCCAGAACAGGTTAACTGCACTGCTGGTTAGCTGTTGATTTTGCCTTGATTTGAGTGGGGAACTGTACTATTTGTAAAATGCTGTGTTTATCTTCTTAAATGACACACTTCAACTCTGTTTTCTGGTACCACAGGTTTATTAGATCCTGCCTCAGAAATTAAAGAAACTTGCATGTATTTTATGCTTTACGTTGTACAACAAAAAGAACCCAGTGTCAGCCTCTAACTTTAGGTGCAGTTCCATGACATTTATGCTATTTAAATACAAAGCTGCTCTAGTTAAATCTTCTAAAATAAGCTTAACTGGGTTGTTGCAAGACTTTTTCCGTAAAATCTAAACTTGAAACCACATGAAATGTCCTTTTAACATCTAATGTTCCATGGTAGTTGGTTAGGTCACACACATGTAATTTTTTMTATATGAAGGGCAGTAAAAAGCCTGAAACAACTGATTTTAAAAGGTTAAGGTTGGTAAGTATTAGGAATTATCTTATTATGGGTAAGTATAAAAATGCAGAGAATGTTCTGAAGGGATTTAAAGCAATTCAAAATATCTTTCACTTTAGAAATGAACTACACCTGCTTTTAAGTTTCCCTATCAACCCAATCTGGTTAAAAACAGAAAAAAAAACCCACTTGGAAAGGTTAAGATAATCAAAATGGACTGTGTATAGTACAAAACTGGAAAGTTACTGCTTTTTTCATCATTCAGTAGTTAAAATTGCTGCTATTTAGGTTCAGACAAGACCAGCCTAAACTGGTTATTTACAGAAAACCCTTGTAAATACTAATTATGGTTCCATGTATAATTTTTTTTTTTTTTTTAATGGGAAGGTCAACCAAGTTCTTAATTTTCCGCAAATTCAGGATGTTCCTATTTCTTCCCATCCTTTCTGTCTTAAAAGTTTTATTTGATATCAATGAAGGAGTGAGTGCATTTATCCTAACGTACTCTTCTGCAGAAAGAGAGCAGGCAAAGTTTCTTGGTAATACAAAGGTGAGGTACCTGTGTCTTCCCAATCCAGTAAAACTACCCCAAAATCTTTTGGTAATCTGGAAGAATCATTAAACCAGCTGTCTCAAATCTTTGCTGAGGAAGCTTCTACTTGCCTAGCCTGCTCGTCGGTCCCGTGTCTGCCATTGTGGAGTTGGAAGAATATCATGGCTGTGTACCTTTGCCCAGCTCCCATTTCCGTAAGAATTGAGGAGGAGGGAGGACAGGGAGAGTGGCAGCTGAATGCCTTGGAGGGACAAAAAGCAAGCCTAGATACAGGGAGATCCTGAGTTCTAATATTGACTATCACTGGGTTGCTTTGTGGCCTTGAGTGAGGCATTGATTTCAGTTTTTTCTTCTTATCTCAGTCATTGCCATCAAAAAGGCAAGGAATTAGAATTAAAATTGCTTTAATCTAAATTATTTTTAGAAAATGAGAGGCAAGCTTCTACTTGGCCTTTTCCTTAATGTTAAGAATATGTCAGGAAATACGCATGTCAAAGCTTCAGTTGCTAATAAAACATAAGGAGTTTGGTACGTAGGCTACTGCAGTCTGTGTTGCTGCCAAAAGATAGCTTTGCTGAAAGCTATCTGGGAAGTATGTGATGTATTAATTTTATCATTTCATGAGGTGTGAACATCTCAGGCACTAACAGTCAGTTGATTCCCAAAGGCACTCAAAAAAGCCCGTCTTTAAAAAAGGAGCTTGTAGTCTTACAAGCTTTTTTCTTACTAAAACTTTAATAACTTAGACTGTAAACTCTTCAGACAGCTGTATCTGGCGAGGTGCATTCAGGTAGTTATTTTTGCCCAGTTTTCAAAAATGCAGAAGATTTTTGCAGTTCTTTGTTTGAAGCAGTTACTAATATCTTTGGAGTTCAGCATTGGTAGACAAATGTGTTAGGCATAATATTTATACTGGTCCGTGGGAAGGTGGGGGAGCTGCACAGTGCTTTCCTGGGAACAGTTCTTGCACTAGTTTTCCTCGTATGACTTCTAGGGAACTGAAAACAGAATTCCTGTGTTCTGGTGTTTCATGAGCTGTGTTGGATGGGGACGTCCATGAACTCAGCAGGAGGAAGGAGTGATGGGTGTCCCAACAGTTCAGCCTTTCGTTGGCCACGAGGTGGCTGCTTCTTGCTTTGCAGGTCCCGTGGCACAGACCAGGCCACGTGGGTACTTGTAATGCCTTGGTGCAGTAAGGTCGTGTCTGTTTAGGAAGCCGTGCAGGCTAACAGGAGATTACAAGCTTGATTTTTTGAAGGCTCCATGTGCTGTTGGGAGGGGAATGTTGCTTTGAGTTAGCTCTAGTGTGGACAGAACATCCATTCCTGGCTGAAGTGATGCTGGAGCATGCCATCTACGTGGTTTCATTTGAAAGAGATTGATTTCCTATGCTGTGAGACTGCTGCACTATGTGAACAAAAGCCCGATATGCGAGGAAGATCTGGTATTTACTTCAAAACTATGCTTCTATTTGAAAATAGAAGCTTCTATTTGAACTAAAATACAAATATAGATGTACTTTACCAATGGCTCTGGTAATTTGTAATGGAATCAGGCACTTGGGACTGTTAGACCATAATTGCCAGTAAAATACTGTGGCTTTTTTTCTGTCTGCGTTGTATGTTGCAAACCCTTAGCTCAAACTGTTCTCTTTGTCCTAGGAAAAAATGACTCTTTAGGTTACTACTGAGATTAAGACCCAGAGTTTAAAAACCAGGCTGAAAAACCCATCCAGATTCAAAGCAGTTAGAGAAACAGACAAGAAACTGAACAAATAGTTCTGTATTGTAGCTCATTTTCTCTGAAATGAAGAAAATAAGCATATTACTCGAGCCGGGCTCCAGGTCTGTGTGATGTGTAGATGATGGGTATTTCATTGGCAGGTCCAGATGATCATACTGCTTCATCAGGTCCAGTGTCTTGCTTCAGCAGCGTCTTTTATTGTTTCAGGAAAAGTTGGCCTACTCATGCACAAAACCAGCAGTTCTGTGTAAGGGGTGTTGAACCAATTGTGCCTCAAAGCAGAACACTTTATTACTGTAAGCATGAATAACTACGACTATAACTACAAGTGGCAGCCATACAGTTACAGTATGTGGCTTGTTCTGAAGTATTTTCTTCTAATTCTGTGTGCACTGGTGAATTTATTTAATCCTTTCTTACAGGCTCAACTGAGTGGGAGATATTTTTTCACAGGACTTTCAATAGTTTCTCCGGCTCCCTCTACTCCTGGAGAGAGGGCAGTGGCAGAGCTGACTTGGTACAGTACCGCTGTCTTGCTTCCTCTTCCCAAATGCATGCAGTATTGAGTATTTTCAAGAAGCTGTTTTACAGTTATCTGTAATTCTTTGGCTAGACTCTTGACGTGCATTGAAGCCTCACTTCTTTCTTCCTCCTCCCCAACTGAAAAACAATAGAATTGCTATGAAGAGAGATGAGGAAGTTGGTAATTTTTCCATCTATGCAGTCTGGGGAAGCAGAAAATTCCTAGTGGAGTCTGATACTTTCCAGTTTATTATTGCATGTCTTGCTTGTATCGCATTCCTGCTGTCTTTGAGGAGCCCTGGAGTTCTGACAGCCCTCTCGGGTTCTTCCTCAACTTCCTTATTCAAAACTTTGCCTGGGATCAGGATCTTGGATTGTTTTCATCACTTGTCTTTCATAATTAATACCAGGGCTACATCTTTTGTAAGTATTTTGAACATATGTTTAAGGTAGAGTCAGAATGCATCGCCCACAGGACTTTTCATTCAAATACAGAAGTGATTATCAGACTATGACAGGACACAACTGAAGATCTGCTGGTTTCCATGGAAGTCCCTTGGTTTGTAATAACTGGAATAGCAGACAGTTCTACAAACAGCTTGTTAAGTGCTTGTGTGGGGGAGTGGGTACGGGGAGCAAGAAACTTGATTGCCTCTGTTATTTGTGCATTTGTACCATTCTCATGTGAAATCCATTATTACTTATCTTCAAACTGAACTCCCACAGATTCACTAAACAAACGTTTGTCTTGGTGCCTCTGAGCGCCATTCTTTCAAAATTAAATGTTAGACCATCTCCAGACCTCTTAAGTTCTCGACAGTAGTATTCCGGTAGCTCTGGGATGGCTGCCCTACAGCAGCAAGTCTTGTGGATCTGCCCTACTGGCAGAAAATACCAGTTCTTTATTCAGAAAAATAGGGATGGAAGAGTGAATGAATTGCAATAATCACAAAGTAATGTGGATTATAGACTCGTAAGTCCCCCACAATCTATGATTTATAGTTCCCCCAAAGCCCCCCAAATACTTAAAAATTTCTTGAGCAGAAAGGTAAAGTGCATGCAAGCAGGAAAATACTTTTATCGTTTCAGACCTGAATTCATACTGAAAGTTTGAGTCTAAACAGTTACAATATTTATTGAACACTAGGTTTGCCAGCAGATCTGCGTGTAAGCATGTTGGCAGCTGGCACCAGAAGCAGTCGTTCTGACTAGATGTGCCTTAACATGATCTTGAAATTGCAGGCACACTAAGGAATAGTAATGAGATGCAGTCTGGCAAGCATACTTCCCTTAAAGAGACATTGTCTTGATGCGCGGATGTGAAAAAGGGAGAGAGATTTTAAATCCTGGCTTTTTACCATGCCATATGGAGCTTTTTTTTTTTTTTTTTTTTTCCTGTCCCCCAAATGAAAACAAGGAATCCTTAACAGCACTTGAAGCGAGCTCCTGCTGCAGTGGGTGGACAGCCCTGGAGATCGTTGGCTGGATGGTTAAGGTGGAAAGCAACGCTTCCTTCAGCAAGAGTCCTGGGGTGTGTTATAGTATTCTTATCTGCATCTCCTACAGTATGAGCTGGATTYGTCATTAGTCTTCAGTGAATTGAATTCTGTTTGGGGATGTTTCATGTGTGTAATTTGAGCTCACAAATAAGGAATGACAGTGTTTATAAAGATTGTGCTGCAGGCGGCTTRAAAATCATTTAGGAAAGCAATTGTCTTCAGTTTCCTACAGACGGGCGTCATCTCTGCAATATCAAGGGAATGGCAAACTGAGGTGAAGAGGAGTAAGGAGAGTACCTTTTTTTGTTAGCACATATATAAGGATGATAGGTGTGACAAAAGTGATTTTGATTAAATTAAATGTATGCTGCCTTCCTTGCTTGAAGGTGGAAGGGGTCTGCTTTTGTATCTGTTCAAAGCAGGTAGATAGGTAGCATGGACAGTATTCCTGCTGTTTTGGGGACAAGGAAAAATACTTATTTCCTGTACAAAATAGAGTTTTGAAGAATTAGCTCTTAATGCTCTTAAATGGGAGAACCAAACACCTCTCTTCAAGCGTTTTGTTATGTAAGTTATCGGGGTGGAGAGAACAAGTTCTGAGTTTTGACGGTGAAGTTGCATGTGGAGACTTGGCTGTTGTGATGGCTTGACTAGTAATTTATAGAGAACAGCGAAGGAGCCCGTGCTGGTGCCACTCTGCAGCAYGAAGAACACTGCTTTTTCATTGCACTGTCTGTACTAACGGGCAGCGTTAGTGTGGTCTCCCATCTTCTCGTCCTCCTGATGCTGTTGGATCTACCTCAGAGCAAATCTCTAAGAACACGCATTGTGCGATCAAGGCTTCTTAATTGTTTTTTACCTTATTTTTAGTGTGTGGACCAGATAAGTGATTCTATGGGGAAACTGGCAAAAGAACACAAAACTGKTTTTTTCCAAACTCTTTGAACACCTTCTGTAAGGAACAAGTGAGTGACTGAAATCTTAGTTCCTGCAAATAACTGTTACTGTCCCTGCCATGCATTGCAGAGGTGAGCAGAGTTGTCGGGTGACGCATTGAATGAACGTGGAGCAAAATCTTGGCTACAGAGGAAAATTTTGCATGTTGTTAGCACCTCTTCTAATATGAAGAGGTTTGGCAATGCTAAACTGTTAAAGGATGTTCAAACTTCAGTGAGCTTTTAAGGTGAAAATATTTTAGATACACAATCAGATGAATACAATTCTTCTTTAAACCTCTTGGTTTAAAACTGCAGAGCCAGCTTCAGAGTGTCTTTGCTAATAAACAGTCCTCTGCAGCAGAGAAAATCTCTAAATTATTACTTGCTATGTCACACTGTTGCTGACTTGTTTCCCCTATCGCTTACATAGACCAGCAGGGTAAACAGGCGCAGGAAATGGCTGGTAATTCTTTTACCTCGTCGGAGGATGATGTTCAGTGCCTGCTGCTGTGAAAAATACTCAGTTCAGCTTTTTAAAGAAGATTTGACTCCTGCTTTTTTTTTTTTTGTTACTTTTAAGCATAAAGGATAAGTTTTTCTTGTAACTCTGGATGGGGAGGTTTGGAATTACTTCAGAAAATTCATTTTTACTTTGAACGCCCTTTCTCTCCTGTGTGATTGTGCTGGCATTTCTGTATCAAAAGGGTTGGACTGTCGGCAATTACCATGATCCTTGTCTTCATCCGAGCTTTGAATCCAGTGGACTATTGAATAGGCAAATAAAACCGGCTTGTTCAGGAAGATGAAACAAAGTATCTGACTGAATTTCTAATTTCATTAGAGGGAAGATTGAGACAGGTAAACATCAAGAGAATGAGATGAATCTATTTATGCTCAGCCCCTAACATGACTGAATTTGCAGGAAGATCATCTGAGAGCAGCCCCCAGCCTTGCTGCAAGGCCCTTTACCTGCAATGCAGTGCTGTGCATCTGCAGCTAGGTGGTGGAGGCAAATCCCTCTTCTCCCTCACTCTTGCACAAAGCTTTGCTGCGTTCGAGAAGAACCAGCCCCTCCGCCTGCCGTTGATGTCCCCCTGCTTCCTGAACAGTGTGGCATCTGATTTTTAATGGCTCTTTCGAAAACTATTGGGCTGTCTTCGGGAATATCTGTATCAATGGGAGGCCGTGCTTCATGCAGGTAGGTTACCCTCTTTTTTTTTTTTTTTTTTTTTTAATCTTGTGAATTTGCAGTTCTTCAGGCATTCCTGAGAGAATAAGGACTTTTGGGAGGGTCTCTAGATGTGGATTCACACGAATTCCATAAAAGATCTGCATTTTGCCTTAGCATTGCTGTTCAGCATTGTTTTCCTTAAGTAAAATACTGCTATTTAGTTGTAGAGAGACCCTGCAAATCCAGTTAATTCTGATGATTAATTAGCACATTGAGGGAGCAAAAGTAAAAGGTGATCAAGGTGTTCTTAAGTAGAACAGAGGTGGCTATAAGAAAAAGTACCCTAGAACACTTGATTTTTAATGTGTAAACCATAACCATTTTTATAGGCTCTTTATATATTTTATCTGCATTTTGCAATATTGCTGACAGCTGTTTCAGCTGTCATCTTTAAATACTGAGTATGGATTTTTCTGCTGTCTTTAGCAGCCTTTTGTGCCTTTTAGAGTACTGTCTCTGTGAGCGAAGCAGACAGATGAGGGTTGTGGKTTTGCGTATCAGTTTTTATTTGGTATTAATACATATTCTGCACTGATTAAGCCTCTCTTAATCCGTATCTGCAGTTGACGTGGTCACTTTGGGGGAAGAAGGTGGTGGGATGTAATAACATCTAATGAATTTTCGCAGGAAGGCAAAGGAATGAGATGTGTTTTGGAGGTGATTTCGTAAAGGAAATAGGACTGTAGAAATGTATGTGACCTGAATACGGCTCACCATCACATTAGTTGGTATAATAGATTATAATATAGAAGTGAAATGCTTTTGGATCCCCAGGACAGACTCGGATGCAGACTACAGGGTGTGTCATGTACGAGGTTGTCAGCAGCATGATTCGTCAGCCCTTCTTAGGAGGGGTGCAGAAAGCTTCCAAGAGAATGGGGTTTAGTGCTTCCAGTAACTTCTTCCTTGATGCATGAAATTACTATTATTGAAAAGCATTGGGACTGCAGAATGGCATGATGTTTCTGTCTGCACCAGTGGTTCTTAAGATGAATTTTCTTTTGAATCCGTTCTAATCCCCTACATCTTGCGCAGTTACAAAAGTGAAAATCTTGAAACAGCATTGGGGAGAATTACTCTTTACTACTTACGCTATGGGTGTGGCTACTGGGCTTAAATTTGCCTTTCTGTCCGATTCTGCATTCTGGTTCTCTTTACCCTGTCTGTAGGATTTGTTATATATGAGCATCCAGTCTCCCCTTCAACCATTCTGTCCGTGGCCCTTTCTTGCCTTTGCTACCTGCTCTTAATTTGGGGATAGCCTATGACTTTAGCTCGGCTGTCCCCAAAGGAATGCAGCAGTTTTAAAGTAGCTTTTTGACCTCCAAGACTTGTGTCCGTCCGTCGTCCCCCCCCGCCTCCTGGTTTCCTTCTTCCTACCCCTGACTTGTAATTCTGTGGCTTACAGGGCAAAAAGTCTAAATACTAAATATCTTGGGGCTTGATCAAGCTACGGGGTTGTTAATAAATGCCTCATTAGCCTGGCAGCAGTAGAATGGACTGTCTGGCAGTCTTGTTTKATGGTTTGGGACCACTAATCTGTGTTGCTTATCTGTTCCTGAATTAAAAAACCAGCAGGACTTACTAGCTCTGACAACAGACTCAAAGTAAWTGTCGGGTGGTTCGGCTGTGCCCGGGCTGACCTTTGTAGCTCCTCTTTGCTTTAATGAACCTCAATTCCAGATTGTAAATGGCTACAAGTTTAGTCATGATCAGATTGGAACGTGTGATTTCTTCCTTTTTATGCTCCATAGATATATAAGATGGCCGTAGTTTTAATGTGTAGTAATGTATTTAATGTATGAAGTCTCAGCAGAGTGCATGTGTAGTAGGTAAATGCTGAACATTCATTCTGCTGTATAACTACTCAAAATTGAAATACTAAATTTGTCCCATGGATTAAGATTAGTTAGTATGGCCATGATATGATGCACAGGACTCCAACTCTGTTATAAGCTATAAAAACTGCATCCGAAAGCCCACTTGCATTAGCATATCCACTGGCATAACCAGTGGCTGTCTCAGCAGTTACTCCTTCTTTGAGCAAAATGAGTTGAGTTTGAAATAGGGTGGTGGAAGGCATCAGTTATATCTGCTGCTTCACTGGAACAATAGTTTCAATACAAGAAACTTCCGCTAAGTCACACTGACAGGGAAGCTCGTTGTAAAGAATGTTATCTCATGCTTGTACGTCATTGCTGTAAAGAAATTTGTTGCCCACCTCTTTGGACGACTCCAGCTTTTTTTAATATCTCATACTTCTAAGAAAAGAAAGCTTAATGTTGATATCCTGCAGTACTGTGCCATCAAGTCTTGCCAATGCAAATGGGCTATAGGCATGTTTTCATTATAAATGCTTGCTTTGTACAAAAGGATATTGAAGATTAAACTTTGTAGACATGTAACCATTCCCTGTAATGCTTTGTAAAAGCAAATAACTTACCTGTTTTAGTATTATCATTTCATGAGCTGTTTGGCTGTAAGCAGCATGCTGCCATGAAGGAGGAGTTGGGGCACAGGGGAGATAGCAATATGTTTTAGCTCGGGGAACTCAAACACAGCTTACACATGTGAGAGCAATGAGGTGCCCTTTGCCAACATGATCTTCACAAGCAGGAACTTAGAGTAGCACATTTGGTGAAAAGTTAAACACACAAAACTAATGTTTTTATTTATGAGTGTAGGAGTGGAAAAAAAGTACCACCTTGGTGCCTGATTTCAATCCCTCTGCAATCACAAGCTCTCGAAAGGGTTTACAGAACATCTGCTCTGCATACTCCCACTCTCCGTAGTTCAGAAAACTGTAACAAACTTTAGACCTTCAGTGAAGAGACAAACTAGAAGCACAGCCTACCACATGAGAACAGGAGCAATCAAGGGCAATATTAGGGATTTTAAAGTTCTGAAGTGTTAGAAGCAGAAGGGTTGTTAAATGTTCATTTGATCCTGAAGGTGAAAGGGACAAAGGGCACAAGTTCTAAAACGCTGGTTTAATTTTTTTTCCAAAGGAGTAAGAATTAATGGGTGTTAGTCTTTAAAATAACATTCATCAACATTTAAATCTTCAGGTTTTATATGAGGTAACATCTTAAAATATAAATTTGCTTTAGAAAAGTCCTCACTGAATGAAAGGCTGAGAAGGGGTTCAAAGAGACTAACATTTTGGTAGGATCACTAAGCTTTTAACTCGCTATCTTGTCTGGCCTTTTCTTTGTTCCACTGTAAAAGTGAATCTAGGGCATTAAGTTGTATTTCTCACTAGTATATGAAAAATTGTTTCTACCTACCTTGATACTAGCTTAGGAGTAAAAGCGTTTAAATGTGAAAGTAGGTTTTCTGAAGGCTGAATATTGCATCTCCTCCATTATCAGCAATCCCTCATGTGAAATGAAAGCTACTGAACTGAAGAGTAACGTGCGTGAGACATGCAGTGTGTTCTCTTTCAGACCCGACACTCAGCATCGGGGCCCTGCTGCTCATTCAGAGAATGATCTTCCAGAGCAAGAGGAAGAAATCCTGGGATCAGATGACGATGAACAAGAGGATCCAAATGATTACTGTAAAGGTGAGAACTTGCCTGTTTAAGGCACAGGATTTTCAATGTAATGAAGAAATTCCCTCCATTTCCCATCTACTATAGAGAATGAAAATGGACTCCCTCTTATTTTAAGTGTTTTTTGAAACTGCATGACAATAATAATGTTTTTCAAGCTAACCTGAAATGGAGAAACTATTCTCCAGGATTCCCTCTGGGGGAACAGTTGGAGAGCTGTTTTTAATGCATGTGTTTAAAGCTGTTAGCATTTCCTCTGTGCCAGAGGGCTTTCAAAAATGGTAAAAGCAAGTAGGCTTCAATTTCTTTTTGACTTTCATCAGAAAAAGGACACTTTCAAATCCTTCAAACCAGTTTCAAATTCTTCACTGTTTTCTTGTGAAGATCATCTTAGTATCCATGCTTCAGATACCTTTGTCTGCAAATATAGTCTTCCACTGTTTCTGAGTAGAAACTAAATACAGAGCAAATGGAAATATCATGGTATATAATTCAGTGTCAAAAGGGTCAGGCTTTTTTTAACATAGCAAATACTTTAAAAAAGACAGAACACTGATCATACAAATTCAACTGAACAATTAGCTGAAGCTCGAGTGTGTGCCCCCACCTCCAAGTGCTTTGTAAGACTACTTCTGTGATACTATTTATTCTATATATTGAATAAGGCAGAGGGAGAAGCATGTAACAAATGCCATATATGTGTATAAAAAATGCAAAGTAGAAATAGCACGGGGAACTTGAATTGCAATGTTTCTGACACTTCAGTGCTTTATTTCAAAGCWTTTACATTACTTTTAGCATGCTACCCAATTATTTGTGGGATTTCTGTTTGTTGTAAAGCAAGTGGGAAGAAGAAAGTCATTGTGTGAATTAGCGATCGGTGCAGCTGTTGTTGTTGTAACTGAAATCTTCTTGTAACTGAAAGAGAAGGGACACCTGCTTGAGCTAATGAAGTAATAGATAGCAATTCTATGTCTTGTTTGTGAACCAGTCAATCAAGAGAGATGAATCTTCCTGGCAAAGTATGCATTTCATGAGTGGTATTTGCTGACCACAGTTGAATAGTAAGCGCCTGGAATCTAGGGTGTAATTCCAGGTTCTGGCAAAGATTTATGCCTTAACAATTACAGATTCTTCTCTTCTTTCTGTTTTCTGCCAGTTCCCTTGCTTCCCTTGTGTCTTTCTCTGGCCTTTCATGTCTTTGTGTTTCCATCATGGAATCTTCCTGCATAGTCCGCAGCTGAGAGATACTAGGGGTACGGGGAGGAGACTTTCCTACTTTCGGTGGTGATGTTAAATGGCAAAGTGCCTTTTAATCAGGAGAGCAGTTGCAAGGGAAACTCCTTTGGGATCTTGGGTGCAGTACTCTTTCACATTATGGGGATAGAGCATGCAAAAGCAATGCTGATATTTAGCTGTAAGATTCTGTTACTGAACATCGTAAGCTGTGTTTTCCAAAGGTGGTCAGCCTAGCAGACTTCAGATGCTTTCACTGAGAAAATAATCTTTTGTGATGCTGCAGTGATGACCTACATTGAAAAGGAGGAAAAGTCAGTCATTCTAGTTCAATTATATTAAAAAGATACTTTTCAATCAACTAGAGCAACTGGAGGGCTGTTCACAGCTCTTCCTCTAACATACCGTATATATGTTCTAGCAAGATCCAATTAGAGAAACATTTGCATTTGTTTATATGATTAAAAATTTAAACACATCAAATAAGTCTGCCTCAAGTTGTGATGCTTGTTCCACATACCTGCCCTTCAGCACTTGCGTGATCTCTTGATATATAAACTTCCCACTGTTTTTCTAGGTGGTTATCACCTTGTGAAAATAGGAGATCTCTTTAATGGACGATACCATGTAATTCGGAAGCTTGGATGGGGCCACTTCTCCACTGTGTGGCTAGCTTGGGATATCCAGTAAGTCCTTCTGTTCTAGCTAGTGTTTCTGGTGGGAATGTACAGCATTGCACAAACATGATCAGAAAGCATCTTTTTACTTTTAGATAAAAACACAAACCATAGCTGTCCACATCCTGACACAGAAGTTTCTTTTGATACTGTGCATGCAAGTGTGTGGGAGGGAGTTAACAGGACAAGCCATATATGTGGAAAGAGCACTCTTGTGTTCAGCAGTCTCTGACCTATTATTTCATTTTATGAGAAATTGCTAACATGGATGTTTTATAAAAAGAGACTCTAAGACAGTCTTCACGAGTGCTTAAACCTTATTTTTCCATGATGCCTTAAATAAGTAGCGCTCTCATATGCAAAAGAATTAGGATATTCCTGGAGAATAAGTTCTTTGTATGAGTGTTAACAGTCTCCAATTTACTTACCGTGTGTGTAGAGGGAGGAGATTTGTGGCAATGAAGGTGGTGAAGAGTGCAGAGCACTACACAGAAACAGCACTGGATGAAATCAAGTTGCTAAAATCGGTGAGTGCCTGAGAGTGGGGTTCAATTTTTTTTTTTTTTTTTTAATTAATTTTGGGGATTTCATATTAGTCACGTGCTTGATATTTCTGGATCATCTAGCTGCAAAGAATTTGGATAGGAACCTAACAGTAGTGCAGTAGATCTGACTTCAGAATATATTCTCACCTAGTAATTACCTCAAGGAACACAAAATTAATCCTCTTTTTCTCTGCAGGTCCGCAACAGTGATCCAAACGATCCAAGTAAAGAGAGAGTTGTTCAGTTATTAGATGACTTCAAGATTTCAGGAGTTAATGGTTCTCGTATCCTTTTGTGGAATAAAGGCAAAGAATTCCATAAAGATGGGAGTTCACTGGGTAGCTGTCACGTCAGGGCTGGTGAGCGATGCCTAGGCATCCCTTTCACTGCCCAAGGAAACCTGCTGTAGAATCATCTGCCTCAAAACTGCCTGCTAAGCTCAGATCCAGAATGATCATTCAGCCTGACACAATATGCGTTAAGTCATGGAGACGGCACTGCTTAGTCACGCTTTTAACATGAGAGATGGGGTGGCTGCATCTGATTTGTGAATCAGGACTGAATGGCTTAGTGTCCGAGGTACCTTTGCAGTAAGAGCCCATCTATCTCAACCCCTCAATTTTGCAAGCAGCCTGGTAATAACCCCTTATTTAAGTAAAGCAGTACAAAATGTTAAGATCAGTAATTAAAGATAGCAAACACGTGCAGTCTATAACTTGATAATAAGGTGTTTTTTCTAGTTACGGAAGCGTCTTACCTTGGACTTTGTCAACATTGTTAGGATGTTTAAAGTGTATTGCTTTGAAAATCCCCTGTAGTTCTGTGAACAGCCTTTTAACAGGCAGTGATTTCTGGCAAGTCCTAATAATGCACCCATAACATTTGAAAGTTGGACTTCAGTGCATGTTTCTGCTTTGCGGTACCTTGAATTTTGTTTCAGTGAGAATTACTAGGCTGCTTGAGAGACTTGAGCTTTAACACTTTTGGAAAACAGTAGCCCCATAATGTATTTCCTCTATTAACTTTTTTCCGGTACCTAGCACCAAGTGAATGTTGACTTGATCTTGTATTTCTTTCACTCTTGTGAAACACGTGCATGCGTTCTGCCAGTGTAGAAGAAAAGCAGCCTAATAAACTCCTGGAAGTTTGGCTTCTAAAGTAAAGGCACAATACTGAATATGTCACTAGAGTGATTGTAGCTGTTGAGATCTTATAGACAAAAAGCAGATAATGTAAATATTGTTGAAGTCCAGGCTTGTCAAAAGTTTGTTTTGCTGGTAAAGAGGCAAGGGAGGGCGGAGAAAGTAACTTAATTGTTCTGAAGATGACTTACGAAATGGAAATTTTATTATCTTTTCAGGTAATGCTGGTACAGAGGGATCTGGCATTGAGTCTTGCCTGGGGCAAGAGCCTAGGCTGTTCCGCAACGTACGTTGTTGGCTTGAAGCTGTCTCAATACTAGCAGGAAATACTAATACACACGTGCTTGTGTAACTGGCTTCCACCCAAAGCAGGAGATTGCTACTGCTGCGTTAGGACCGTTGTCCTAACCTACTCCATCCCTTTGTATTTTAGGTTTTAGATAACAACACTGATGTGTAGGATAGGATGGTACTGTTAAGGAAGGCARCTTCTCTAAGCCGTGTCTGAAGGATGAGGGTTCTTTAATATAAAACACTTAACTGGTATGGATTTCTTTTGACCCTCAGTCCTGGGAATTCAGGGCTCCTTGGGTCAGGATGTCCATCTTTTTCCTTGACTGAGTTCCAGATATCTGTATGGTGTTTGAAGTTCTAGGGCATCATCTCCTGAAGTGGATCATCAAGTCAAATTATCAGGGGCTTCCACTCCCTTGCGTCAAAAAGATCATCAAACAGGTAAGTTCCAGTTCTGACTGCGCTGTTCCCCTTGACCCAGTGAGAACTCTTTCACTAATCTTTCTCAGATCCAAGAAAACAAAAGTTAAAAATCAGTGATGTACCTCTCATGCAACAAAATCATTCTTGGGTTAATATTTCTTTCTCTACTGCAAAAGCCTTCTGCTTTATTTTCTGACACTTGAACCATGATGGGAGGCTGGCTTTGCTTTTAACCTTTTCTTACCCTGGTTATTCCTCATAAGTGCAAGTATTTCTTTTTTTAAAATTCTGTCACAGTAAGTACAGTGCTTAATGATGGGAAGAGCAAGAGAAACCTGTTCTTCCTACTGGATGGTTGCCTAAGAAGAAACATCTTTCCACATGTGAGGTGGAGGGGAGGAGGAAAGCATGATTTTATTGTAGGGTATTAAGATTAGATTTTCAACTGTGGTAAGTTAAGTTATGACGGTAAAGAGACAGTATTCTAAATCCATAGCTAAAATCTGTATGCAAATCTATATTTTCTGGAACTAAGTAGTAACCACTAAGCACCATTATCTCTAATCTGGAGTATTCTCAAACACAGAAGTCCTTCAGGTTCATTGGTCACCCTAGGCAATTTTGCATTTTCGCTTCACTCTCAATTTGCTTATTCTTGCTTTTTCTAATGGTTGATTTCCTTCTCTCCTGTCTGCAGGTTCTTCAGGGTCTGGATTACTTGCACACAAAATGTCGAATCATTCATACAGATATTAAACCTGAGAACATTCTTCTGTGCGTTAATGACCAGTATATCCGCAGGCTGGCTGCAGAAGCAACAGAGTGGCAGAGATCTGGGGCTCCCCCVCCATCTGGCTCTGCAGGTGCTTTTTTTCCTGAGAATTGGCGCTATTTCCCCCCCACACCCCCAAATCATAACTGATCTCACTAGGGAAAACTTCCTAATTGAGTGCAGTAGAACAATAATGCAAGTAACGTCTGAAAAGCCAACTGTAAATTGTGAAGTTAGTCGTAAGTTGCAAACTCAAAGATGATCAGGAAGGCAGTTGTTTGTATAAGAAAAATGGAGGGAGGATACATGCATGCTGGCACCTGCTTTTAACACAGCTAATCTGGCACTGATAAAGTGGTAGGGCAGTCAGTCTTGTATAGCACACCCTGCATAAATGTTAATGCACTCAAAATAGTGCTGAGTGAAAATGTGAGGTACTTCTCACATTTTCTTCAAAAGTTTATTTCCTTTCATTGCGTGATGCTGGAAATGCATTTCATGAAGCTCTCAACAAGATGATTTGCTTTTTGTCAGTTTGCAGAAGTCTTAAAAACTTGTAACAGAAACAGCTTCCTTGACATGCTAACATCCCTAAAGATCTGAGAGCAAATTTTCTTTTGTTCCTAGTTCTTCGTGTTCCTCCTCAGAATATCCACCTGTACCAGCATGTAGTTTTCAAGAACTAGTGCAGCGTGCATTGGAAGGCTCTGTCAGTCATAATCTTACACCACCAATGTTTAGCTGAGCCTGTCATAGCATAGCTTAGCTCAGGGAAGCTCCCTTAACTTTCATATTTTAATGCTTTGGTTTGCATTTTCTTTTCAGTAAGATGCATAATACATGCAGTAAATGAAGCTGCATGACAGGAAGTTTAAGTCTTTGATATCAGTCAAGCAAGTCTACTATCTGGAATTTTAATTATGCATTTACTCATTTGATGTTTTTCTCTTTTTTTTTTTTATTCTTGCTGTACTTTTGTAGAGAAATGAGCCTTCAAAATAACATTTGCTGATATCTTTAAAATATTCTTAGCAAACCACATAGGAAAAAGCTTACCTTAAGATAAGAATGCAGTTGCAATTTTTGACTATAAACATACTAATTTACTGATCTTCCTTTCCCTTTCAGTGAGCACTGCACCACAGCCAAAACCAGTAAGTGTAATAGCTTTCATGCGTGAGTATCCATCTACTTAGAGTATCTACTGCATTGTTTCATAATGCAATCAGCATTAAGGGAAAGCAACCTTATCATATCAGAAAGAAAAGTGTGATTTTTGTTTGGCATAGGCATCAGGTTCAATGATATCTTGGAGATGTAAGTAGTATTAGCTCATATGTCACCAGAACGAGTAGTCTTTTTGGTGGTCTCAAGGTCTGTTGTGAGGGTGACTGTTGTCTGTGGCGTCTGAGAGCCCTCATTTGGAGAATACTGTAGGTTTCTCAGGTCAGGACAGAATTGCACTGATAAGAGCCATAGACAGCTGCTCCAAAAACCTTAATATCTGCTTTTTATTTGGGAGAAGAACTGTCTCGAGAGTTTTCATCCCAGACCGCTTCCTCAGCTTTATTTATTTTAAAATAAATTAAAACTTGACATGTTTCAGCTTTATTGAAATATGAAATGCTAAGTCCAATTTCTCTGCTTGCTTCCGTGTAGGCTGACAAAATGTCAAAGAATAAAAAAAAGAAGTTGAAAAAGAAGCAGAAACGGCAGGCTGAGTTGTTAGAGAAGCGCATGCAAGAGATAGAGGAAATGGAGAAGGAAGCAAGCCCTGGGCAGACACAGCCTGAAGAGGAGGAAGAAGCTCAGAGCCCTCTGGAAATGCTCATAAAAGTTAGTCCGCCAGAGGAAAATGTCAGCAAAAAGACAGGTATGGACCTAAAGTATTGCTAAAGTAGCACAGTGTTGTCCTTTCACTCATGCTGGCATGAGTAGAGTGAGCACCTTTAGTAGAGGTGGCCATTGTCATTTAAGCTGTTTGCATTGCGTTCTGCACATCTAAAGAGGTTAGRACATTTCCTGTTACAAATTGAATTAATGAATGATTGTGTTCAGTTACATTTTGAGAACTACCTACTTCTGAGGGTTCCCTGAACAAGCTTCAGCTATTACTTTGTTTAGACATATTGTGCTATCTTCTTCTTTTCCACTCTTCCAGCTGACGTCGTTGTACAAGAGCAATCTATTCTAATGGAAAGCAGCGTGGAAAAATGTGTAACAGAAATAAATTGCAATGGAGTGATACAAATGACGGACTTCCCAGACTCCGGCAATCAAGGGTCTGTGCGACTTGAGGATGACCTACATAATGCCAATGACTGCGGCAATCACCCTCACACACAGAAGAAGGAGAACTTCCATAGTTGTAATTACAGTCAGCGTAATGGTGACTCAGAGAACAGGCCTCAAGAAGCAATGTCGGACTCATTCGTGCCCTTAGTTTCAGAAGATTCCATGGTGTGTCAGCCCACGTCCAACGAAGAGCGATCATTCAATGAGCAGGAGATTAACCATTTGCAAGAAAGCATCCGGACAGAGATACCTTCAGAGGACGAGAATGAGAATAATAGCCCGTCAGACAACAAAGGTATAAGAGGAACCCTGTGAGAAAGGGCTCCTTTCTCCTTGATGTGGGAGAGTTGTGTTACAACACTTCATCAGAGTATTAGTAGAAACCTYCATTTTGTAGGCTGAAGTGATCAGAACCACCTGTTTGAGACTTTTCCTGCCAGGAGTAATTAACCTGACAGTCCTACTCTTGAGATGTTTGCTCTTTGTGGCTTTCAATTGTAGTTGTACCTTAGTTTTGACTATTGAATGCATAAGTATTCCCACTTCTAAAAAGTACCTATACATTTGTTTTTCAGTATAGGAACATTCCCTCCTTTGTATCAGGTGTTGCTTATGTGGTTTTTATTAATAGTTAGAAATGTAGGTCCACAAATTGTCACTGGCTGTTAAATTATGGGATAAGTACTGTTCAGTGTGTTCTGATAGTTTTGTTCTTAACATGGAGCACTTATCTCAGTTATTTGAGATGAGTAAATGTTTTCCCAGAATTGGAAATGCAGCCTGACTGAAACAAAGCTTATACAGCACAGGGGGGAAAAAAAAAAACAAGCTCTTTAATGCTTTTGTTTAAATATGATTTGTTTCAGGGGGGAAAAACTGTAAGTCTTGTAGGTTTAGGAGAACATAAGACACACAGTAGTGTACAGCAGTTTAAACGCATTCCAGGTGTGTGTTTTTAAAAAACTTGAATCAACTGATAAAACTGTCCTTTTTTGCATCTTTAAGTCAAGGTCAGGTGAAGTATATCTGCTTGGTGAAGGAGGGAGAAACTAACATTTGTACTTCTTTTAAAAAAAAATTCTGTAGCATTTTCTTGGCAGAGTACTGCTGGGGAGTTATGTGGATGAAAAGTAGGAAGTGAAATTTAAAGATTTTGAAACTTGAACTGCATTTAATTGGATGCCCCTGCTAGATTACTAGGTGTATTTTGCTTCTCACAGCTCTCTCCCAAATTGCTTTAGAGCTACAGCTGGATGTAATTTAGTGACTTAATATTTTTGCTCTTCACTATGTCACTGAGGTTTTCCCAATATATACTTCAGCTCTTGTAACTGTCTGCGTTGCAGCAGTGAGTGATGGGTATGTCAATAAGATGCTATAATATGTGGACTCTCCCTTTTCAGAGATTTAGGAAGACTTAAGGGTTGAGAGGCTTGTTTTGTTTCTCACAATGCCCTTATTTARAAAGACTGACTAGATATAGACAGACTTTTTCAGGCTGTGCAAAGAGTGCTGGGAAGCAGTCACTGTTGGATATGCTTACTTGTCCTTCTGCTTTGTAACACCGGTCGTGTCTTAATGGTGGTAGCTCTGTTGTTCATAGTGCAGACTGATGCTGATTTTTATACCTAGGCTTCGGGGAGGGAAAAGTTCTGATCCGTAAGCAAAACCCTTCCTGGTTAGGGAGAGGGCTTTAGGATTTGGATGACAGATGGTGACACTGTCCATGTAGCTTTAATCAGCTGTTGTACGTGTTGCCTCTAGGAAAATCGACTGCTGGGAATTTCCTTCTTAATCCTCTTGAGCCCAAGAATGCAGATAAGCTCAAAGTGAAGATAGCTGACCTAGGAAATGCCTGCTGGGTGGTAAGTTTACAATCTCTTCACATTGACTGTTTAAACCTGCTAATTCATTCACAGCATGCCAAGATGGAAAAGAATCTGTAAAATAGATTCTGTCTTAGACCTGCTTGTGAAAGTGGTGACAGTTTGAAACTATGTTGGGGGAAAAAAGAAGGGGAAAGCAGGGACACAAAGAAATGGTCCTCTAACATAGGATTGCAGCCTGTGTTCTGGGTGCCTCTTTAGTCATTAGATTACTTCTAATAGGCCTGTGAACAGTGTCACATATAATGTGTAGAAATCTGCATATGTGAAACTTCTGAAGGAGTCTGTAGCTCTCCTGGAGAATGAGAAAGTTGCAAACAATTGCTCTGATGTGCTAGTTCTGTAGGTTATTAGCTTGTCAAACCATTTCAGTGGATTCATGAGCACATGAAAGAGACTCATAAATAGTTTTATTCTTTGATGGTTGTGCTGTGCTGCTTTTAAATGTTTGACRTTTCAAATAGAAGAAATGTCTCTTTTACTTGGCTTCTTAAATGGCAAAATACTTCAGATCTTATGGGAGAGAGGAGTCTCAAACTCAGAATTGCACATCAGGCTTGCAGCATCTGGCAAGGTGGGCTCTTACATTGGTGTTGCTTATCTGCTTTAAGGTAGCTGAATCATGGCCTATCTGTCATGATCGGATAGGAGAGAGTGCAGCTTCTGAAGCAGTCTTCCCTTACTCTATTTTTGTGGCTTGCTTTCCTCTAAGTTGCTGGACTGTTTTACTTAAGGAGGAGTGTCTCATGTAAGAGCATTTAAACAGTACTTGTAGGAATATAAGGAAATATTTAATGAGGATGTAAAATTCAGATGAAATGTAACGGGAATGAGCTTTGATCTGCTCTGGCTTTCCAGGTTGTTGATTCTCCTCTTTTAAACAGTCTCTAACTGTTTAGTAAAACATTTCTTCTATTTAGCACAAGCACTTCACTGAAGACATCCAGACAAGACAGTACCGATCCTTGGAGGTGTTGATAGGATCGGGCTATAACACCCCTGCTGACATCTGGAGCACGGCGTGTATGGTGAGTGGTGTCATCCGGGGGGTTTTAAACTGTTTCTGCAGAGCATTCGGGGAAACTTGGGTGCGCTGTGCACTCTTGGCTGCCGAGTCACTAGGCAAGCCTGGCAAGGAACCCTCCCAGGTGTTCAGCCAACTTCCAGACTTGCTGAATACCATGTTTCCATACCAAAGTTGTTTGGTGTTGTGTGTTTTTTGGTTGGTTTTTTGTTTGGTTGGTTGGTTTTTGGGGTTTTTTTTTTTTTTGCCACGTTTGGCTTTCCTTTTGAAAGTTAGTTTTGTTGTACAGCACYGTCAGATCTCAAATATGATTGTACTTTGTCATCGTGCTTTGTGGAAAAACAAGACACCTATGCAATTCTGAAGACAAAATCTTTTTATATAAAGAGCCTTTCTGCTGCATCCAGCACTCTTTCACAGATGTCTTCAGTATAATTTCATATTTTAATCATATGCATCCTCTGCACGTTTGGAATCATTTTATAATCTGAGTAATGCTGGGACGAGGCTGAAGCTGTTCCTGTAATAACTGGCAAATGTAGAATATGGCAATTAAAAAAAAAAAAAAAAATCAGTCTAGTCAGTTACTGCATGTGCCTCTTCAGTGTCTCCATTCTGTGTTTTCTACAAATCAAAGCTTGGTTTTTATATTTTAAGCTTGGAAAATTGTGAGTGAAATCACTTTCACTGTCTTGGAAAACAAGCTGTGATTTTGATGAATGTGGTAGAAGAGAATGCGATAGGGTCGTGTCGTCTCTGCAGAACGTGTGGCCAGAATTATACAGTGGTTACTCGGAGTGCCTAATTCAATAGTTTGACAACAGCAGTCCGTAAAGAAAACTAAGAATACAGAAGGTCAGAGGTACTGTTTTGAGTAAAAGTGAATACATAAAGGGTAAATGTGTCATGAAATTTAGGAGTGGTGAGTTGAAATGAATGCAAATGTTTTTCTCATTTATCTACAGACAAGTGTCTGTATCTACAGACAAATGTCTCTTTAATATCTGAAATTTGGGGAAAGGGGAGAATCTTTGTTAAAAAAGAAAACCTAGAGTTTGGACATGACATCATTTTGCAAAATGCTGTTGAGGTGGAAGAGAGGCTAAGCATGTGAAATGCCTTAACTTTGTACAGTTTCACACAAGCATACTGCGTTATGCTGCGATCCAGAATTCATCATAGATATGCCTGTGATGTTTTTTAATGCAGTCGTTAAAATGTTGCAGAGTAATTGCACATCTTAAGATGGTAATGGTGTACTAGAGTTTTGCGGGTTATTCTTCCCACCACTTTGCTTCTGGCCCACAGACATATGCAGAATCAACCTGCAGCACGTCTAACAGTGTGTGAAGTGTATTAAAGTGATTTAATGTGCTCATTTCTAGGCCTTTGAGTTAGCAACAGGAGACTATCTGTTCGAGCCTCATTCTGGGGAAGATTACTCACGGGATGAAGGTGTGTTTGTCTGAGTCTTTCCTTTTTAAAATGGGACATGAAATACAATGGTTGCTTCTTCAGAATGAGCCTTCTCTTATGAGTTAGCAATGCAAAGGCTCCTTGCAAAAAGACTGTTTACCCAAATCGGCACCAACTGTGCTCGAGCTTCTGCAGTAAAACGCCGTGCAATAAAGTCCATGTTCTGGTGTTTCCCATTCCTCTTACCGCTGGATTCTCTATCTTGCTTCTCAAACTGATCATCCCTGAAGTTGCCCTTACCTTTTTTCCCCTTGCCCCTTGACTTTGTCATTGCTTAGTGTAATCTGATTTCAGGTGGATCTCAAAGTAATTTTTAAGGGATATAATGTCTTTGTCCTTATATCCCAGAGAAGGAAACTGGAGCACAGGGATGTCTTGTGTGGATGTGTCTCATTGTCTTTTCTTTTGAAAAAATGCAGATCACATTGCATTGATCATAGAACTTCTGGGGAAAATACCTCGCAAGCTCATTTTGGCAGGAAAATATTCCAAGGAGTTTTTCACCAAAAAAGGTAAAAGGAAACAAAGCAAATGTCACTTATCCCCTCATCCCCTGCCCCAAATACACAAGAGTGCCTCGCTGGAAATGCGAGTTAACAATAGATGCTAGCAAAGATGCCTCTTAAGTCTTTCCTTTGTTATATGAAAGGCTTTCTCATAAAACTGCAGCTAAACAGAAGGCATTCTTGTCTAACTGCTAAAAGTATCTTACGTCCTAGTATTTGACATCTTGGTGTAGATCAAATGCAGCAGGTAGAAAAACAGTACTGTGTAGATATTTCTTCAGACTTGATTTGGCTTTATTTAGCTGATCTTTGTCAACTAGAGGTGTTGACTCACCTTTGAAGTCTTCTCTAGACAACTTTTGTTCCATTTCTAGCATGCCAGTCACCTAAATAGTGCCTTGCATCCTGAGCCATGTTGCTCAGGACACGTCATACCATTATCATAAAGCCCTAAGTACCCCGGAAATGTATTGAGTCTCAAGAAGAAGTTTTTGACCTAGTTTAATACTTTTTTTTTTTTTTAATAAAACAAACCCTTTTTTGTTAGTAGTGTATTGCTTCCTCACAGTGCTGCTTGTATTGCATGTATTCCAAAGTCAATGGCACAGAGTTTATCTGTCATGTTAACCAGTATAATTGGTGATTTAATGAAGTTAAACAATATTTGCTGATGTTGGATCAGAAATAGCAGGAGGGAAAAAAGAAGCCTTCAGGGAAGTGTATTTCTAGAACAGTCTTCAAAAGCAGATAGAAAAGGGGTTTTAGCATAATTTATTTCTTCCTTCAGCATGCCCTACCATTTTATATTCCCTATGCCCAACTATTCAGAACAGTTTCTGAATTCAGTATGTCTTGTTTAGCTGTTCAGCCTATTATTTGGCTGCTCTGTTCCCATGTCTTGCACTTAACCTGTCTGTCTTGGTTTTCAGGTGATCTGAAGCACATCACCAAACTGAAGCCCTGGGGCCTTTTTGAAGTCTTGGTGGAAAAATATGAGTGGTCCCAAGATGAGGCAGCTGCATTCACAGACTTCTTATTACCTATGTTGGAGCTGATCCCAGAGAAACGAGCTACAGCAGCAGAGTGTCTCAGGCACCCTTGGCTTAACTCATAGAGGCTTCAACCCAATGCCACAGCACTACACTCTGGTTTACAGCATAGCATACACGCAGCCAGCTGCCCCTTCCCAGATCCATTTTTTTTCCCTTGTTCATTTTCAGTGTGAAGTTCTTCTTTCAAGGCTTCCAAGATTTTAGATAAATCTAACCTGTTCTGCTGAGTTTGCTTGTGTGACTCAATGGGGACTCTCCTCAGCCAGTGGGTATCATCTGTGTTTTGCCTTGATTGGGCTTCACCAAAGACTAATTGACTAGAATATGAAGTTTTTTTCTGAGTCTCCTCACTGTTAATCACCATGTGCTACAGATGTGAGCTCACCTGTGCTCAGATATGCTCCCTTAGCTAAGTTTCAACTCTCCTTTCTTCGTGAGGGGCATGTGAAGATCCAAAYGCCTCCTTGTCTCACTGACTCAGGAGTCAATTTCCCGCTGTTCGTCCAGTAGCTAGCAATGGGGTGAGAAGTAACAGATGGCACCAAGGTGGTGTTAGTTCCTTGTAGAGCAAAGACCTCCAAATCCTCCATCGTTTTCTAGGTGTCTACTGTATTCTTTGCTTTCCAGTCACATAACTTTTCTTTTGTTCTAGCTGCTTAAATCTTTTGAAAAGAGCTATTTAAACCTAGGTTTTAGTATCCTTTATTTCTTCCTCCAAAGTGCCCTGTCCCTTTACTTTTTTCCTTCCCTGTGCCCAGATAGTCAGAATAGTTTCTGAACTCGATGACCTTTTCTACTTTAATGCCTGTGACTAAAAGGTGACAAAGCAAAATAAGCAAAAGCTGGAACTGACTCAACGCACGCACAATCTTCAGCATGCGGATGGGTGCACCCTTTGGCTGCAGAGAGGTAGCCTTGTTGCAGGCAACTCTTYTAGTGAGCTGTAAGTGTTTTGGTTTTTATCCCTTACTGGCACTTTTTTGCCTTGCTTGAGGCGGTTGCTGTATCCGTGAGAGATTGGCTTTCACTGATGCAGTCTGCTCTGGCTCTTAATTTTTGACCATTCACTTTTCCCAAGAAAAGGGTGGCAGCATCTGTATCACAGCCACGCTATAGCCCTTGACTTTCAAAATCAACACTTGAAGGCCCAGTGTAAAGATTTCTTTTCCTTTAACTTGCTTCAGGTGCTGGCCTTCAGAAATAACTTCCCAGGATGGGACTGCCTTTTATTTTCTGGGCCATTAGCACAAGGAGAGCTAGCGGAAGTGGAAGAGAACTGGCTTTTCCATGTAGATACTGGATTAGAAGCTGTTTCTAGAGTTACCCCAAGTAAAAATGTTCTGTGGGGTTTCTATATAAACTTCTCAGAGGGGGTTGGATATAATGAGTAAATGGGTTAATTTTAATTAAAAGTTAAATCACTGTGGCATTTGATAGTTTTATGATGGCTTCTTCTAGACTTGCCCATCCTATTACAGATTCAGTGCATTCTACTCTACTCTAACGCAAGATTTGGCAGCGTTGAGACTTCAGAGGCACTTCCTTACCCTGGACCAAACAGGCCTTTGGATTCGTGGTGGCTCTCAGAGGATAGAAGTTGCTGCAGGAGCGTGCTGGAGGCCATGCAGATGCTATCCGAGACGATTACGTTGCCAAAGCTGCCAAGACCACTGTTACGTGTCACTTTTGTATGTGTGTTTGGAAATCCTGGTTCGTAAGGATCGTTCATTCATAAACCTTGGTGTCATTTAATCCACTTGAAAAGAGTTTCTCCAGTCCAGTGCCTGGTTGGGCTTATTAATGCAAATCATGCTGCATGTTCTTTTAGGGGTAGATCAGGTTCTCTATGCATATAATCTAAAATTAAAGGAAGGTAACATACCAAAAGAGTTTTAAACTGCTGATTTGACTTTCTTTTTTTTTTCCCCCTTTCATCTGGAGTTTTCCAGTTGCGTGTCACTTCCATATCTGTTACAGAAGGACTGCAGGCAGGACTGGGTTCCAAAATACCTACTGTCTACATACTGTGAAGATATATTGGCAGGGCAAACAATTTCTGTTGTCTTGAAAGCTCACCCGGTCCTGTGTACTTGAGACTGGCTGATGAAAGAACTTTTCCTGGAAGGGGTCTGCACGCTTCGACTCTGAGAGCTCCTTCCCGTCCTTCCTCTGTCACCCCTGACTGGAGGAGGAGGTTTTTTTACCGTGATAGCCAAGGCTAGAGCCAGCTTGTGAGTTGAAGACCTGCAGAAGCAGCTGTCAGGATTCAGTCTTGTACCGTGTGCTCCTTCACTTGGGGTTTGTTAAATTTCCAAATTGCCGTAAAGTGCTCACACTAAAGGMTTTGTACTTGCTGTGTCAGTCTAAAACCTGAAGGAAAATACATTTTTATTCTTTCTACTTGGGTGCTTTGTCTTTTTTTCTTTGTGAAAGCCGTACAATAAACAGATTATTTAATAACTGAGCCCTATTCCTCATGTTCCCTCTGTAAATCTGTTCTTTCTGAGCTAGTGGCCCACTGATTGAATTTTCTTTGCTAGTGAGCACTTAGTTTTGATTTCCAGAATGAGACAGAGGGAGATGGTGTAGGTGAAGATTTTGTTGCTGGTATTGTGATCTGTTTTAAAAGGGGGAGAAGAGTAGTCAATAGCAAGACAACTCTGCTGGAATTTTTCCATTCTAAAATACGTTTTTTTCCAAGTCTGTCATATCTCTGCTGTCTTCCCTAGCAAAGAGTTAACAAAACGTTCCCAAACACCTTTTTAGAGGGAAGCATAAAACTGGAAGGTGCTTGTTAGAACTGAATTGAACTGACTGCTGCAGGAACCAACAAATTACAGCAAGTAGAAATGAAAATCCTAATACAGGCTAATTTGGGGTTCTGACCGGGTAAGAGCTGGACGGGATGATGTGCTGCTTTGTCTTCTGCAGAAACGGACTGTGCTGAAGGCTGCCCCAGGTGGGTGTTGGATGTGATGAGAARTGATGGCTAAATCGGATTAATTGGCAGGTTATGGTGGTGCAGCGAGTTGATGCTGACTGGCACCATCTGCTGTGGTTTGCAGGTACTGTTACAGGCCTGCTGCAGCCCAGCAGATTCCCTCCCCGAAAAGTGCCCTTTTTAAAAGGTTGTGTTTAGTTATTATTGCCCAGAGTGGGAAGCCGATTTGTGGCTTTGCTAGGAACTGGCTGGGTTGTTGTATTTGTCACATACAAGGGCARCCTGGGACATGGCAGAGGACTTCCCCTGCCCCAAGGAGGCTAGCACAGAATCCAAAACGCTAACTTTTTTTTATTCAGAAGTAATTTCCTTGAAAGAAGGTGTATAAACCCCAGGAAGAAGCAAATCRCCATCCCTCCCCTTTTCCCCAGGTTTGCTGATGGACTCAAACAAACAAAAAAAAAAAAAAACCCAACACCTGTGTCCAGTTTGGGCTCTTCCCATCAAATAAACTCCACGAGAGCTGTGAGCCGATAGTGGCCCCTTAGGTGAAAAGAACAGTTGTAGAAAATCCACAGAAGTTGGTAAGCTTAAAGCTCCTGGAAAAGTCATTTTAAAGAACAGGGCTGTGTGTCTTACGACTGATGGAAGAAGAGTTCTGGGTGTCCCTAGGAAGAAAAAGAAAAGGTCAGCTGTTGCCAAATGGAGTATGGCTTCAAATTTTAAGCTTTTTTTGGTCACTTGGCAAGGATTTATGGAGGCAAAGCAAAGACTACTCCCATTTAACCACAAATAAAAGCAATTGTGACTATAGCACCAAAATGTATACAGTTGTCAATCCTCTAGTAATCTTCAAAATACAACAGCAGCATTACGTGTGCTTGGGAGAAACATTAAAAATCACTGCGGGCAGCGCTTACGTGGTGATCAGCTCTGTCAGTCGTTGCCCTCTTCTGTAAAACAAAAAGATAATGGCTGTGTTAATAGGGTATAGGAATAACGACAAAGGTGCAGGTTTGTCTTCACCTGCAGCGTGATGACTACGACAGGTCTCCTGCTTCTCCCACGGGAGGAAGCCACCATCCTCCCAAATAACAGCAATCCCCTGCGGTGTGGAAACGCTCTGCAGCAGGACAGGGGCTCGGAGCTTGGCCCCTGCTGCCTTTACCTTTATTTTCCACTTTAAAATCAGASGGGAGGAGGTTGTCCTGCCGGTTCCCCAACACAAAGGCCAGGAAGGAGAGTATGAGAGCATCGAGGATGCCGATGATGCAGAGGATGTATGCCCAGCGCACGGTGCAGGCGCCCAGTGTGTACTTGTCCGTCTTGTCCCCGCACATGCGTTTCACCTCGCTCGAGTCCCAGCCGTCGGGATAGATCAGGCAGCCGATCATCAGCCCGGTAGCTGCGGGGAGAGGGAGATGTTACAGCAGCCGCGAGCTACCTGCTGAGCCGATACCGCACGGCAAGGCTGCGTCCAGCCACAACCACAATGCTACAAAGAGATAAAATACTATGGACCAGCTAACTAGGCTTAAAGGTTCTCCATGCCCTGCAGCTGCCCATCGCACATGGGCTCTGCTTCCTTCACGCTGCTGCAGCCGGGGAGGAGCAGGATTCGGCACGCTGCTCCCCATCAAGGACGTGCTGCAGCGGCAGCATCTCCCATCACCGCGTTGCCCAGACAACGTCTCTCCTCTCCCACCTCCGCACGCATCCCTGGCTGTGTCGCTCCAAAGAAATATTTTCTCCAAACAAAACTGGGATGGATTTAGTCTGTGCAAGGTGCAGAACTTTGTTATTGCCCCGTGCGTAGCTGGATTTCAGCTTATGCTTTGCTGAGGTAGCGCTGCCCTCAGCAGCAGCTTTGCAGGCAGATTAATTCTGCTTGTTCAACTGTGGTGGTTCCAGCCTGGCCGTGAGCCACCGGCTCCTCCTGCAGCCGCTCTCATCGCCCGACCCCGGCGCACACACGACCTCGGGGCGCTCGGCACGTCGCCCTTGCAGCTTTGCCATGGGAGTTGCAACAAACCCGGCGCGAGCTGCMGAAGGGCCGTCTTCTGCCAAGCAATTCATGTCCCAAAAGCTCAGAAGTGCTTTTTTTTCCCCCACCTACTCAGAGAAATTCTTGTTGCATTTTCTGGACAAGAGTGACTGGGCTCGGTAGGGAGAAGAGCCGAGCTCATCTGCGAGCCTTTGGGATGTGATTAACAGAGGCTCTTCGCATCCTCCACTGTTATCTTGGTGCAGAGCATGGAAGTAACTGATCCTTTATATCTTTTCGTGCAGGTGTGAGGACTGCCCAGGCTCCTCGCGTGCCAGAAACAACCCCACGGTGGGACCTCTGGATGAGCGGCCGTTTGTCCSTGCCCTTCATGGACATCCACAGCCTCCTGGAGCAGCAAGATGCTCCCTGCCCCGTACCAGTGCCTCTTCTCTGTCACTGGGTGCTTGGTAAACCAGAAAACACTTTTGGGTTGGTTGCCTCACCCTTTGCCGATGTTTTTTTTTTCCCTTGGTTTGGGGACAGGAGAGYGGCAAGGCCAGCAGGCAGCTTCCTAGGTCTGCAGAGAACATTTCTCTTCATTGAGAAGCAGCTGGTTTCTCCTATATTTAATTAGTGTTCCCTGTAGCTAACAGAGAGGAGGGGCACGGAGAAACAGGGGAAGCTGGAAAGAAATGGCTTCTCCTGTGAAAATGCACCCTGGCGTGGAGCAAAGGCCAGAAAATGGATCTGCTCATCACCTGCCCCCTTTTTAAAATAATTCCCAGAAACGCAGCAGCATCTGCATCGCCCGCTGGCGGCTCGAAAGCTCCCGAGAGCCTGTCTGGTGCAGAGAAACTGGGCTGTCGGGGATGATTCGGGCTCGTCCGTGTGGCTGGAGCTACCTGCGCTGGGTTTCTCTCCCTCATCCAGCATAAAAACGTATGTAAAAGCCCCAAATACGACAGCGAAGCCTTTCCCTGCTCCAGCTCCGTGGGAGGCTGAGCTGCCCCAAGCCTCTTATCTAAATCTTTGCTTGAGCTCATTTCTTTAGCTGGGAACTGGAGCAACCCCGATGCCAGGGCCGTCCTCCCACAGGGTTTCAGCCAGGGTGTCCGGGGGCTGCAGCCAGTCCCGGCATGAATGATTCAGGAGCGGCAAAGGGCTGGGTTGGGTTTCAGCTGAGGCTTCGAACGCAGGAGCTGGGTTACCGGGCGTCTCGGGTGTCTCGCTGCGTTTGGGGAAGGATAGGGAAGGCTGGAGATCCGCAGGGATGAGCGGAGGGATGTGAGGATGAGCGGAAAAGTAGGAAAACGTGGGTGATGATATCAAATCCTATGGTCAGTCCCCTCCTATGGTCCCCTCCTTCTGTTCCACCTCCCCAGTATGTCATCCCCTGAGCTCAGGGAGTTACCGGTTGCTGCAGGGGGTATTGTAGGCACCAAATAACCCAGCAAATGTTATCACCGTATCCCTCATTAATTCCCGCAGGATCCCTAACACAACAGGGAGCCCTGTGCCCCGGCCCTGCGGTGTTCRGTGTTCTCGGACTGATGCTCTGAAGCCACGACGTCGCTGCACCGTGGGGCAGAGCAGGAGCGACGGCGTTGGGCGATGGCCGCAGGAAAGCTCCCCCAGGTAAGCGGGGCCGGGCCGTGGCTGGGTTGGTTGCCACGTGGTTTTGCAGCAGCAGCAGCAGCATCGCACGGGGCGGGAGCATCGCCCACACGCAGCGAGTCTGCTGGGTCTCAGCTGCTCTGACAGGCTTTACTTACTGCAAATTCCCCACTGGTAACCAGTAAGGGGGAGCAAATGGGGTTCGGAGGTTATGCTGGTGTCCCTTTCCTGGCCAGCCCCCCCACAGCAGAGTCGAGGTGGGGGCAGAGAGGGAAAAGCAGCTCTGGCCGGACCATTGGCAGCCCCCGGCCCCCCAGTCATCACCCCCGACCCCACTCACCTGCCGCCAGCTGCATCCAGGCGCAGACTTTATAGACGGTGGCTGCGTTACAAAAGAAGAAGAGGCTGAAGCAGAGGATGGAGCCGATGATGAGGAAGGTGGAGATGCCTACGAAGAACATGGCGGTTTTGAAGGCGCTGGAGGGGATGGTGCCGAAGTCGAGGGGGCTGCCCTTGCAGATGAGCTCGCCGGTGAGCGCGTTGCCGATGCAGTAGGAGAAGAGGCCGAAGTAACCGGCCTGCGGCGTGTCGATGCTGTCGCCGATCCAGTACGGCTGGATGAAGGTCACCACCATCAGGATGGAGAAGCAGAGGGTGAAGAGGGCCCAGAGCACCCCCATGGCCCGCGCGTTCCTCACGTAATTGGTGTGGTAGATCCGTGCCGCCTCCTGCGCCGGCAGCAGCTTGGGCATGGCGGGGCCACCGGCACCGGCACCGGCACCGCTCCCCGGGGCGCCCGGCGCTGCCCCGCCCCGGCGGAGCGCGGCGGCGGGAGGCTCCGGCGGCGGCGGCGCTGCGGATGGACCGCCCCGGGGGGCGGTGGCGCGACCCCCCCTCCCCACACACCTCCAACGAGCCGGGGAGGACCCGGGAGGAGCCGGCACGACCCCCCCGCCCCGAGCCGGGGTGGGCTCGGGAGGAGCCGGGCGGAGCGGCTCGGGATGCGCCCCCGGGATGCGCCGTGTGCCCCCGGAATCTGCCTCTGGGATGGGCCCTGTGTCCCCGGGATGTGCCCTGCACCCCCGGGATGCGCCCCTAGGGTGTGCCCCGTGTCCCCGGGATATGCCCTTGGGATGAGCCCCGTGCCCTCGGGATGCATCCTTTGTCCCCGGGATATGCCC
>JAYKAV010003266.1:5110528-5142047 GCA_035582835.1 Phoebastria nigripes | reverse complement strand
CTCCCCTTTTTTTTCTTTTTCTTTCCCCTGGGCTGCACAGATAAAGTTGCTGTGTCTGGCCAGCTGGCCCCAAGGAGCTCGGCTGGCGTGCTGGGCCGGCTGTGCCTGTGGGGAGGCTGGGGACGGGATGCAGGAGATGCCCGTGGGATGGGGCAGGTGCTGCTGTGCCGCATCCCCRGCTGGGTCCCCTCCCCACCCCATCACCCTGGCCGGAGCGGGAGCGAGACCCACCGCATCCCCTCTCTGCTGGGGGATGTCTCTCCCCACCCTCCTCTTCCCTTTTTGGGGTTTATTTTTCATCAGGGTTTTTCCTCCTGTGGGGTTGCAGTGGACAAACCACCTTGCTCGGGGTGAAGTCCCGAAGCTGTAAAGGGTTCCAGGTCCGCCCCCCCACGTGTGCTCCGGGTGTCTCCTCRTCCCCAGCCCCTCAAATTAAAAAAGCTGCCAGATCCGCCTTCTGTAACACTGCCCTGACGAGCCCCGCTCGTTAACGAGCAATCCTAGAAAACCGTGTGGTCCTGCCGGTGCGGTGCCGTGCTCCGCTGGGATTGCTCCGAGCATTTATTTGCAGGCCAAGGAGTCGTGGGAGATGGACACCAAAGAGAAGCTGGAGCAGGCTGCCGTCGTCAAGGAGAAAGGCACGATGTACTTCAAGGTTTGTAAGCTTGGGGGATGGTAGAGCAAGGGAGCTGGAAATAAATTTGGGGTGACCGTCGGATACACGGCTTAGCAGTCGTGAGTGTCCGAGAAGCCGTGTTCCCCCCAAACAGCGCGGGGGAAAGTGAGTCCTGCCCTTCCTCTGCCGCCTTCTCACTCCCTGAGGTACCTCCTCCTTTCCCGGCATTGCCTTGCCCACGGGTGCTCCCTGCGGAGCGGGATGGCAGATCGGACTCTTCCTAGGGGTGGATGTGGCCAGGGCTAATGCCGAGGGGCTTTGCAGTTCCCCTTCCCGGGCTGGGGCATCCCGATGCTCCTCTGCTCTGCGCAGAGGAGGAACGTAAGCTCTTCCCTGGCTTTTCACGGGGGCTGCACGCCAGCAGCTCCAGCCAAGCCCCGGTGTGGTTGTAGGTATTCGGCATCCTCCTTCCTTCATTTATTTATTTAACACGCTGCGTTGAACTCGTAACCTGTTTGCAGGATGTTTCGGGAGCAGACCGAGCGTTGTCGGCGCGGGTTCCTCTAGCCTCTTCTTCTTTGCTCCATCCCAGGAAGGCAAATACCTGCAGGCGGTGATTCAGTATGGGAAGATCGTGTCCTGGCTGGAAATGGAGTACGGCTTGTCCGAGAAAGAATCAAAAGCTTCCGACTCCTTCCTCCTGGCTGCCTTCCTCAACCTGGCCATGTGCTACCTGAAGCTGCGAGAGTACGCCAAAGCCGTCGAGTGCTGCGATAAGGTAGAGGTGCACGAGCCCAAGGGTTGGAGCATCCTCTCCTCTTGCATGTTTTCATTGGGAGTTTGGGGTTTTTTTTGAATTTCTTTTCATATAAGAAGCAATTTCCAAGCGGCAGTGGGATGGCGGCATCCCTTCTGCTCCTCAGGGTCTCCGCGGATGCTGCGTGCTCGGAGACTGCAGGAGCAAAAGTGCTTTTTGGAGCTCAAAATCCACCTGGGCGTGCGCTTACAACACCTTTTCTTCCAAAGCCAGATCCATGTGAATGGATGCTGCATGGACTGACAGCCTTAGGACGTTGTTTGGGTCTGCCCAGGCTGGATCTGGGCGTTGGGTGCTGATCTGGGTACGACAGAGGCAGTCTCTGCCGGAGCTGCAGCGGATCTCCAAGTCCATTGAGGGGTGGGATGAGGCTTTGCCTGTCCCTAAAAGAGCTGCAACCTTGTCTTTGTCAGGAAACTATTAATTCTTTTATAGAAGGCTTAAATTTAGGCATCTTGCATATGGGAAAGATAGTAAAACTAGTTGCCTTAATCTAAAAGGTAAATCGTCTCTGAGATGCATAAGTGGCTTTTACTAAAGGAAAATAATGTCATTGCTAAAGCAGGGAGACAAAACCACATTTAATCCATCAGCTCCCATGCCTCCGGGCTCTCCGTGCTCCTCTGGGCTCAGGTTTAGCGTTTACACCTGATTTCTCGTCTGTGGGTTTGTCTCCCGCTAACTCTGCCACTCTCAGGGGGATTTTAAGCAAGGAGAAATAACTAAACTATATTAATGACCYGCCAACTGCTGATGGAGACGAGTCAATTTTTGTTGAGCAAGATGCAAGTACTCTGGGGACTTGAAGCCACCTTGTCCTAATTTTGGCAGGTTTAATGAGGCTTCGACCGTAAGGGGGTCTTTGGGGGATCCCCAAGTTGCTAACAGGGACTTATGTGTTTTCAGGCGCTAGGACTGGACCAGGACAACGAGAAGGGCTTGTACCGGAGGGGCGAAGCCAGGTTATTGATGAACGAGTTCGAGYTGGCAAAATGTGACTTTCAAAAAGTGCTGGAAGTGAATCCACAGAATAAAGCAGCAAAATCCCAGATCTCCGTCTGCCAGAAGAAAACGAAGGAGCACAATGAGCGGGACCGGAGGATCTACGCCAACATGTTCACAAAGTTTGCGGAGAGGGATGCAAAGGTGCGTGTTGCCCGTTTTTTGGCCATCTCGCAGGCTGTGCTGAAGGATGCTCGGCAGAATTGTGGTGAGAAGAGATGGGTCAAAACCAATTAAATTATAGATCAGGTTGAGGATGGGAGGGATAGAGCCTGCTGCAAGGGGAAGAAGTGGTTTATTTCTTCATCTCTCTTATGCAGAGACTGCCGTCAGATGCTCAGTCATCAATAAAAGTATTTGCGGTRCGAGCTTCTGAGGGCTGATAACAGGGTTGGCATTTGTACTTAATTTCGCTGTTCCCAGCTAGTGACTGTTGATGACCTCTTGGTCGCCGGTAAAATGAAATGTCATCCCGTCTCTGGCAAGGCCAAGGGTATTTTGAGACATGATAGTATGGATTTCCTGAACCTGGTAAGGCAATAGCCTGCTCCTCTGCTTGTACGGAGAGATCGCTGTCTCATAACAGGCTCTCATCCAAAATTCCTCTGAACAAAACCCGGTGTACTGTAACGAGAGAGGACACAGCTTTGCAAGCCGTCTGCACGGGTCATTTTTAGTATAATCTCTTCTGAACCGGTGCCTGGAGGTTGAGGCTGTGGAATAAGTGGCCGGTGCAGACCCTGGGGAGCAGCGTGCCGGGGTAACCGGCTCGGGGCAGGGAGCGGAGCCGCCCCGGCCGGCTGCTGGCACCGTGGTGCGTTGGCTCGTGCAGCCGGCTGTGATGGGGAGAGTCACTGCTGGAGCAGGTTTAAGGCTTTACCGTGCCTTAGCGCTCCTCTCCTGCACCCACGGCCGGGTGCAGGGGCTGCACCTATGGCTTGGTCCCGTCTCTCCACTCCGATGCTGCTGCCTTATCTCCTTGTCCCTCTCCTCTCTGCCCCTGCATCCATCCGTCCAGGTTCGCTCTGTGTCAGTGCCCTGCTCCCATCAAGGTGGGTCACATCGTTCCCAGGGGATCCCATACCTTCCCAAAAGCTCGCTGAGCTGATGAGGTTTAATCTCCGCCAGCCGCTGAGCCAAGAAAATGGGAGCCTCAGGTGTGAGCCGCCGTGGTCGATAGGCAGGGGGGAGCCAAGGGGGGGAATTTTGCCTGCCCTGCCAGGCTGGGCTGCCTGTACCCATCCCCAGCATCGCTATCACCTGCCTGCTGCTTCCACCTCGCTCCTGTTTCTCATCCGTGTGCTTTATTTGCTGTTTTGTAGGAAGCAGCTAGCAAAACCGGGGTCGAAAGAGCAGTGGAGAAAGCAGCTTGTGAAAAAGGACCAAAAACTCGCAGTGCTGAAGATGAAGAGGCTGAAGGACACGTATGATGGAGGAGGAGGGGAAGGGAGAGCCTCCTGCCCTCAGCCCGTGCAGAAAAAAGTTGCTGCCAGACCTCGGGACTCGCCAGTGTTTTCTTGTAAAGCTTGTTACAGTTTGTGTGATCGTGGAAGCAAAAGCACCTCGCAAAGAAAAATGAACCCCGTCCCACCGCCCTGGGTGCGCTTGGGGGCAGAGCGGGAGCGGCGGGACGCCGTGGGACCACTGCACGTGGAACAAATAGCTTTTAAACGGAGAGAAAGAGAAAAAAAAAAAAAAAAAAAWAAAGAAAAATTGAAACTCTTGGCTCTTGGGAGATTTCCGTAGACAGCTTGTCCCGGCTCCCTTGGCTTCCTCTCGGATGTCAGCGCAGCATCCCGGGTCCTCCGACCTGGGATGTGGGAGATGCTCCTTGTATGCTGCAGTGCTGCCTCCGGTTGTATCCGGCATGCGACCGCGCTGCACCGCACCGGCGCCAGCACCGGGTGCTGCGGTGCCTCTGCCAGCCCCCGGCGCGGAGGGGAGCGCTGCCGGCACGGGGACCCAGCGCCCTGGAGCACCCAGCGGTTTGCTCACCCATGGGTGCTCGCTGGGTTGGGGGGGGAAATTGGTTTTCTCTCCTGGTGGCTTCTTGCCTGTGGCTGAAGGGGGGTTGCGATGCGGAGCCAGGTGTGAGGGCGAGGACCCCCATCACCTCCGCTGCAGTCCCCCGCCGGGACGTAATTTGCCTTTAAAGCACTGTTTGAGGGGGGGGGTGTGTGTGTTTATCTTTTGAAGAAGCTGGTTTCTATTTCCTTGGAGAGCAAAAGCCTCCTGTCCAGCTCTGCTGCTCGCAGGCGCTCAATCCGCAGCCTGCACCCCATCCCTCGGCTCCCGTCTTTAAATGGGAGTTTTATGGCTTATTTGGGGGGGGCAAAAAAAAAGAGCAGGTTGATATAATGTGATTCAGAAAGCAAGTGACTGGGTCGGAGCTGGTACCRTGGGGTTACAGCTCATTGGTGAGCAGCTGCCGTGGGCGAGGGGGGAGCCCGGCGTGCGCGGGGCACATCGTGTCCCCGCACCGGTGCTGCTGCCACCTTGGCCATCGTCCCCCTCCATCCTAATGGGACGTCGTCACTACGGTGTGAGAACAGCTTTCCGGTTGTTATTTTTCCTGTCTGTTCTTTGTAATACCCCTTTCGGAGCTTGAAAATAAACAACTGAAAGAAAAAAAAAAAAAAAAAAGAAAAAGAAAAAGAAGTTGCTTTTTCTCTGGATCCCGCTCAGCAAAGGGGGTGGCCGTGGGGAGGATGGGTGTGCTCTCCCCTGGGTGGAGATGCCCTGGCTCCAGCGAGGGGTTCGTTAAGGAATTATTGGTGTCCCTGAGGACCGATGCTACCCCTTTTTATCAGCACCATCGTTCCCTGGAGAGCCGGGGAAGGGCTAGCACACCATGCTTCGGAGATGCCTGCCTGGGGGATGCTACTTGGGGGTCTCGGCTGTTTTTCCAGCCTTGGGGGGGGGGGTTTTATCCTCATGGTTTTGCTTTTTTTGCCAGCATGTACCTTTGGGAGGGGGCTCCCCGGGGGGCACCCGGGTGGGTGGAGGGGGCGTTTGTGTCCCTTGGCCAAGGGTCTTGCCGGGCGATGCTTTGCCCCACTGCTGCAATGAGCCGGGGGGAGCAGGGGGGACACACACGGCCGGCGGTGCGAGCACCAGGGATGCCGTGCGGCTGCTCCRGCTGCTCATCCAGGTCTCCAATTTTACACCACCCCTGGGGTCTCTCGTAGCCAGCAAAGCACCCCGGGGAGGCTGCTGCGGGACCCAGGGGCTCTGCAAAGAATTGGCTTTTTTTTTTTTCTTGCAGGCAGGGCAAAAAAGTTATTTGGGGGCAGCCCGAGCCACGTTTTTCCATAGGAAACAACCCTCTACAGGAAAAAAAAACCAACTTGCTTTACAGTTTCTGGGCTTTTCCCCTGTTTTTAAGGAGATTTTTGGCTTGGTGCTTTTCTCCCTCTTGGAAGAGAAATTAAACTCGGGCAGGTGATGAGATGCAGTTTAGAGATTAAAGGGAAACGGGGAGAATTTTGTACCGAAGGCGTGGGAAACCTTTGCGGTGCTGGTGGGTCCCGGGTGTGCGGTGTTCAAATGCCATCTAGTGGCACTGGGCATGGGGTGGGAAATGGGGCGACGAGGGGTTTTGGGGTGTCTATGGTGGGCCAAGGGGCTGGTGGGGACACTGGGGACACTTGGCTTGTCCGGCTTTGCAACGGGAGAGCATCCGCAGGCGGCCTTTGGAGGGGAATATTAACAGCTAAATATTAAGCGCTGTTAATAACGAGGCGAGGCGGGAGCGGCGATGTGCAGGGTGTGAAATCCGTCACCCAAAGGGACCTGGGGACGTGGGAGGGGGGGGTCAGAGCAGAGCGGTGGTCCGTAGGGAAACCCTTAGCATCACCCGCAGCCGGGGCTGCTGCTTTCCCCTGCGCAGGCTTCTCATGCCCAGCTCAGGCAAACCAGCCCAAATCCTGCTTTTCTGTCACCGAGATGACATTTTTGGGTGGAAAAAAAGCACATCCAGGGAGGGTAACCCTAAACGAGGTCAGGCAGCATCCCTCTGCCCACGCCAGGCTGGAGCGAGTGGCCCTGCCGTGCTGGGGACCCCACCCTGCRTGGGGGGAGCCGTGCACCCCAAAAAGGCTTCTGGGGTCCGATTGACCCCCTGTGCCCCCTTTTCCTGGGATTACCACCCTGCCAGCTGCTCCCCCGGCAGGCCTGGCCAGCAGCCCCTGAAATCCTATTACCGAGTTTCAGGAGAAATAAAAAGTTAATCATCTCCTTCACCTGCTCTTCCTCCTCCTCCTCCTCCTCCTCCTCCTCCTCCGACTGCCGTGGGGGCTCACGGAGGCAGCTGAGCTGATGCTGCGAGGCCGCTCGGACCGTTGCCACCGTAGCTGAGCCCATGGATCCGGTCCCGGGCTGGTAGGGGCTGCAGTGCCGGGGGGGGTCAGCGGCCGGTGCTGGGGAGGAGGTCGGGGCAGGGCGGAGGGAGCCATCCCGCTCGACGCCGGGCTGGGAGCCATGCCGCTGCAGACGGAGATCCTGCGCGAGGTCTGGGCCGCCGACAGGTGAGTGCCGGCGGGCAGGATGCGACCCGCGGGGTGGGCGATGTGCTGGGCTTCCCCACCGGGCTCCCATCTCCTCCAACGCCTTTTTCTCTTATTTTCAGTTTAAATGGAATTTAATGAGCTGTTTTATCAGCTTTTTTGCTCCGGGGATTGGTGCGATGATGTTCATTGGCTTACAGAGAGGAAAAGCGTTCGTTAGAGGGGGGTCCCCAAATTAACCTCATTGCTGTCACCTTTGGCCCATCCTGTGCTCCCTGCTAGGAAGGATGCTGTCGGCCGAGCTCGACCCGGTCAAGACRGGGGGAGCTGCTTCTGAAGCCAAACGAAAGGCTGACCTTTCCCCAACCCCCGAAAATGGGGGTGCTGCTTGGCCGGAGGGTCTCGGCCCCCCTGGGAGCTGAAAGCCCTCACCCCTTTGCTTTCTGTGCCCCACAGCCCCAGCGAGGAGCCGGGCAGCCCCCAGCAGCACAAGCCTAAGCAGGTGAGAAAAAAAATCCTTGCCCCCCCCATCCCCGGTGCCACCATCCTCTGCTGCGGACTGTCCCCAGGGGCTGGGGACATCGGAGACCCTTAAACCCTGGCCCCATAACGAGACCAAATTGGGGCTGGATAGGCTGCTCTGTTGGGGTGCTGCAGCCCTGGGGGGGGCATGAGCTTTTGGGGCCCCCCCCCTTCCAGAGCAGGTGGGTAGAGGAAATCCAAACCCCCTCTCCATCCCTTCGAAGCACCCCATGAGGTGGGCTCTCAGTTCCTAATTAAGGCTTTTAATTAAGCCTCTCAGTTAAGCCGTCAGCAGTGACTCACTTTCCCCCGGCCGTGACCTGGGGGGGGGGCACCCCAGCCTGGGTGGGTGCTGGACCCTTCATCAGATCCCCCAGGACCCCCAGGCTGGCGGGGGCTGCAGCACCGCCCCCCCCCCGTTTCGGCACAGCCCTCGGGTGCTGCCCGGCCTCGGAGGGGTCTCGGCAGCAATTTCATCTACCACCCGATTTAATCAGCAGCCCCTCCTCGAAGGGCTTCGTTAAGTAATGAAGCGAGTGGCYGTCCTCCCCCCAAGCTGCTTAAGGGATTAAAGGATGTGAAGGAGCTTTTCGGTGTGAGCTGATGACATGGAAGAAACCAGCCGGTTCCCAGCTCCACCGTGGGACCCCCAGCTTCCCCCCCACCCAAATCCGCAGTGCTGGGATCCTGCTGGGATCCAGCCGGATCCCCCCYTCTTGCAAAACACCTTCACCCACTGCGCTGGGGCATCCGGGAGGGACGAAACCCCTGCAAGGGGGAAGGTGCTTTGTTGGGTGGTGGGTGCCCTGGTGCAACTGGATTTGTTTAAATCACTTTCTGAGGGCCCCGAGTTGACACCCACTCCCCAAATATCTCCTGTCTGGAGCCAAGAGCTGCCCCACATGCTCTGTATTTGGTAAATCAGGGTTATTTATAGCCCCTGGCTAACCAGGATTAGGTGTGCTGGGCCTAATCCCCCTGCTTCCCCGCTCCCACTGACCTCCATCCCGGCACGGCCCTGTGGCTCCTTGCCTTCAACAGGAGCCTTTTGCATGGGCGAGAGGAGATGGAAGTGCGGAGCMGGGCTGCCTGCCCATCCCCGTGTCCCCTGTCCCAGCTCAGGTTCCCAAGCCCGATGCCCGGGGTGGCTCCCGGCTGGGGTTCCTATGGCACGGCGTGGCTTGTCCTTCCATGCCGGTGCGGTCCATGGTGTCGGGGCAGTGCCAGCATCACGTCCCTCGTCCCCGGGGCTGGCACGTGGCCRTCTGTCCCAGCACTGATGCTCTCCTGTCTGTCTGCTAACAGCCCTTTCTGTTTTCCTCCCTCTGCCTTCTCCGGGGGGCTGCCCCATGGTAAGTCGCTCCCTTTGGTAATGGCTTGTTTGAAGGTGCAAGCGTATCTCCGTCTCCCCGGAGCAGGTCCCTGCTCCCACGCAGGGCCAGGGAAAAGCCCGGCTGTATTTCGGAAAGAGAGCCGGCGCTGTATGAGCAGGGGTTGCCTTGCAAAGGGAAAAGGGATTTAAGGCTGGCACCATTTCCACAGCATTGTCCACGAGGGCAGAAGCTGAAGAAGAAGCGGCAGGAGCCCGTGATGGAGCCCGAGGCCAAGCCCCGGCGGCTGCGGGTGAAGAAGCTGGCCGAGACGGGGGCTGCAGAGGAGCCCCGTGCCCCGGCACAGGGTAAGCACAGACCCCTCCACAGCTCCCATGGAAATGGGGGGACATGGGACATGCTGGTTCCCCCCCCCCCAGCCCCATCCTGCACCAGCGGTGCTCTCCATCGCGGGCATCTCTTGAAATGCACAGGGGTGAAGAAGCTGAGGAAGAAGAAGGAGGAGAAGGGGGAAGAGGAGAGTGACAAGGACCCCTACTCCAAATTCACCAGGGAGCCTCGGAAGAAGAAGGAGAGCCCGGCCCCTCGCTCCCGCCTGGCCAAGGGCCCCAAGAAGCAGCAAGGTGGGGGAGCAGCACCCACCCCTCCGCAGGCACCTGCTCGTGGCACCTCATGTCCCCCACCCCACCATGTCCCGCCGGTGCCATCGATGCTCCTGGTGTCTGCAGGAGCTCTGCATGTCCCTAGGGGGGCTTTTTGGCCAAAACCCAGCTATGTATCTGGGAGGAAAGGGGATATGGCAGGGGAGCTGCATGCGTGGCGTTGGCTGGGGAGTCGGGATCGAGGGGGGACACATGCTCCCTGGGAATGTGGCAGTCGGTGGCTGGCCGGTGCCACCAGCTCCTCTCCAGACATCTTTCCGGAGCAAAAAGATGGGGTAGGCAAAAAGATGGGGCTCATCCCCCCTACTCCGCACCCCGGGGCTGCAGCCGCGAGATGGCGATGTGACTACGCACGCTGTGTCCGGCACTGGACATGTCCAACACGATGCTGGCCACCGCGGCTGGGCCGGGCACCCACGGCTCCAGCACCCTGGCCCTGGCAGGGTGGGTGCCCACACCRGCCGGCGCTGCCGAGGGAGGTTCCCTGCTCGCAAACCACGAGGCTGTGGGTCCCCGATGCGAGAGGCCATTGCGTCGCTGATGCCATGGTGTCACCTCCGGGTAGAACCGACCGAGGACTCGGAGGATGAGGAGGAGGAAGAGGAGGTGGAGAATAAAGACCCACCAAAAAAACTCAAGAAGAAGCTGCCCAAAGAGCCCCCCTCGGGCGAGAGCCGGGAGAAGAAGCTGAAGCCAAAGGGTGAGTGCCCGGGGGACGGGGACAGCTTGTACCCAGCACCATTGCTGCTTGCATCCATCCTTGCTGGGACAAGGGGACCGCCTGTGTCCCATCCCCATCGCTGTCCCGGGAGGCTCAGGAGGCTGCGGGGCAATCGCCCCCTCCCTATGCAATCTCTTCCCGGCTCATCCCTTCCCGTTGCCCCCACCCTGCCACCTCCCTGTCCCCCGTCACCGCCTGTCCCTGTCTCCTTGTCCGGCTGCTCATCGGCTCCTCCGTCCTGCCAGGAGACAAGAGCGACCCTGACAGCAAAGCCAAACCTGCCAAAAGTACCAAGAAGGAGCCGATGTCCATGTTCCAGGTGAACGGGGACAAGAAGGAGAAGAAAAGCAAGAAGAAAGGTACGGGACGAGGGGGGGTGGCAGCCAGTCCCACTGCCCCATGGCATCACCCCGAGCCGTCAGCACCCGGTGCTGTGTGACGGTGTTCCCCGTGTCCCCCCCCAGCCACCACCGGCAGCGATGAGGAGGACGATTCCGACTCCAGCACCAAACCCATCAGGTYGGAGAAGAAGAAAAACCCGGTGTCCCTCTTCCAGACCGGTGGGGACCCCCCCAAGGAGAAGAAAACTAAAAAGAAAGGTGAGAGCCAGGTGCCGCAGGGGCTCGCGGGGGTGCGGGTGAGGCTGGCTGTGGAGAGGGGGGTTATGATCGATGGTGTTGGCGTGGGTCTATGCCGAGGTCAGTTTTGGGGTTCGGTGGAGTCAGGCTCTTCACCCCCTCTGTGCCCCTGCCCGTTCCTGCCTGCAGCTCCTCCCAAAGCGGCCGAGAGCGAGGAGGAGACCCCAGAGACCCCACAGAAAAACTCCAACAAGAAGGGGAAAGGGAAGAAATCAAAGAAGGTACAAAAAACCCCTTGGAGCTGCGGGGGTCCCCTCGGGGGGGGTGGGGGGCAGCACCTCTTCCCCCCAGGGTGGGTCGGGGGGCTGGGGCATCCCTTGGGGAGACCCGCTGCAGCACCGTCCCCAAAGCCACCGGCTGCAGAGCCACAGCCCAGGGGGGAATTGGGAGCAAGGAACGATTAGCTGGGAAAGGAGAGGAGCTTTCGGCAGGTTTGGCTTTGGGGTCACCATCCCCTCTYGTGTTGCAGCCGAAGGAGGAGAGGCCCCCGTCGCCCGTCATCGAGGTGGACAACCTGGAGGAGTTTGTGCTGCGGCCGGCACCGCAGGGGGTGACCGTCAAGTGCCGGGTGACACGGGACAAGAAGGGGATGGACCGGGGGCTTTACCCCACCTATTACCTCCACTTGGATAACGACAAGAAGGTGAGCCAGGGTGGGGGTGAGGGGAGCACCCACGGGTGCTCTGCACCCACCCCGGGGAGCACCCTCGGGGTTTTGGGGGGATGCCCGCCCACATCCCACTGTGGTGGTGGGTCCTGGATGGGGCTGCTCCCCTCCCCTGCAATTCCTCCTGGGAAATGCCCTGCGTCAATGGTGCCCGGGATGACGAGCAAACGGTTGCTGGAGAGCCATGCTAATTCTGGGCTGGGCTCAGACCCTCCCGCCCCACGGCTCAGCCGCTTTTTGGGGATMGTCTTCACTCCATGGCTTGAGGAAGGTCGTGGCAGTGACCTGCTGGGCCAAGCCTTGAGCAAAGGGCACGGCGGGGCGGCGAGCCGGGGACGGCGATGGCGATGGTGATGACAATGCCCCGTCCCCACGTGATCCCACCGCCCTCCCAGGTGTTCCTGCTCGCCGGGAGGAAGCGCAAGAAGAGCAAAACCTCCAACTACCTCATCTCCATTGACCCCACCGACCTGTCGCGGGGGGGAGAAAACTTCATTGGGAAGCTGAGGTAGGAGAGGAGGTGGCACCCCATTCCTGCGGCACCCCACTCCCGCTCCATGGGTTGCCAGCTACCCCAAGCAATGGCTGGGTCAAGCAGGAGGCTAAATTCGGTGTTCCCCGCTGCCAGGTCCGACCCAAGGAGTGTGGGGGGGCCGGGAGGGGAAAACAGGCTCGTCTGGTTCCTCCCGGCAGACAGGTCACGGCTAGAAATGGCGCCCGGCGAGCCCKGCAAGTCCCAGCCCGCTGCACCGCCGGCAGCCGCGCAGCAATGCTGGGGGGTCCCCACGGCGGCAGCACCCTGTAACACCCCAATTTAGGGGTGCCCTGAACCCGAGCAAATGGCTAAAGTGTGGGAAGAACGGCGCTGGCCGGGGGCTGCACGTGGGTTTTACAGCTGGAGCAAAGCCAGGGCTGTGCCCGGAATGGGGGGGGACAGGGGGGATCGGAGGGGACTCGGTGGCACCGGCCGCGTCCATCTCCCGTCCTCGGCTGCAGATCCAACCTGATGGGTACGAAGTTCACGGTGTTCGACAACGGCGCGAACCCYGACAGGGCCAACGCCGACTGGTCCAACGTGCGGCAGGAGCTCTCGGCCGTGGTCTACGTAAGCAATGGTGGGGGGAACCCCCCTGGGGACCTCCTGGGCAGGAGGCGAGGGGGTCCCGACCTGCACCCCTTYGCTGGGCTACTGCCCCGGGGGGTTGCAGAGATGCGGGATGGGCTGGATCCGTCCCTGAGCCCTCATTCAGCCACCGGCGAGAGGCTGCAGCCCCTGGCAATCGCTGGTTTTAGGGACGGGGTTTTAGGGATGGGGTTTCTCTTGCAGGAGACCAACGTTTTAGGGTTCAAAGGCCCCCGGAAGATGACGGTCATCATCCCCGGGATGAACGCCGACAATGAGAGGGTGCCCATCCGGCCCCGAAATGTAAGTCAGGGGGCAATTGGGAGAAACTCCTTGGGGGCTGGATTTGCTGGGGTTCACCTTGGATTTTACCCATCTGGGGGCATGGAAAGGCTTTCAGGTGTCCCTGAAATTCAAGGCACCTCCCTGGGAGGTGGGAAATGCGGTGTCTGTATTTTTTTTTCTCTGCGCTGGATCCCATCTCCCAGCTGGGTACTGCTACGGAGCATCCCCCTGGGCATGCCATGGGGGGTGGCAGGGCTCTGGGTGGGTTCACCCCAACTCTCCTCTCCCCCCTCTCACGCTCCCCAGGATAACGACGGCCTCCTGATGCGATGGCAGAACAAAAACATGGACAATGTGATCGAGCTGCACAACAAGGCGCCGGTGTGGAACGACGAGACCCAGTCCTATGTCCTCAACTTCCACGGCCGGGTCACCCACGCCTCCGTCAAAAACTTCCAGATCGTGCACGGCAGCGACCGTAAGCCGGGGAGTGGAGGGGACGAGGGATGATGGTGGGGGAGCACTGCCCTTGGCTGGCCCCAGCCACCCCCTTTTTTTGGTTTTTTTTTTTTGTTTTGTTTTTTTTGCTGAGATTTAAGTTTTTTTCATGTATAGCTGCTTTGGGGTCCTGCCTGCCTTTGCCAGAGCTGGGGCGAAGGCGGCCAGGCCGTGCGGCACCGTACAGGCAGCTGCCTGCTGGCCCCGGGTGCCGGCAGAGGGAGCGCGCGGGTCACCTGTTGCCAGGCAGATTAGGGCAAGGACAAATCCTGTGGGGTGCTGAGCCCCTCCCCATCACACTACAGCCACCCACTCAACCCAGAGCATCACCCCCGGCACGCACCCCACATTGCTGGCGGGCTCACCCCGGGGTGCATCGTGCCTGGGGGACAGTCCCTCGGGGGTGGCAGTGGCTCTGTCCCCGTGCGAGCGGCCGGACGCGGCCGTTTGTCACCTGTCCGGCACAGTCAGAAGCCCTCAGCCTCCGGGGTGTTGGGTTACGGGACAGAAAAAACCTCTCGGGGGCCCCTGGTTATTTTTACAGATTTCCTGTCACCCGCCCTCCGGTAGCAGCGGTCCCATGGGGGGGGTGAGTGGGGTCCCTGTCCCTTGYGGGGCTGCGGCTCCCGGGGAGGGGGTGCTGGGGGGACCGAAGGGTGCCGTGGTCCCGTGCTGGACCRTGCAATGGGAAAATGATGCTTTTTGGTAATGTGCGGTGCATGAGCCGGGGGCAGAGCTCAGTGGAAGTGGGGAGCAGCTTCTTTGGGAAGCTGCTGCGTGGGTCCCCTGGGAAAAGGGCTGGATGGGTGCGCAGGTGACATCCCAGCCGCTCACCCCCTCCGCGCCGACCGGAGCCATCCCCTCTCTCCCGCAGCCGACTACATCGTGATGCAGTTCGGGCGCGTGGCGGATGACGCCTTCACCATGGACTACAACTACCCGCTCTGCGCCGTGCAGGCCTTCGCCATCGCCCTCTCCAGCTTCGACGGGAAGCTGGCCTGCGAGTAGCACCCAGTGCCGGGGCTGCTGGGGCCGCGTGCCGGTGTCCGGTGGATGCTCCTGCATCCCCATCCTGCTCCACTCCCTTGGTTTTCCGGCAAATGCTCGCGGTTACAGCCACTCCTGGGCTGGCTCGAGGTGCACGGTGCCCGCAGAGCGCCGTGGGACGCTCATCCGTCCGTGGCCACCCTCTCCAGGCAAACTGGGGACAGATTGCTGGTCTGGGGCAGATGGCAGAGTCAGGCCCGGGGTATATTTAGCAGATGAGGCTGACTGCAATCCCGATCTCATCCCTTTGAGACGTTTCTTGGACTCGGATCCTGGAAACTCATCCCCCTTTTTTTTTTTTTTTTTTTTTTTTTTTTTTTTTTTTTTTTTTTTTTTTTTTTTTTTGTATTTTGTAGCTCAGTCTCTCAGTGAGAGGGGGGTTGGTAGTCTCCTCAGTTCGTGTTTCCTCATTCCCCTATGAGTGTGCATAGAGCCCAAGCTCCTGGCGAGGGACCCCCTGGCCGTCTCAGTGCCCACCGGGCACCAAACCCCTGTTTTGCCCCATTTTGCCCTGGCGCAAGCAGCCGTGCAGCACCCGTGGTGTCTTTGCACACCCCGGGCTCTCCACCCGCTGGGTCCAACCCCGCTGCCTGGAAGCCTTTGGGGATTTGGGTCCCTGAGGAGCAGCCTGGCACCCCGAGCACTGGCGGCACACGGGCACGTGCCGAGGGAAGACGGTGCCAGYGGAGGAGGGCCAGCAGCCACGTGAGGCAGAGCTGGCATCACCAGCATGGGGCCGGGCTGGGTCGGTGCCACCAGGAGGGACCTGGAAGGGAAAACTCTGGGTGCACCAGGAAGCACCGGGGTGACTCACAAGGTGTGGTGTGGCGCTGAGTCACACTCAGCGCCTGGACAGGCCCCGCTGAGCCCCCCATGCCCCTGCCCCTCACCGCCCCCGCGCTCTGCGGCATCCCTCCGGACCCCACCGGGCTGGTGGTCCCATGGAGCCCTGCATACCCTGGGGGTCCCCGCTGGTGCTCCCTGCTCACGGGGAGGAGGTGGACAGGAGGTGCCACCCCGTGGCACAGACCCGTGGGGTGTCACGGGGGGCTGCGGGGAGTCATTGGGAAGGGGAGATGCTGGAGAGGGGCAGCTCGGGGGGAGCAGGGCAGCCTGTGCCCCCATTTCCAGCACAAACTCAGCTTTGTGGGGTGAGGATTTGGCTGCATGGACAGTCCCAAAGCTGTTTAATTCAGTGGTGAGAAACACCAGGACATGCCAAGGTGCCCCGAAACGCCTTCCTCGACTCCCCAGTAATGCTTCTCTCACCTGCTCAGCTCACGCACTGACCCCAGGGGGGGCTGATACAATTWGGGGTCCCCTCCCTGGGACACATACAGGTCTTACCCCCATTCTGGGGGTGATCTGAGCCCCCCAAGTTAACGCTGTGGGAGGTAGCCAGGGCGGAAAAGCTGAGGAGCAGGAGATGGATGAGAGAGATGCGGCTGTGCAAGAGGGATGCTCGTCCTCGCTGGGCAGTGTCGCAATGTCGCCGTGGTCTGAACCCGTCCCTGCGCGGGGCTGGGGACAGGTGACAGTGGCAGTGGGACCACGAGCTGCAGCCGGACCGCTGGCGAGCATCTGCCCCAGTGGCTTTGCAGACAGAGCCAAGGTTTTCCCACCAGCTGCATGAATCCGGGCTCCGTGATTCATCGGCAGACATGCGTGGCAGGGGCAGACGGAGGTGGACAGTTCGGGGACAATGGGCCGGCATGGGACATCGTCCCTTACCCGCTCAGCGAGATCAGAGACCTTCTTGTGAGCTAAAAGGAGAACCAGCCGCTGCAGGCCAGCATGCCCTAGCTAGGTATGGCCAGTAAATGTGGGGAAAGCAAGAGCTTTCTGCCCAAATCCAGCCAGGAACCCACCATCTGTTTGAAATCGGGAAAAGCTCAGCTAACAGTTGAGCTAACRCTTGTCCCCATTTCCTTCGGTGGAAGCAAAAAAGCCAAAGCAGGGTGAGAGAGAGGGGTTTGGGTCCCCCAAGCTCTTGCCGGAGCATGAGCAACCGTTATCCCACCCACTCCCTGGGGAGTTTCTCCCTCCCTGCACCCAAAACATCTCCGTGTTGCCCGTTGTTGCTTGCAAACCCCCTCAGGATTCCCAGCCTGAAGCCCAAGCGGAGCAAAAAATCTGCCATGGGTGTCCAACGCAATGGCACCCCATCCCAGAACACAGTCACGGCATCAGCCGCCCACCCCAAATCACTTACACAAACCCTCTAACCCAAACCAACTGTGGCACAAGAAACAAATGAAAACAATTTAATAGGGCGATGGATATTCGGGCCCTTTGTTTGCGCTGGCTGTTAACACCAGAGGAGATGAGGAATGGAAGCAGTTGAAATGTGTATCTACTTTGGCCGACGGAAAGTGTGACGGATGCGCCGGCAGACCAATGGCTGAGGATGCTGGGGTGTGCGTGGGTGTGAAAGGAATGCTCGCTGCAAGAAAAGATAAAAAAAAAAAAAAAGAGAAGAAGGAGCCTTATCAACGGCATTTGAGCCCAAAGTGTGTGTCTTCCTTGGAGAAAGGGTTTTCTCAATCCGCAGGGATGATGTTTTCCCCACAGCACGAGACTTTGAGGCTTCTGAAGCTTCATTTTAGGGGGCTGGTGGTAGGCTGATGGTGCAGGGATGGATTTAACCCCATGAAGCGCTCATGGGGGGGGCACGAGCACGGCCAGCGGCCGGAGGCGACTGTCAGCAGCTCCTCAAGGGAACCTCCTGGGAAATGCGTTTTATTTTTGCAAAGATGGTTATAAGGCAAAGGGGAGGAAAAAAAATAAGGTCCCACCTCGATGCTGAGCGCCGCATCCTCGCTAGGACCAACGTCACTGCGGTGCCGGCAGCTCTCGCGGGYGGGGGTTGCCGGCATCCCCATCCCACGCCGATGAGTGGAAAGATGCTGGTCCAGAGCTGAGCAGGAGGATGGAAGCGGGGGGCTCTTCTCCGCCTGCTCACTTCTCCCTCTGCCCCAGACCCCCGGGGCTCGGGGGGGCTCCATGCACCCAGCCTTGAGCACAGGCTCAGCCCCTGCACTCTTAGGGGGGGGCTGTGGGGTATTTCCATGGGGCTCCGAAAGGCAAATGCCCCATCCGCCGGGCAGCCTGCGCAGGGAGAGGGCTGGCTGCATCCCGGCAGGTACGGGAGGGGAGGCCAGCGCAGGGAAACTCCTCGCCTGGCAATGGAAGGGCTGGAGCTGTTTGGTTCCCAGCGAGTGCCCTGCCCAGCAGAGAGCATCGCCTCAGCCTCGGGGGCTCTCGCTCCATGCTTTGAAGTGGTGATACATTAATTAATTAAAGAAGTGATCGTGACGGGGTGTTTTTCTGTCCCCTTCCCCTCCCCGTGTATTTATTTTGGTGACATTTTTTAGGGGGAAAGGCAGACTCGTGGCCGGTAAGCTGGGCTGCGGGTTTGCAGGATGGGCTCTTTCTCGGCACAGCAAGCGACAGGCAGTAACGGGCAAGCCAATATTTTTCAACTGCTTTTAAAAAGGAATAATTTTTTAATTAGTGAATCCATTCTGGAGAAGTGTTGGAGTTTTACAATGTTGTAGCTGTTCTTGGTGTCTTGCCTAGACTTGGATGTTCTGGCCATAAGAAAATATTATTTATGGCGTTGCTGCCTGCAGCTCTTTTATATTATAATTTGGGAAAGGAAGTTGCTGTTCCCACCAGTGGACGAAGAATAGCAGAAATGAGGATTACGGACTTCTGAAGGAGGGAAAAAAATAAAAATTAAGAGGCAGGACTGAAACAAACCACCAAGCTGGGCTCGAATTGCCGCGTTCCAGAACAAGCTCATCCCGGCATCGCCAACGGTTGGGTCGGATGCTGTAACCGAGCCGAAGCCCGACCCCGGCAGGCCCGGCGCAGCAGTGACCCCCTCGGTACTCCCCTGCGCGGCGTTACATGTGTTCCTAAACATTTGCAGATCAGGCTTTTATTCATGGGCTAATGCACGCTTGTTTGCTCATGCCTTACTCAGCCTAAACTCCTATTGAACTCAATTAAGCCTGTCATCTCCAGGAGCAGTCAATGTCATTTTTGCCCAAGTAAGGGATGAGTAACGAGTGCTCCCAACGGCCCTTGGAGAATAGCAGCCATTTTGTTGCAGTTTTTGGTCCAGATTTCTTACAAGTTAGCACCAGGCCAAGGGTGGAAGAATGCGATACGGCTTTATTAATCACATACGATTGCCGAATGCGCTGGATGCTTCGGAGATTGTCGCTTTACGGGCTGCAGCGTTGGCTGTCTTGTCCCGAAATGCTTGAATACAACCAAGCTCGGCATGAAAATTAGAAAAATATGTTTCTAGAAGGGATGGGAWGCAAAGAGCATCCCGAGCCGGGAGGATCCCGCTCCCCAATTTACCTCTGTGGGTTTCGGCTACCACGGCACAGGTCCTCGGCGCACATTGGACCCCATGGCTGGTGGGGCTGGGGTTTCTGCCGCATGTTACCCGTATTGGGGCCGTGGTTCCCGACAGTCGGGCTGGGTCACGGCCAGGGACTCGCATGCGATCAGCCGGCTGCGGCTTAGCACGTTACCACCCATCGGCTCGCTCTGAGGAAATGACCGCGGCCTGGCTCCCTGGCTGTGTTCCCTTGGGAAATCGCAACCGCGTGGGCTGAGATCCCCGTCCTGGGTACCGCGGGGTGGGGTGGGGGTCTGGGAGAGATGGGGAATCTGCATGCTGGTGGGGTGTGGGGGGCTGAGGGTGTGAGGATGGGGATGAGGAGGGGGATGAAGGTGTTTGGAGGGGGATGAGGGTGTGAGGATGGGGATGAGGAGGGGGATGAAGGTGGGCGACAGGGCATGAGGGTGCGTGGAGGACAATGAAGGTGTGTGGAAAGGGATGAAGGTGTGCAGAGGGGGATGAAGGTAGGCGGAGGGTGATGAAGGTGAGCACAGGGTGACGAAGGTGAGCATGGGGGGGATGAAGGTGAGCATGGGGGGGATGAAGGTGAGCACGGGGCAGGGTGAGGATGTGCAGAAGACGATGAAGGTGTGCACGGGGGACCCTGGCTGGCTGGTGACGAGACAGCAGCACCCTCATGCCCCGGCCCGGGGCTGCATCCCGGGGCTGCGGGCCGGAGGAAGAGAARGAAGAGGAGGAGGAGGAGGGTGAGGCTCCTGGAGGCCGCTCCCAGAGTCCGGGCCGGGCCGAGCCGGGCTCCAGGGCTGCCCTTTCCACAACCAACCTCCCGGAGGAGGGGAAGCCCCGCGTCCCCGCGTCCCGGTGCCCGTCGGGGAGCGCGGCCGCTACCGCCACCGCCCCGGGGGCGCGGGCAGGGAGGGAGGGAGGGAGGGTCGGCCGGGTGGAAGGAAGGAGGGAGGGAAGGAGGGAGGGCCGGGAGGAGGGAGGAAGGCAGCGGGAGGAGGGAAGAGGGTCGGCCCGGCCCCGCCGCCTCCTGATTGACTCCCAACTTTCTGCTCCTCCCTTGCATAAACTTTCCCGTCCCTGCGCCTGGCTCCGTGCGCGGACCCGGGAGCCCGCCGCGCTCCCCGCATTCCTGCCGCCCTCCCCGGCCCGGCCCCGGCCCCGGTCCGGCCCCGGTCCGGTCCCGGTCCCGGCACCCGCGGCCGGCCCAGCCCCTCCGGAGCACGGAGCAGGTAAGTGCTCGCCGGGAAGAGACTCCCAACCCCCCTTCCTCCTCCTCCTCCTCCTCCTCCTCCTCCTCCTCCTTCTCCTCCTCCTCCTCCTCCGGCGCCTCCTTCCTCCCGGCCCGCAGCCCTCCAGCTGCACCGAGCCCTCGGCAGCTCCGTCCCCGGCGGATGGTGGGGGGCGGTGGGGGGCACCAGCCCTCGCCGCTCCCCCCCTCCCTTGCAGCCCGGTACCTCCCCCCCGGGGCTCCCCCGCCTCTCCCCCCCCGACGGCCCCTGATGGGGTGTGGAGGGGAGACACACAGCCGGGGGGGTCCCCAGGGTGTCCCCAACCCACCCCCGTCGGGTCCCCGGCCTCCCACCCCCTCGGGGATGCGCTGCCCCCCCGGCCCCTCCGCTGGGTCCCCTCCGGCTGCGGCGCATCCCCGGGGTGCGCGGCGGGCGCGGGCTATAGGGTTACAAAGAGGCCTTGTGTACGGTATAGCCCATACGTCGGGAGCGTGTAGGGCGCGGGCGCCAGGCGTTATATAAAGCGATAAACCGTCCCGTCTGCCTCTTGGCCCCGGCCGAAGCCCCCCGGGCAACGGCGTGGGGGGGGTCCCGGGTGGGGTGTGGGGGCCACACGCGTGTCACGTTACATGTGTGTCACACGCATGTAGGGGATGACCATACGCTGACTGTATGCTAAACACTTTGTGCCTCGTCATAGGGGCGCATTGCTAACGAGGCAGCAATTAGATGTATAATTTTCAGCAGTGTGTCATCTTTATTATTATTATTATTTTATTTTTACACCCTCCTTGGGTTTGGGGTTGTTGTTTTTTTTCCCCCTAACCCCCTTGGAAGGAAAATAAGGCCAAGCCCTTGCAGTGCCGCCCGCCTCCGCCCCCCGAAACCGCTCAGGCCCTATGCAACGCGTTTGGCCTGTACCGGCTGAGAAAAAAACCCATATTTTGGGGAGAAACCAGCTGGAAATGGTAGCGGAGGCCCTGCCGGGGCGACAGGCACCCTGCAGCCCCCCATCGCTGTTGGGTGGTTGGCACGGGGTGGCAGGGGAAAAGGTGAGGGCAGAGGTTTTGGGGGTTTTTGGTGCTTTGCAGGGAGCCGGGGTGAGCCGGGCCGGGCGACCGTCCCACCGGCGAAGCGATAATCTCCGGTGTCAGGCGCGCCGGGGTATTTTGGGCTCCGGCGTCCTCTCTCCCTCCTATCGCTTTACCCCGCGCGGGTACGTGCGCGCCGTGAGTCAGGGCTTTGGCACTGCCCGGCTACCCCGGGGGGCCCTGCCAGTGGGGCTGCCCCCCCCTCTCCCCGGTTTTGGGGTGCTTGCGATGATGGGTGGAGAACTGGGGGTCTGCCGGGCTGGTGACCCCCCCGTGCACCCGCCGGCCCTGGGGGCCTCCGCAGCCCCAAAGCCCTTCCCCGCACCCGGCTTTTGGGGTGGGTCATCGGGGTGGGCCATTTCCCGGTGGGATGGGAGGAAGAGGGTCCCCAAAGCGGATGGGGGACGAGGGCTCGCCAAGGTCACCCAACGGCGAAGCCAGGGAAGAAATGGGTGGGGGGTGATGGGGCTGGGACCCCACTGGCAGGGCAGGTGACGGTCGCTGCGGAGCAGCATTTCCGGCACTTCCCCACCGGAGAGGATAGGCACCAGTGTCCCGTTGGGAGAAGGTGCTGGATTTGGCCCTGTTTGGGTTTGCAGGGCCAGCATTCCCATGGGAAGGGGCTGCGGATGGGTGCGGGGTGAGCAGCTGCCCCTTCCCAGCCGGGTGACACGGGGGGACGTTCCCGTCCCCAAAGGACCTCGGGCACCGAGCTCCCTCCCCAGGGCGGGCACACGGCTGGCACCACACTGGCTTTTCTAACAAAAATAACCCTTCGAAAGCGGCGGGCTCCACAGCAGGCTCCAGCCGCCTTGCGTAAGCAGCACTTGGGTATTTCGAGGACCCTTGTCCCGACCAGGATGACTGCGGCGTCGGGGCTCAGCTCAGAGCGGGGGGATGCTTTGACTGGGGCATTTTGGGGGGCAAAGGGGTGCAGAATCAAACCCTCCAGCAGCCATCCCACCTCTAACATCTCCCTCCTGCAAAGCAAAACCCCCTCCAGCCTCCACGTCCATCAATAAAAGGGACTTGCATCCATTTCCCGTGACATACGGTCGCTATTTATCACGATACCAGAAACAGCATCTCCTTTTAATCGCCATTTAATCCCCATCTTGCCACCACCGAGCGGGTCGGGAGGTGAGTCCCGGTGGCCCTGGCACTGTGCCGGAGGAAGGAGCCTTTTCCCGGCGGTGTGTGAGCAGGTCACGGCTCTGGGGAGGTGGGGGTGGCAGTGGTAATCAGCTATAATTAATGTATTAAAAAGCGAGTAACTGCGCAGCTCCCGTCAAACACGCAGCGAGCACGAGGCCGGTGGCAGGTGAGCTYGGCGGCGGGAGTGGTGCAGGCATGTAGCGGCTGGAAAGGGGGGAAATGGGCAATTTTGGGCTGTTTGCAGGGAAAAAATGTGTTTTCCTGCCTTAGTACCTCTTCTCCCATCCGTGGGAGCGGAGGATGGAGGGGAAGAGAGAACGGGCTGCAAAGCCCTAACCAAGGGTGCTGCCAGGATTTGCGTGGCAAGAGCCATCCCGGGGCTCTTTGYGGGATTGGGATCCCTCTGTCCGTCAACGGACGGGATGGATGCTGTCCAAAAAATGTCCCATCTCTAGGAGCTTCTCTCTCTTATTAAATCCTTGAGGGCAATTGCAAGGGGCTGGCGGGGCTGCCATGGTGTTTGCACCACCTTGGGTGCTGCTGGTGGATAGGATATAACCAAATACCTTCGATTTTGGGAGCTCCCATCCCCGGGGGATTTGCTGGGTGGCCAGGCCATGCTCTGAGCTTCTCAGCCACGCATCCGAGGTGTTATTTGGGGTCGGTGCCCGGGCCGGGAGTGTGCCGGGGGCCGGGGCGGCTGAGCCCAGGCACCTGCGTGTTGCGGTTGGGGCAGGCACCTGAACGCGTGGGCGTTCGCTATTGCCACTGTCACGTGGCGGCTTATGAAATGTTTTTTTGGAGGGAGGGAGGGAGGGAGGGAAGGTAATGATGGGGTGAGCCAGCGGGGCCGTGCCCCGCGCCAGCCTGCAGCGGGCACGCGGCAGGAGCGGCCCCCCCACTCTGCGATAACATGCGGCCGGATCCTGCTGCGGGTCTGGACACGCCGCTACAACTCCCCGTGCTTTGGTTTTCCCCTTTCCTGTGAAATGGGAGCGAGGGGCCCCGGCAAAACCTCCTCGTGGTGCCGGACGGCCGCTCGCCTGCCTGTGGCGGTGGGGAGTGGGGGGTCACGCAGTGCCAGGCGCCGTTTCGGGCTCCCCGTGCAGCTCGTTGCAGGGTTTCGTGGTGAGCACGCGTGGCTGAGCCCTTCGGAGGTGACAGGCCATGAACCCCACGGTCTCATCCCTGGGGGTGGCAGCTGGTGGCCCTGTGGGGACGGCGTTCACATAGGGTTCTGCGTTGGCACAGCCGACGGGATCCTGTGGGCGAAGGGTCCGGAGACACACAAGTGTCCGATTGCATGAAGCACGTCCCGTCCCGGCGGTGTGAATCCCGCAGGAGTATGTCCCCTCACCTGGTGCCGAATGGATGCAACGCTTCGATGTCCCCAGCGTCCCCCGTTACGTGCCATGAGACAGCAGCGGCACCGAAACCCAGCGCGCCCACCACGCACGCCGCTGCCTTCCAGCTGGGCCACTGGGTGTGTCACGAGATGCGCCGGGTCTCAGCTGCCTAAAGCCGACCTGGAGCTCATCCTCGGCCATCCTCGTACGAGCCAGAGGCACGGAAGGTGACTTCAGCACACTTCAGGGCTGCGCTTCACCCTGTAATAAATAACGCCGGGAAATGCTTGCTCGCAGGTGGCTCACGGCTGGTGAGCGAGATGAGAGCGATGGAGGAGGCTGGTTTATCCCCTTCCCCCCTCACCGCTGGGGGAATCGGTTCGGACCTGGAACGTGGGCTGGGAGAGCTCCCCCGGCTGCGGGGGGTGGCTGTGAATGGGACGGCAGAGCTGGAGCTAATTTTAGGAGGTGGGCAGAGCCTCGCGGGAAGTGGCCGGCCAGAGAGATGTGTCACGCTGCGGTGCCCACGACCATCGAGAGCAAGCGCCGGGGGTCCCCGGGTCTGAAGATGCTGCCGTGGGTCGAGGAGGTGGCCCTGCATCGGTAGCCCAGCTTTCCACCACGGGGAAGAGCTGTGCCACCGCTGATGCCCCAGCTGCTGGAGGGGCGACGGGTCCGGGGATACACGCAGGGACAATGCCCTGGACACCTGGACTCCCGGTTTGCATTACCCAGGATGTAGTTGAGCCCTGCGCYGCTCCGTGCCTCAGTTTCCCCATGGCCGTCTCGCCGGCGCTCCCCCCCGGCGGGGTGCGGTGGAGGCAGGAGGGCTGGCCGGGCTCGGGGATCCTCGCCTGGGAGCGCCAAGCCTTATTATTTCCCCACGACTGTCTCCTCCTCGCTCCTCATAAAATTAGATCCAGCTGTTCACAATAGCCACTAACTTCTCTCCGGAAGATGTTCAAAGTTTACAGACGCGGAGCGGCGCGGCGTGCGTGGAGGATGGGCTGCCGTTCCCATGCCAGCTCCTCGCCGCCCGCCCTTCCCCCAGAGGCAGCCAGCTCCTGCCTTCCCCCCCTCCCCGGCTTAGGCAATTCGGGTTTAGGAAAAAGCACACCCGCACGCAGGCACGCGAGCCCCCGACCCAAACGAGCATCGGGTTTTTATTAGCAGGAAGATCTGGGTGCTTCGTAGTCCAGAAGCAAAGGTCTGGTGCAAGACCCCACTTTTTCCCTGCCCGGCTTCTTGCCCGCATGCTTGGCGGGCAAGTCGGGCAGGGTGCTCGCTTGGTGCTCGCTTGGTGCTTGCTTGGTGCTCGTCGGCGCCTGTGCTCATCTGTGGCATGCATTTGGGCTCCGGCTCTCACGTGGGGTGGCCAATATGCCCTGCTTACAGCCTTGCCCAGGCGGCATTGCAGAGCAGAAGGTCGGGGTCCGGCGCCGATGTTTGGGCATCAGCGTGCTGGGCGGGGGGCTAGCGTGCCGTGCCAGGCTCTCCCGCGCTCTTGGGCCGCGCTTCTTGCTGGAGCTCCTTCTTTTACCAAGAATACCGCCTTCGTGTATTTTTAGCAACTTTCCTCCCCAAGGATTCCAGAGCAATTTTTCAATCTGCGGGAGCGGGAGTTGCTGTGCCCATTTCCAGCTCTTGGCTTGGGCAGCAGCGAGAGGTGCTGGGAGAAGGCGATGCTCTGCCACGGGCACCCGGTGCGCTCCTGGCATTTGCTTGCCGGGCTGGTCTGGGGTGACGGCACACAGTAAAATGGTGCTAAACCGAAATATCCCTTTCTGGGAATAAATCGCTGATGCGGTTTGTGCGGGACAGTGCGTACCTGCTCATGCAGCTCCTGCATGAAATGCAGGACCTCAGTTTGGAGGCTGCCCCGAGCTTCGTGAACTCATTGCAGGAGGGCAGGGAAGCGTGCTTCCTCGCGGGGGTGACAGCGGCCAAGTGACATTGCCGTGTCACGTTTTGCCCCGGTCTCTGGCAGCCAGGGATGTCTCCGTATCTCAGCTGGGACGCTAACATCTGACAGCCCCCCACCGCCTTGTGTCTCGGGTGCCTGGGGGGGGATCAGCTCTTGCATCCTCCCACCCCACTGGGTTTCTCCTCCTGGTCGCTCAGCTGGGGAGCGCGGTGGTGCTGGCCCCGGGCTCTGGCGGGTGCCGCGGCGCGGGCAAGCGGGCGCAGCTGCTCCCCGGGCAGGGTTGGGTTTCGCGGGGGTGGAGGCGGCCGGGGGCGGGTGTGAAATGCATTGCAGCCTTCCTCCTCCTCCTCCTCCTTGCCTGGCAGCCGGCGTCCCCTGGAAGACGTTTTCCGTGGCCCTGCTGCAATGGCATAAAATGGGGTCAGCAGTACCCGAAACTCCTCCGTGGAGGCATTGCTTCTCCCAGGAGCGGGTCCGAGGGCTGGCAGGGTACCCAGGATGCCTGGCCCACCCAGGCGGTGGGGACCCCATCCCACTGCAGGCACGGGGCTGCCTGGCCCTGTGCTCCCCCGGGGCTTCCCTGACCCCAGGMACCTTTGGCTTCCCCTTGGTACAAGCAGTGCTGGGAGTCCCAGGGGACTCGGGACACAGTGGCCACCCCGAGCTCATCTACAGGGGATGTTCAGTGGGAGAAATCCCAGGATGGGTGTATTTTGGCACAGGAGCAAAGTGAATTCAACGGTCCCCAGCGGGTGCCATGCCCAGCACTGGCCATGCCACAGGCCACCGACGGCTGGGGGTGTCATGGGACAGCCGTGGCGGTGGCCCGTCCCTGGCAGGCGACTCCAACCCTGTTGTTTCTATCCAACTCGTTTCATAACGCAGAGAGCAATTAATGCTGCAAAAGCTTTCTATTTATGCGCTGCTGGGTGAAACGCCCCGTCCTGGCTGGGCAGGGCGGCCGTAATTGGGCCAGGGAGGGAAGCCGGGTTACGGTGTCCGTCTGTCCCCTGCCCTCAGGTTTGGAGCCTGGAGGCTTGAGCAAAACCGGCTCAGGTCCTCCAGCAGCCGAAACCCAGCTCTGCCGCCCTACCGGGGCTGGAGGAAGAGGAGGAGATGGAGGGGTTGGTTTGCATGCCCGCGGTTCTGCCGTTAGGAGGGAGCATTTGGGGCTGTGCCCTGGGGTTTGCCTGATCCCCTCCTTCCTCCCTGCCCAAATTTTTTTGGGGCAAATCGCTTAAGTTTCCCCCTTGTTCACCCCCAGCCCTTTAGGACGAGGGATCTGAGCATCCCTCAGCCTCGTGCCGCTGAGTGAGGACCAGCCGCATCCCTGCCGGGGCTCGGGGCTTCGCTGGGAGCTGGGGGACCCTTTGGCTGCAGGGGTTCAGCTGGAGCTGGGGGGCACGTGCCCAGGGCGGCCCTGGCAGCGCCGCGGACCCCGGTGGGATGCTGCCACGTGGCCTCCTGCGGTTTCCCCGCTCCGATTGCTTCCTGAGCCGCCCGCCAAGCCGGAAGGGACAGGAAGCGATAGAGGGGAGGAAATTAGTCCGGCTGTCTCATGGGGAGCCGGCCTGGCACATGGGGGGCTCTGCCACCGCCTGGGTCCCCAGCCTGCGCTGGGGGTCCCTTCGGGGAGAAGGTGGCCGTTCCTCCCCGGCAGGGAGGTGCAAACCTGGGTGGGAGGGAGCAGGGCGGCCGCCCTTCCCTTCCCGAGCCGGGGAATCCCTCACCGCAGCCCGAGAGCTGTTTGGAAGAGGAGCACGATGTAAACAAACCTCCTTCCACCAGCCTCCCCGCTGAGCCGGGTCTCGCTCGGCCGCTGCCGCCCGCCTCAATGGGTGCTGGTTGTCCCCGGGACGGCCGCGTGCCAACCGGGATGGTGTCCCTTGTGGGATCGGGGCAGGGTTTGGGGCAGGACGAGGGGCAGGGCATTCCCGAAGGGTCCCTGGGCCAGCTGCCGGGGATACGGGGCTCCTGCAAAAGGTGCTTGGCTATTGCAAGAAAAGGGCTGTAGGGTCTTGCCCAGCCAAGCCGAGAGCATCTGGGCTCCGTGCACGGTGCTGGGGTTGTTGRCGGACGGGGCGGCATCTTCCCTGGCGTGTTGTGGCCTTGCTGGGGTCCCCCGGGAGCCCCAAGGCTTTCGGGTTTGCTTCCAAGGGCTCTCCGGAGCCGGTGGCTGTGTCCATGGCGTGGGCAGCCTTTCTCCCGGCCTTGTTCCCAGCCGCGTTATGGGGTGGGCAGAGGCGGCAGCAGGGACCCCCTGCCCAAAATGAGGCGCATGTTAATGACCCCTGCCCAAAACGAGGAGCACGTTAACGAAGGCCTCTGCCTGCCTACAAATTGATGACTGCTGTCGGACCCCCAACCACGTTCTCACCGAGCCCTGATGTGCTGGGGGGGGCGCGGGGAGGATCTGGGGTGCCCGGGAACCTTGGCTTTGGGGTTTGCTCATGTGGGGTCTTGCAGAGCCTGCTGTGTGACGGAGCAGCCCCTCTCGGCGTCCCCACGGGAGAGCTGTCCCCAGGGACCTCACCACAGCGGGGCCAGGGCAGCTTCCCGGCCCCCCTTCCCAGCCGGCCCCGGCGGGGGGCTGCACGCTCAGCACCAGGGAGGATGGGGGCTCCTTTCCCCCATTGCCCCTGGGGTGCGGGTGCCACCGGTCACGGTGATGGGGAGGGGGTGATGGTGGCCTTGTGCATCCCCCCACCAGGGCTGGCGCGGGCGGCGGAGCTTTGCCTGTGCTGGTGCGAGGCTGAGCACCGCGCTGTGCCGCGCCTGCCCGGGCTTGTCGGTGAACTTTTATCCTTTCGCCGTGGGGTCCTGGTGCAGGGGGGGAGGGAGGAGGGCTGGATCGCCCCGGGCCCCCAGCATGGGAAGGTGGGATGGAGCCGGGATGCAGCCGGACCCCCCCCGTCCCTTTGCAGGGTCTTCTGGCCCCCCCCAGCGTCCCCAGCACCGTGAGGGATCGTTCCGTGGGGTCCTGGTGCTGCCCCGCCATGGGAGCCCCGGGTAAGGAGGGGACCTTGGGGCTGCTCTGCCCCACACCTTGTCCCCCCGGGATGGTGTCAGCTGGGGACACGCTGTGCTGCAGGGCCCCTCGTGCAGCGGATGCTGATGGCTGTGCCCTGCATCCCCGGCAGTTCGGGGGGATGCTGTGGTAATAGCCACCCCCCCTCCGCCAGTTTGCACAGGGCGAGAGAGCGGCAGCCCGGGGGCTGCGCCCAGGGAGGGGTGATGCCAGGAGCCCAGCCGGGAGGGCAGGGGTGGCCGGGGTGAGCAAGGAGCATGGCGAGAGGCATCGGTCCCTGTGCTGCRATGCTGGCCGAGGCAGGACTGGCTGGCGTGGTGGGGTGCTCGGCCGGGCGGGCAGTGGGGCATCGCTCTGCTGCTTTTGGGCAGACCCGAGTTCTCGGCTGTGTGCCCCGGTGCAGCCGGGACATGGGGGTTTGGGGTGGCGTGGGGGTTGCTGCGGCCGTGCCTCATGGTGCGCGAGATGCGGCAACGCTTTTGGGGCTGAGCATGCTGGGGAAGAGGAACATGCCGTTCCCCCCAGCTCAGTGGCATGGGACAGGGATGGGGACAGGGTGCTGCCCTGCGCCCGGGGGCTTTGCAGGGGGGATGGGCACCTCTGCCCACATCATGGCCCCGCAGCCCTCGGCTCTGAGCAGCGACGTCCCYGTGCTCCCAGCCCCGAGGCCTCTCCCCTGCGCTGCTCTGCACGCCCCCAGCCCGATCCCTATCACGGCTGGTTGTGCTGGTCCCGGCAGCACCCTGCTCCTGACCTCGGCACCCGCGCCCGGCCCCAGCGGGGTGCCCACTGCGCTGCTCTGACCACAGCCGCTGCCTCCAAAATATTTCCTTCCACCAGAAAACACCCATCTCCAGAGCACCCCTCCCTCCTTGCAATCCTCCTCTTTGCTTTTGCAGGGTTTAAAGAGGCTTCTCGTTGCTTTTCTAGGCTCTCCAGCCCCAAGCAGCTCTCACCGACTGGGCAGCTGCTTGCAGCCCTGCTGCCTGCGCAAGCCCCGGGTCTCCCTCGTGCCCCCCCCCACGGTGCCGGGGCTGAGCTCTGTGAGCCCGTGGGAACGCCGTCCCCATCTACCGGCGCAGCCTTGGCCTCGTGGGGAGATAAGGGCAGCCCCAGCGGCATCCTCCCCTGCCTGCTGCAGGCACCCGTCCCGTACCCGCTGGGGACCTCGCATGGGTGCAACCCCTCTCCAGCACCCTCTAAAGCCTTGGGCTGGTGCGTGGCACCCTGCAAAAGCAGGGTGCAGAGGGGTGAGCAAGCTGGGTGCGGGGGCTCCCTCCTGGCACGGGTGCCAGTGAGCATCTGTGCTCACGGGAGGCAAGCATCCCCACGGGGGACGAGCATCCCCACCGTGGACCGGTGGTCCTGGGGTCCCCAAGCCCCGCAGAGATGCCTGCGCCGTGGGAGGGGGCTTCTCCTCCTGGTCCCCGGGGAGCAGCCGGGAGGCAGGAGCCGGTGACATGTTTTCCGGCAGGTCCGGTCCCCTCCCTGCCTGGAGCAGGTCTGGCCGGCGGTCCCTCCGCAGGCTGTCCAGCCATGCCGGTTTCCTAATTGCTCCTGTTGTTGGTGTTTTGTAAGGGCTGGGTGGAGCGCGGCGCTCGGCCGTGCCTTGCGTCAGCGCGGTGCCTTGCACCCTCCCTCCAGGAAATCCAATGTCTCGGCCTGGCCAAAAGCAGGTTCGGTGGAGGAGGAGGAGGAGGAGCTGCTTCCTCACACCTTGGCCAGGGCCCTGGCATCACCCTCCCTCCTCTCCCGGCTTCCCCAAAAAGGCTGGGCTGGGGTTTCCCTGCTGGGAGGGCAGTGGGGTGGGAGGGGGCTGGGGGTGCCGGGGGGGGCTGGGGAACTCCTGAGGAGGGGGGGGACGTGTGCCGCAGGCAGGGTGTGCGGGCAGCGGGCACCCTGCCTGTGCATGCAATGCCTGGCACGGGGACGGTGACCCAGGGCACCGGTCACGCTGCTTGTTCCAGGATCCTGCCTGGCAGTGGTGCAGCCAGCCCTATAGATTTACTCTCAGCCCTATAGCTTCATCCTTGGCCCTATAGCTTTGCCTTTGGCACGATAGCTTTGCCCTTGGCCCCAAAAGCACCCGTCAGTCGGGGAGGGCAAGGGGTCTGGTGGGTTCCCTGCAAAGCCACCCCCCGGCACCAGCTCCTGGGGCTTTCCCCTCTCGGGGTGAGCTGACGGCAGCCCCATGGTGCTGGGGGGTCCCGGGACGCTGCTGGGTCCCGGGCTGGCACAGGGCTGCGGGGTCCCAGGCCACTGTGGGATCTCGAGGCTGGGGGCTCCTGAGCTGCCCCGGTGCAGCTGGGGGGTCTTGGGCTGCCGTGGGGCTGCCATGGGGTCCCAGGCCACTGTGGGCTCTGGGGTCACTGCAGGACTGTGGGCTCTGGGGGCTGCGGGGTCTTGGGCTGCTTTGGGGGGTCTCTGGTTCCCCCATGTCTGGGGGGTCCTGATCTGCTGGGGGGTCTTGGGCTGCCATAGTGCACCCGGGGCTCAGCACCCGGCCAAGGCAGCCACACACCCCACTGTAGGTGCCACATTGGGACGGAGCCCTGCTGCACTCGCTGGGCTGCGGGGGGGAAAGGGGGGGGGTCCCAGTCCCTTTGGGGCCATCCCCACGTGCCACCCTCGCCGTCCCTGCCTGGCGCCTCATCCCGGTGTCCCCCCGCCCTCCCATCCCCAACACCCTGCTCGGTTTGGACAACGCATCCCTCCCCGGGGGCTGCCCTGCGGAGCACCCCGGCAGCGGGCACAACCGGGATGCCGCGGGACTCAGGGTACCACGGGACTCGGGGTGTCGTGGGACTCGGGGTGCCGCGGGCCCGTCCGGCACCGCTGCCGCCATCCCTCCCTTGGCCGGCTGGCTCGATCCTACAATCCAGTTCTCCTTATTTGGCCACAGTGCTCGGCAAGAGGGGGAGCGGC
>JAYKAV010003266.1:5093679-5104251 GCA_035582835.1 Phoebastria nigripes | reverse complement strand
GGGGGGGGCGGGGTGTCTGTCTGTCCAGGTAGCCCCAAGAGATGGTAAATGCAGACCCCCCAGCTTCACCCCACGGAGCTTCACCCCAGCTGGGGAGGGCACAAACCAGCATCAATCAGCGCAGCGCCGGGGTCGTCCCCCCCCCAATTTTCCTCCCTCCAGCTCACAGCGGGCGCAGGACCCTCTCAGCATCGCCAGGAGCATCACCCCGGCAGCCCCGCGTGCTCCCCCCCCCCCAACTTTCTCCGCGCTCCCTTCCCCGGGGACAACATCCCACCTTGCAGGGGGAACATATCTTCACGCTCTCTGTATTTTCCTTTCCGAATGGCGTGGCGGGCGCTAGGTGTCCAGCCACATACAGGTTCTAGCTCGGAAGAAGGTGCGGGAGTACCAGGTTGGCATCAAGGTACGTTGGCGCCCTTGCCCAGGTGTCCGCGGCGGTGTCTCTGTGAGCATGGGCAGCCCCTCTTCTTCCTCCTCCTTTCCTCTGGTTGACGGCTCTGCTGTTCCCCCTCTCCTTCTGCTCTCTCTCTGCAGGTCTCTAGCCACTTGCAGGTTCTTGCCCGACGGAAATCTCGTGAGATTCAGTCCAAGCTGAAGGTACGCGTCCCCCTCCCCGCCCCGCCTGGCCCCCCCGCCCGCTGACGACTAACGCACTCGGCTCTGCGGTGTGCCGCTTGCTTTCTTTTACACCTCTCTTTTTTGGTGGTTTTTTTTCTTCCCTCTCCCTTGGCTCCTGGGACCAGATGGTTTTTAGTGGCATCATTGTGGGATGCCCAGAAAGAAGTGCGAGGGGGGGTCCGGCTCAAAGGCTGGGTGGGGACACCAGACCCCTTCCCTCACCCCAGAAGGGTAAATTTGGGTGCCAAATCCCCTCCTTTCACCCAGGCAAGGACTCCGCCGCCAGGAAATGGGGGTTTAAACCCTCCTCCGGTGATGCATGAGGGCTGCCCCCTCTTTTGGGCCATCAGGGGTTCTCCCAGCAGGGGAAGGACCCCCCAGAGCAGCCAGCGAGGCAAAGCAAAGTTCAAGCAAGGGGTGCAAAGGGCACCTCCRCCCTAGCTGAGACCTGGCCCCGCTCGTGACGGATGCCGGTGGGATGTGGGCAGAAGCAGTGGGGTCCTGCAGGCTGCCAGCCCAGCAGCTTGTGATGCACCAGGGTCCGAATATGGCCCAGGTGGCACCTCAGGGATGTGGGTGGCAGCAGGTCTGGATGGGGCCGTGCTGCCGGGGAGGGGGCACGGCTGTCCCGGGGAGGGGGCACAGCGGTGCCGGGGCAGCCCGTGGTTCCAGGGGCCAAGGGAGCCGAGCGAGGAAAAACTGGATCATCCTCTCTTCTCTGGTTGGCTTTTCTTTCCTTTCTTCCTCCTAACTGGAGCCCGACTAACCCTTCCGTAACTGTTCCCACCGAGCTTTGTGGCGGTGGTAGGGAGGGTGATGATGGSGGGGAGTGGCATGGGCAGGACTGGGGGCATCGCCAAAGGACCGAGCCCTGCTCGGGTTGGACCCACACAGTGCAAGGTGGGGGACAGAGCGGTCCCCACTGCACGACCGCCCGTTGAGGACAGCCGGCTCCCGGCTGGGCTGCGCAGCCCCGGGATGCTCCTGGATTAATCCCTGCACCATCACACCGGGGAGCATCTCCTTGGGCAGGATCCAGGGGGGATCTGCTGCCTTGCCAAGAGTGGGGGAGCCCAAAAAAACCTTTCAGCTCCCTGCCGTGACCTTAAGGTCCCAAAAGCATCGCCAGCTCCCCGAGTCCCTGTCTCCCTGTCCTGGGTGCTGTGTCCAAGTCTCCAGCACTGAGGCTGGCAGCAGGGGCCACCATCAGAGCTGGCGCTGGCATTTTCGTCCCCAAAGCTTTAACRAGCTCCAGCTCACGCTGCCTGGGAGCACACCAAGCCGTGCTCTCCAAAGCACTTCAGCAGGGACCCCAGTGCCCCATGAGCGGGGTGCCAGGAGGGCTCCCACACCCCAGCAGGTTTGGTTTGCTGGGAGAAGCCAGGACAGGGCACCCAAAACTATTTTGGGAGGCTCCTCTGGGCTTGTACATCTTAAACCCAGCTCCCAACCCCAAGAGGGCAGCCGGGGTGCAGGGCAGCAGGGTCAGCAACAGCAGAAGCCTTTGCACAAAAAAATAAAATAAAATAAAATAAAATAAAATAAAATAAAATAGGCTTTCCTTGCCACAGAGCACAGGGCAAGGGGGAGTCAGAGGCAGGAGTGACCCCAGGGGTCCAGGGATGGAGGCCGGCGTCCGTGACTGTGCTCTCCATCCCCGGCCACGCTGCCTGCAGGAATCCGGCAGGGAACAGCCAGGGCAGAGATCCCCCTAAGCAATACGCTGTGAATGCAAAAACATCCTTTCCCAGCCATACTTGGAGGGAAAGCCCGGCGCAGGCAGCCCTCTGCCCTCCCCCAGTGCTCGTCCTGTTAAATGGAAACTCCCTTCCGTGAGCAATATATATATTTTTAAGCTGCAGTCATATGCGTGTTAGTGCTGCCCGGCGTGTGGCTGCATGCCCACACTCCTGACCTGCCCCAGGTGAAAATAAATGAAGTGATTGATCCCTGAGGAAGGTTCAGAGGGAAAACAAAGGGTGTGCGATGGGACCAGCACGCACGTGTCCTGGCGGTGCGGCTGGAGGAGCAGCCCCGCTCCGGGCAAGACCTTGGAGCCCTCCACTCCTGCCCGGTGTTGCTGCAACCTCCGGAGCAAAAGGGAAAAGGAAAAATAATTGGTCTCCTATATAAATGCACACACGGCACAGGGGGGGTTGTGCCCAGGGTCTTCCTTGCAGTGCCAATAGGGGAGTTGGTGCCGACATCCCGGGGAGCTGGGTGCAGGTGCCCTTTGCCGGGCAGGGCAGGAGCCGTGCGGCTCTTCCTCTCCGTGCCCTGGCTGCAAGCATTGGGGGCTGCTGAGGAGGTTGTAAAAGATATTAAAGGCTGTAAAGGATATTAAAAAGCCAACAAAGGGGCAGGTCTGGCTCGCCACGGCGACCCCCTAAAACAGTGGGGGGCTTTGGCATCCCGTTCCTGGTAGGATTAAGCCCGGGCATCAGTGCCCACCATGCGCATCCCCCAGTGACCAACCGGGTCGAGGGGTTCGCTCCCCAAATCAGGCTGTGGTGATGAGCCGGGGTGGGGGATACACAACTCGGGGGGTGCACGCAGTGCCGCGGGCTCCCACGACGCTCTAACCTTTTTTTTTCCCTTTCTTTTGCGGACAGGCCATGAACTTGGTAAGTTGAGCTTGAGTTTGTGATGCCTTTTGTTCCCCATTGCCTTTCACCCCCTCCTGAGGAGGGGCTAAACCCTTCGCATCCCTGGGGGAGCGGGGACACCTTCCAGACCTGGCAGCTCCTGCCCAGGGGACATTTGCATTGCATTGCATTGCAATTAAAGCATTAATTAACATGGGTGCATTTGGGGAGGTGGGGGGGGGCACCCACCCACCCCGGTCCCTTGGCCGGGCTGCACAACCAGCTCCGTGCTTCGCAAAACCTGCCGGGCACACTCAGACTGGGGGGGGGGTGGTGGGGGGGGTGTCTCAGTCTGGCCATGTAACCTCCATCTCCCTCCTGTCCCCCCCCGCCCAGGACCAGGTCTCGAAGGATAAGGCTCTGCAGAGCATGGCTTCCATGTCCTCCGCGCAGATCGTGTCGGCCAGCGTCCTGCAGAACAAGCTCAGCCCCCCCCCTCCTCTTCCTCAGGCCGTCTTCTCTGCTGCCCCCAGGGTGAGGACAGCCCCATGCCCCCCCCCCCGATATGGGGACACCCCGGGGTGGGGCGGGGGGACACGGATCCCCATGCATGAGCAGCACAGGGGATGGGGAGGGGGGATGTTTAATGGCCCCTTGGTCTTGGTGGCAATGCAAGGAGGGCTTTGGGGGCTCCCTGCGGTTTGCAGCAGGTGGGGAGGGGAATTGGGGGGGGGGATTCAGAAGCCGCTGACTCTTCCTTGTGCTGTTCCCCCAGTTTTGGAGTGGGCCTATCCCAGGACAGCCTGGACCCTCTCAGGAGTAAGTATGAGACCCCACCGCTGTGCCGGGCACGACCCCCCTTGGCAAGGGGCTGGGGTGACCCGGGCTTCGTTAACCTAACGATGCTCTTTGTTTTCCAGCATTAAACCGTTTGCACAACCAGCTTACCCCATCCAGCCACCCATGCCTCCATCACTAGCCAGTAAGTGCTGTCCTTGCCCCCTTGCAGGGGACCCTGCACCCCTGCTAGGTCCTATTTGTCACCTGTCCTGTGCCACCCTCCTACCCACAGTGCCACCCACTTGCGGTCCCCTCCCCAGCCCTGCCGGAGGAAAAAACTTGGGTTTAAACCCAGCCCAAAGCCCCACGGTGAGCAGGACCCCGCTGCTCCCGGCTGTGTCCCCCCCTGTCCCTTTCCACCCAGGAGCGGGACCRGCACATCCCATGTTTTGGCCAGCCCGTGGGAAAATCCCCATGCTGGGAGATACGGGAGGGTGGGGGATGCGGTAAGGACAGCAGCGCCGTGGCAGTGCAGGGGGGGGCTCGCCCCGGCTCACGGCTGCCCCTCCCCAGGTTATGAGCCCTTGGCTCCGCTCCCACCAGCCGCCTCGGCCGTGCCCGTCTGGCAGGACCGCACCATCGCCTCCGCCAAACTCCGGCTCCTCGAGTACTCCGCCTTCATGGAGGTGCCGCGGGATGCTGAAACGGTAACGGTCCCCTCCGTGTCCCGACCACCCGGGTGGGATGGTTGCCCATCCCTGTGTTTGGTGGCATCTTGCTTTCATCTGACCTCTCGTTTTAATTTCCCTGCCCCGGTCCTTACAGTACAGCAAACACCTCTTCGTGCACATCGGCCAGACGAATCCCTCGTACAGCGATCCGCTGCTGGAGGCCGTGGACATCCGCCAGATCTATGACAAGTTCCCCGAGAAGAAAGGTGGCCTCAAGGAGCTCTATGAGCGTGGGCCCCAGAACTCCTTCTTCCTCGTCAAATTTTGGGTACGATGCTGGGAGGGGGAGGATGGGGAGGGTTGTCCTCGAGCCACAGGCTCATTGCAGGTTGGACACCTCACCGGCGGAGCAGGAGCATCCTGAGCAGCTCCATAAGCCGGTGTCCTCCGTCCCCATCGAGAGCTGGGTGTGACGGCACCTAAGGGGACCCTCTCCTTGCTCTCGTCTCTCCAGGCGGATCTGAACAGCACAATCCAGGACGGGCCGGGGACTTTCTATGGTGTCAGCAGCCAGTACAGCAGTGCAGAGAACATGACCATCACGGTCTCCACCAAGGTGTGCTCCTTTGGGAAGCAGGTCGTGGAGAAGGTGGAGGTGAGTCCCGTGCCCCGCTGCATCGGGAAGGGGTGGGAATTGGGTCCACCACGGGTCCCAGGATGGAGAAAGCCCCGGAGGTGGGTGTAGGACACATGGGTGCATGCCTGTCCATGGGTGGAGCGGAGAGGACATCTCCACCACGTCCCAGTTGGCCACCATCTGCCCATGCCCACGTCCCCCACGGTGTTTCGGCTCCCGTGGGGTGGCTGCTCACTCTGCTGTCCCCCCCAGACGGAGTACGCGCGGCTGGAGAACGGCCGGTTCGTCTACCGCATCCACCGGTCTCCCATGTGCGAGTACATGATCAACTTCATCCACAAACTCAAGCACCTCCCGGAGAAGTACATGATGAACAGCGTCCTGGAGAATTTCACCATCCTGCAGGTACCTCCCCTCCTTTTCCAGGGAGCGTTTCCCACTGGGAACATGGAGCCTGCACTTGCATTGATCGGCTGTGCCCCGGGGCACCTGGCCTCAGCATTGCAAATAGGCTGGCTGTGCCTGCGCCCATGCAACCCCCAAAAATGGATAGCAGATTTTTGGTGGACAATTAAAGTCCCTGTGCCTGAGCCTGTGCAATCCCCCCCAAATAACGGGTAGCAAATTTTTGGTGGTGCAATTAAAGTGCCTGTGCCTGAGCCTGTGCAACCCCCCAGAAAACGGATAGCAAATTTTTGTTGGTGCAGTTAAATTGGCTGTGCCTGAGCCCGTGCAACCCCCTCAAAAATTGGGTAGTAAATTTTTGGTGGTGCAAATAAAGTGCCTGTGGCCGAGCCTGTGCGACCCCCTGAATTACAGGGAGCAAATCTTGATGGTGCAAATAAAGTGGCTGCACCTGAGCCCGTGCAACCCCCCAAAAATTGGGTAGCAAATTTTTCATGGTGCAATTAAAAGGTCTGCAAATTTAAATGTCTGTGCCTGAGCCCGTGCAATCCCTCAAATAACAGCATCTCCCCATGGGCCCAGCCCCCTCCTAACGCACTCTCTGCTCTGCCGCAGGTTGTTACGAACAGGGATACCCAGGAAACCTTGCTCTGCATAGCCTTCGTTTTCGAGGTCTCCACCAGCGAGCACGGCGCCCAGCACCACGTGTACAAGTTGGTCAAGGACTAGGGGCCCTCGGGGACGGGCAGGGGCACGAGGGGCGCGCAGGGGAGGGAGGGGGCCGTGCAGAAAAGCCGCCCGTGCCCGTTGCCTCGTGAGAAGTCATTTGAAGAGAGGAGGAGGAGGAGGAGGAGGAAGAAAAACAATAGCCAAAAAAGACTGACTTTGCGATCGCAGATGTTTTCTACTTAGGAACAGTTTCTTTTTTTTTTTTAAATAAATAAAAAAAAAAAAAGAAGAATGGGAAAGGAAGCGTAGGGAGAAAGGAAACCCGCATCCGGTGCTGGATGGGGAAGAGACCGGCCCTCAGTGTCACCGATGAAGGCCGGGAGCCCGCTGTGCCGCCGCTAGCAGCGGGACGTCGGAGCGGAGGACGACCCCTCCTTTCGTCCCCCGCCTCGCTCGGATACGGTCCCGGTCCCAAGCGGAGAGGAGTAAGCACGGACGGGCTGGAGGACATGCCATCGCGCCAGGTCTGGTCCGAAACCAATTGGCATGGCAGCGGCTGCGGCATCGGTACTGCCCGGCAGAGCCCCCGGTTGGCGGCAGGGACGTGGGGACGGACGTGCCGAGGCGGGAGCAGGTAGGAGCAGGGCAGGGCAGGGCGGCGAAGGGGGATGCTGCCACATCCCTGGGGACTGGCACCCAGGATGCTCCTTCTCCGTGCCCAGCCAGGGCACTGGGAGCCGGCAGCGCTAAAGGTGGGAGGGCATCGACGATGCAAACCATTTTTTTTATGGCTCATTTTTTTTTTCCTTTTTTTAAATTAAAGTGCTTTTTAATACTTTCTAAAAAGACACCATGCTTGTAATTGGGATTATGCCCCTCTGCAGTGTCTGGGACCTGCTCCCCCACCACCCCCACCATGCCGGTGACCGGAGGAGGTGACGCAGCTGAATTTGCTGGGTCTGAGCTGCGCAGCAAAACTGCTGGGCACGGGGAGCCGGCTTGTGTAGGGGGGGGTTGGGGGGGTCTCCATCTCTCTGGGATTGCTGCAGACCAGAGGCTGGTTTTTATGTGGCAGCGGGATTCCCTGAGCTCTACGTGTGCTTTCAGGGATTGCACTTGGGGGTGGCCTAGGCTGAACGTACCCCCCCCGTGGTCGCTTGCCGAGGAGTAATGAGGAGAGAGCAGTGAGGGCGGATTTGCCTGATTTACCTTGCAAATGTACATTTTCCATCTTTTTTTTTTTTTTTTCTCCTCTCCCTTTTTTGCCTTTTTTCGGTGTTGACTATTCTGGTTTCAGCTGCTCCCTGCAGCTGCTCCGGCCGGCTCTCCTGCATCCCGCRGGAAGCAGCCAGGGAAGCAGCTCACACAGGGAGAAGCACGTTGTGCAATGCAGGGCCAGGCTGCGAGCGGGCAGAGTTCGAGACAGAGGGGACAGAGAGGGGATAGAGGACAGGATTGATGCCAGGACAGGGGACTGGGTCTGCTTGGAGGTCTTTTTGTGGCTGCAGCCCAAAATAAGCCAAGGCAGCGTGCCCGGTCCCGAGGCGGTGGCTGCAAGGGCAGAGCCTGGGGAGAGCATCCCCAGGGCGCAGGAGGGACGCAGAGGGACAGAGGTCGGGTTTTGCGGCGGTGGCACGGAGCAGGGTGGCAGGAGGGTGGCAGGGGGACGGGGAGCCTGAGATGGGCAGGTCTGGCCGGGTGTCTCGTGCCGACGGGGGAGCAAAGGCAGCGAGAGGTGCAGAGCCAGGTGCTGCAGGAGGGCAGGAGTGGTTTGAGGGGTGCTGGAGCCCGGGATGAGGGGGACAGGGAGGGTTTAGGCTCGATGCTGCCAGGCATGGAGGAGCAGGAGCAGCCCCAGAGCTCAGGAAAGGGCCTTGGCTGCCATCACGATGCCGTGTGTCCCACAAGGCACGGGGACTTTGACCTCTCACTGCTGGGAGAAGCCACCCATCCCCGCGGGACGGGGCAGAGCCACCCCAGCCCCGTGCCCGGGCGAGGACACGGTGGTGGGGATGGATGGAGGCCCCTGCGGCGAGCAGGGGTGGCCGGAGCAAGGGGGAAAGAGAGGGGGAAAAATCCAGGGAAAGGCACCGGCATCCCATCCAGGGCTATGCCGGGGCCGCCTGGCCGAGTTCTCATATGTAGCATGTTTGTTGTTCCATGGTTCTTTTTCTTTCTTTTGTTTCACTCACTGATCTAAAACTCTGGGAATGAAAACTCAAAAATTCCCCGCCATAAAACACAGGCGTGCCCTGCTTCTGGCCCCGCCGGGGGATGAAGCTCTTCGTTAACTGGACCGGTTTGCGCCTCCATCCCTCCCTCCATCCCTGCATCCCTCCATCCCGCCTGCACCGAGCCCCAGGGCGCCCACCCGCACCCCACGCACACGGTGCTCCCGACGGCTCTGGCTGGGGTTTAGCCACGATCCCAGAGACACTTTCTCAACCCCCCCCAGCCCCTCCGTTCTCCTCCAGTGTATTTATGAATTTCACATGAAGTACTGTTTTATTTTTTTAAAGACTTTGTAAAGCTTACCAGGGTTACGATCACCATTTTTAGAGCTGTGTCAGTCCACAATGTTAAAAATCCATTTTTTTATGTATTATATTTTTTGTGTATTTTTTTTTTAATCCAGCTGTGATGGGTTGTATCATATATTTGTTGTGTTTACTGTATCTGTCCAACTTCAAAGAGAGGAGACTGTGGAGCTCCAAGAAAACTACGGTTCTGCTGAAAAAAAACATTAAAATTATTTGTTCATGGGTTGGCTCAAGCGGTTCTGAAGTTCCTGTTCTTTTTATTTCTTGAGGTTTGCTGTGACAGCTGGGGCTATAAGCCCTTGGCCAGGTGATGCTTCTCCTGGGACACCAGCTCCGGGCTTTCAGATGCCACATCCAGCAGTATTTTGCTGTGGTTTGCATCAGGGGTGATGGGTTTGCCTGGGAAAGGTGACTGCTGGGTTAGCCTACCCCATGGCAAACGCTTCCCTGCAGCATCACTGGGTTCAGGGACATATATTTTAGGGGGTTGCATCCTTGCCCACGCTGGCATCAGGTGATGGATGGCCGAGCCTTTCCTACCAGTAAGAAATACCCATCAAAGCTTTGCTCGCAGCRCCTTGGCTATTCAATACAACCCACCCCGTCCCAGAACAAGGGGACCCAGATAACATGTTTTAACACCAACCGCATTTCCAGCACTTTTCCCCTTTCTGCAAGCCAAACCATTGTATTTGCGTTCCCATTCCCATCGCCCCGAGGCCAGAGCCTGGTGCCCAGGCTGAACCCCGATGCCGTTAGGGCCGATGGCTTTGCACATCCCAAATGCTTCTAGACTCGGTTGCTTTAGCACCGATACACAAATCCTCCGGCCGCTGCTAAACATGCTCCAGCCCAGCAAACAGCTGTCCTGCTGCTGTCCCTCTGGACCCAGGACTGTGTCCCCAAAGGAGGTGGGGGGACCCACAGCCCCGCTCCTCCTGCTGCCACCCCCTCCCCTGCTCTGTGCCGCGGGCCAGGGGTCCTGCATGGCATTATGGCATTTGAAAGACTTATTTCTAACCAGGCTCCCTGTGGGGCTAATCCAGCCTGGGTCACAGGCTGGGAAAGAACAAAACACGCATGCAGGATCCAAAAAGAATCCCCGACAGCACAGTCAAGCTCGCTGCCATCCCGTGGGTACCAGCCCTCGCCGAGGACACCGCTGCTCTGGGAACAGGCTGTGGGATGTGTATGCAATGCTGGGCTGTGAAGGAGGAGGCCTTGGAGGAGGAGAGCTGATCCCAGTATTGGGCAGCGGCTGCCTTTCCCAGCCTGGGCCCCTGGACAGGACCTGCTCCCTCCAGGACAGGGGAAGCAGCGGGAGCAGAGAGGGGGCAATGCCCAGGGGGCCTGGGGGATGCTCCTAAGGTGACCTGGGACTCGGGAGGTAATGGGAGAGGATGTCCTGAGAAGAGTGGGATGTCAGGGAGGATCCCAGAGGCCTCCAAGGAGATGGAGGGAGATGTATAGACAGAAGCTGCTTTGGGAAGGTGCAGAGCAGGGCAGGACCCTGCACACCCCCCTGCCACGGGGGGTGTGTGTGTGTGCGTGTGAAGGGGCACCCCCAGGGGAAGAGCCGTGCAAAGCCACCCTTACCCCTCGTATCCCCCGCTCCGGGCACCCCCCAGTGCCCCCCTGCCCCGCCTGCCAACGCAACCCATTAC
>JAYKAV010003266.1:5028321-5092595 GCA_035582835.1 Phoebastria nigripes | reverse complement strand
GGGGTGGCGGGGGGGGGGAGCGACCCGGGGACGGGGGGGGGCTCAGCCCCGGTAGGAGACGCCGGTATTAGCACGGCACAGGGATGGGATGAGCCGCTCGGTAATCCCGCCGGGGCAGGCAGAGCCCGGCTGCCTGCACCCGGCTGCCCGTCCCCGGCATCCAGCCGTTGCCTGCTGGAGCCCCGGGTTTGCAATTTTGTACTTCTAAAATGGACAATCTCCGCGGGGGAGAGGTGGGGGAGAAACGGGGGTAGGCAGAGCCGCCCGGCAAACAGCGCTTGGGGCTGCTCCAGGAGCTGCTGGGCCCTCCCAGGGGTTTGGGGTCTTCAAAAGTATCCGTGGGCTTCCCAAGAGGGGAGGTGGGTGGTGGCGTGTCCCACGCCCGTGCCTCGCAGCCAGGGTTAAAGTCCACCCAGGAACAACAACTCGCTGACAGACAAAGGGTGTGAGCCCTGTACCCCATCCCTGGCCCACCGGTGTCCCYGTCCGCAGGATGGAGCGGTCACCCGCGTGGTTTGGGCACATGGGTCCCCGTTTGGGGACAAGTTGGGGTTCGGGATAGGCCTCGCGGGTGGGAGAGGAGGAGACGGCGCGGGCCACGCTGGAGCACCCTGAGCGCTCCTTCCTCCTGGCCTTTGCCTCGGCTCGGCCCCTCCGCCCTGGCAGCCTGGCTCCCCGGCTCTGCCCCACACCCTGCGCCGGCTCCCCAGGGCTGTCACCCCAACCTGCTCCCCACAGGACCCCCCTCCACCCAGTGTTGCCCTCCAGCCCCCACAAAGCCCTGGCGAGCGATGGAGGGAGATCCCACCCTGCGGCTCCGCATCTTCGACCTCAACTGCTGGTGAGTCCAGAGTTCGCCGGGGCCGTGCCAGGCTGCGCAGGTGGGGACGGGAGCACCGGCAGCACCGGGAGAGGGGTCCCACCTTGGCRTCACCTTTGTGTCCCCTTCTTTTCGGGGTCGCACCGCTCTCCCAGCCCCGAAGGGTCATGAGGTGCTTGGCTGAGCAGTGCCCCCCGTCCCTTCYGTGCCTGCTCCCCCAGAAAAGGGTCCCAGCCGGCTGCCTCAAGTTTGCAGGCAGGAAAAGCTGTCCCCAAACAGCCTCCCTGTACCTCCCGCTTGTCCCCATGTCCCCTTCCCCTCCTACCTCCCCCAGTCTGCATCCTGCCCATACCAGTACCGGGTCCCAGTGTGCCCCGACAGCCCCCATCACCCTGACCCCCCCAAGCTGTGACCGTCCCCCCTTTCCGGCAGGGCCATCCGCTACCTGAGCAAACGGCGGCAGGAGCGCGTCGGGCTCATCGGGGACACGCTGCGCCAGGAGGGCTTYGACCTGGTGCTTCTCCAGGAGGTGAGGGCAGCCCGTGAACCGAATGCGCCTGTTCTCAGCCTGTGAGCTGTGAGATGAGTGCACCCGTTCTCAGCCCRTGAGATGAGTGCAGCCGTCCTCAGCCCGTCCCGCTGTTCTCCAGGTGTGGAGCGAGCAGGACTACAGCGACCTGAAGGCAAAGCTGGGAGTCTGCTACCCCTTCTCCCATTACTTCCGCAGGTGAGAGGGGCCGGGCCAGCACCCCCGGGGCTGTCCATGGGGCGGTGGCAGGGCTGTGCCACGTCCTCGGTGTTTGCCACATGGAGAGACCGGTGTGGGTGCTGTAGGTCACCTCTGTCACTGTGGGAGGCCCCATTCCTGGAGAGTGGGATGCTCACGGGAGCACGCTGGGACCCAGGCATCCAGGGAGCCCCCTTAGCTCAGGGCTGGGGGGAGGCAGAGGTGGGGGGGACCAGGTTTCTTCACTGTGCTTTTCCCCTCTCGCAGTGGGGTGATCGGCAGYGGCCTCTGCGTCTTCTCCAGGTTCCCCATCCTGGACACCCTCCTCTACCAGTACTCACTGAACGGGTACCCCTACATGGTGAGTGGGGTGGGGGGCACGCGACGCTGCAGTGCCCAGCCCCCATGGAGCCTCACCGGCCCCAACCTGCTCCCCTTCCCCTCTGGCAGCTCCAGCATGGGGACTGGTTCTGCGGCAAGTCTGTTGGCCTCGTCGTCATTAAGATCTCTGGGATTGTCTTCAACGTCTACGTCACCCACGTGAGCGCCCCGGGGAAGGACCTGGCATGGGGGGGACAATGGGGAGGAGGGGGATGAGTGGCCGTACCCCTCCTTCGCTGTCCTCTTGCTTTAACCACTGCTCTGCACCGTCTCTCCTGGGACCATGCACTGATTTAATGAAATATTGCTCTGGGGAGGGACAGTGACCCACAACCTGGCTGTGCAGTGGGTGAGCATCCCAGGCTGTCCCCAGAGGGGTGGGATGAAGGCAGAGGGGTCAGCCAGACCCCAAAGGGACCGTCTAGAGGGGCTGGGTGGGTTTTCAGGGAGCCCTGGATTGGGGCAGGTGCTAGCATGGGGGTCACGACCACTTTGCCCCCCGCTCTTGCCAGCTGCACGCCGAGTACTGTCGGGAGAAGGACGCCTACCTGCCCCACCGCCTGGTGCAGGCCTGGGARCTGGCGCAGTTCATCCGGTGAGCAGCCGCGGGGTGGCCGATGGGGTCCCCCCGCTGTGGGTCCCCAGGGTGTGCATGGTCATCTCTGCCCCTGGGGCTTGCACTGCAGAGAGCTCCCAGTTGCACCAGTCCCACGCAGGAATATGGCTGGGGAGCACTGGGAGGATCCCAGTAATCCCAGTCTGGTGCGGGGCAGGGCGGGGAAGGGGGTTAGCCATCTCCGTCCCCGCAGACACACCTCGAAGGCAGCCGACGTGGTGCTGCTGGGAGGGGACCTGAACATGCACCCCGAAGACGTGGGCATCCGGCTGCTGCGCGGCTGGACGGGGCTGCGGGACGCCTTCGCCGAGGCCACGCGCTTTGAGGTGAGCGGCAGGGGGTGAGCGGGGTCCCAGGGCACACTGAGAGCCCCCCCACCCACCCAGGCCCTTGCTCTCAGGGCTGCGAGGACGGCTGCACCCTCGTCCCAAACAACTGCTTCACCGTCAAGACAGAGCTGCTGCCCTTCCCGCTGGGCATCCGCATCGACTACATCCTCTACAAGGTAACGGGGGGCCACTGGCTGCGGGTGGAAAGGAGGGGAGACACCGGCATAACCCCCCCATCCCCTCGCCCAGGCCGTCTCCAGCTTCACAGTGAAGTGCGAAGAGCTGAAGACCACCATGGGGACAGCCCCAGGCATGGACATCCCTTTCTCAGACCACGAAGCCGTAATGGCAACGCTGCACATCCAGAGGCAGGGACAGGCTGCGGGTGCCAACCTTGGCACAGTCGGTAAGGTGGGGGGACACTGCCGGGGTCCCCCRTGTGCCGGGGTGGGGCAGGTGGCTGGACTGATGGAGTTGGACCAAGATGGAATTTTGGGGGATGTTTCCCCTTGCTTAGGGCATCCCTTGGGGTGCTGCTTGTGGAGGGGTGCATGGGCAGGGCAGAGCGGCGGGGATGGGGAGAAAAAAGGGTGCAGGGGGGGTTGCCACCCCGCTGAGCCACCCCTGTCCCCTGCAGAGCCGACGCTGGCAGACGTGGTGACGGAGGCGCGGACGGAGGTGGGCGTGGGGCTGCGGGCAGCGCAGCGGCAGCGCTATTCCACAGGCAGGATGGCCGTGCTGGCCCTGCTGCTGCTGCTGCTGCAGGCAGTGGCTGCGCTGGGTGCGCTGGCGGGGCTGGCAGCCGGGCAGCCCTTCCCCAAGCTCTCCTTCTCCCTGCTGGCCTTCCTCGCCATTGGCATCCTCCTCCTCGCCACCGGCCTCCATCTCTTCCACACCATGGAGGTGAAGATGCTGCAGGGCACGGAGGAGCAGATGCGGATGGTGCTGCGGGCGCTACAGGAGCATCCCAGCGACGGCTGAGCCGGGGGCATGGGTGTCCCACGATGTCCCCCCAGCCCCATCCTGTCCCCTTTYGGTCCCTTTTTTCTAGTTGATGTCTGGTTTTAGGCGAGCTGCGCTGCGGCCGGCTCGGTAGCGCAGGTTCGACAGCCGCCTCACTGGGTGAAATTAAGATTTTTGGGGCAGATTCATTGCGTTCGCCCCCGTGGGAACCATGATGGAGGCGGGTTTTAATTACTGGTTTTTTTAATACACCTTTTCTACCCGGAGGGACCTGCCGGCATGGCCGGGAGGCTCAAGGGGCTCAGCCTCCCCTTGCCCAGGGCGGCCTCGGGGGCTCCTGGTGAAAGCTGGTGACTGCTCCAGCAACCAAATTTGACTCGGATAGAAAATAAAGGCGGTGTTTTAGCCCTTGGTGCTGGGTCGGGGAGGCTTTATTCGAAGGGATGGGGGGGTTGCAGCAGGATAGTAGGGCTGGTACAAATGAAAGGCAGATGGGAGGGTGTGGGGAGGCGCTGAAGGGAGCGGCAGGACGAGGGCTGAGCGTGGGGGGGGGTTATTGCTAACGGAGGAGCCCGCACCCGGGACTCCCATGCCCAACACGGCTGGGGCTGCCGTAAGCACCATTCGGCCGTGGAGGCCACCCCGCAACAACCGGGGACTCTGGAAAGGTCGGAGAGGTCTGTGCAAAGGCCAGTTCGGCATCGCCAAGCAGGAGAAACCCCAAGGGGGCAAGGAGGACACGGCAGCTGGCGTCCCTTGCCCTCGGTGTCACACAGTGCCAGCCCTGGGCACAATCCTCTTGGGGAGCTGCTGGACAAAAAGCCCCTTCCCCGGCCCTGGGGCCTCGCAGGGAGGTTTCTGACCCTGGTTTCCTGCAGTGGCTGGGGACAGCGTAGACGAGGCACCCAAAAGCAACGATGCAGAGTGGCAGGATCAGCCCAGTCTGTCGCTGACCCCACTTGTAGAGCCAGATGTCCCTGGCTGGGATGGATGTCCCTAGAAGAGATGGCTGTCCCAGGCTGGGATGGATGTCCTGGGTTAGGATGGATGTCCTTAGCTGGGATGGATGTCCTGGGTTAGGATGGACGTCCCAGGCTGCAATGGATGTCCTGGGTTAGGATGGATGTCCTCAGCTGGGATGGATGTCCCAGGCTAGGATGGATGTTGCTGGCTGGGCTGGATGTCCTGGGTTAGGATGGATGTCCTCAGCTGGGATGGATGTCCCAGGCTAGGATGGACGTCCTCAGCTGGGAAGGATGTCTTGGGTTAGGATGGACGTCCCAGGCTGCAATGGATGTCCTGGGTTAGGATGGATGTCCTCAGCTGGGATGGATGTCCCAGGCTAGGATGGACGTCGCTGGCTGGGCTGGGTGTCCTGGGTTAGGATGGATGTCCCCAGCTGGGAAGGACGTCCTGGGGTGGCTTCCAGGGACTACTCCTGATGCTGCCCCTCTACATTTGGCATCTCCACTGTGACTCGCCTGTGGTGGCCGCAGTCACATCCTCATTGCCGGGAGCAAAGCCCTTCGGTGCCGGGGGCATGGGGCTGGCCAGGTAGCGATGAGCCACCTCTCCCGCCGGGAGCCTGTCCCGAGGCAGCCAGCAGTGCAGCTCCAGCACGAGGGGCTCTGCCGGACAAAACGCTTTCAATGCCCTGGCCAGGCCTCCGGGCAGCATCCCCTCAAAGCGGTGACGGCTGTGGGACCTCCTGCGCCGGGCAAGACCCCACTTCCCTGTGGGGCTTCTTTCTCCTGTAGCAAACCCCGGGCAGAGCCACCGCAGCCCCCGTGTTTCGCAGCCCCCTGCAAATCTTGTTTTCAAGCAAGCACAAGGCAAAGGCAATCCAGCCAAGCGCGGGGACGCCCTCTCTGCACCCCAAAGCTGGGGTGCTCTCCTTGGTGTCTCCCCACGTGGGCGTCCACCAGCAGGTCTGTCCCCTCCACGGCAGGCTTTGGCAAGCGGGGACCTGGATTCACCGCAGCAGCTGCCTGCGGGCAGCTCAGGCATCACCACCTTCAGAAGCAGCTCAGGGTGATGCTCGGCCAGGGGGGACACCACTTGTCCCCCTCCCCGGGGAGGAACCGGCAGGTCCTGGGGCCGCACGGATCAGGCCTGCAGCTCGCTGAGCCGCTTCTCCTCCTGGATGTGGATGAGGACGTTGCGCTTGTTCACCACCTCCAGCAGCTGCACCAGGATCTCCTGCTCGGCCGTGCGATCCTCGGGTGTCTTCAGGGATTCTGTGGGAGCAGGGGGCTGGAGTAGGGCTGGGTGGGCCACAGCACCGGCCATGCTCCCCCCACCATGAACAGAGACCCCCGCCCCCRGCATGTGCCAGCGCTCACCCTCCCTGTTCATGTAGCACCGGAGCTTCTGGTCGAGCTGCCACTGCTGCTCCTCCAGCTTCAGCTCTTGCACCCTGTGGGGAGGGAAGGGGGGTGCTGGGTGCTGGGCTCGGGGGGCCTGGGGTGAGCCAAGCCCCCGCACTGCCCGGGGAGCATCCCCCCAAGCCTTACGCGATCATGAGGTCCGACTCCTCGGACATGAGGCTGTTCTTCTTCTGGACCAGGTACAGCAGCTGGTTCATCCACTGCGTCTTCTGGTCGGCCGGGGTGCCTGCGGGGTGGTGGAGGGGACATGAGCAGGGCACAGACCCCCCTGGACGTGGGCATCATGGTGCCCTGTCCACCCTGGCCTTACCGTCCTCATCCCGGAGTAACTTCTCCAGCTTGATGCCCTGCTGCTCCAGCTCCCGGAAGGTCACCTCGATCTCCTCCAGCCGCCTCTGGATGGCCTGCGAGGGAAGGGCAGCGCTCGCCCATGGGCCGGCACCTCCCGGCGCATGGCCACCGGCAGCGGGATGGAGGGGACGGGGGACAGTGCCAGGCTGGGGACCTGGCTCTCCCCCGTGGGGCTACCTGGGCTTTGCAGAACCGCTTCATCTGGGCTTCCCTGGCCCGGCGGGTCAGCGTGCGCTTCCAGGTGGGGTATTTCTCCTCTTCCCCCAGGTCCAGACACTGCAAAGGGACGGTGGCACGGGCAGGGGGGTCAGTCCCTGTGCCAGGCACCTCCTGCCCCAGCAGCACCCAGGACCCAATGCCTCAGTGAGAGGAGACACCAGCAAGAGCCCCAGCCACTACCCGGGCTGGTGGGGCCACCGCTGCTTGGGGAAAGCACTCACCGACTCTGCCATGATGCCAAGGTCTGTGCCTTCCTCCTCCTTCTCCTCTTCCTCGCTGTCACTCTCCTCCAAAGCTGCCCCAAGAAAAGAGCCATTTCGGGCTGGTGCTTCACAAGCAAGCCATGGGGCATGGCAGGGTACCAGAGGGACCCACAGCCCTGCTTGGCCGGACACTCTAGCTTGCAGCCACCTACCTTCCTCCACAGCCATTTCCTCCTCCTCCTCCCAGGCGCCTTGTCCCCGCCACGGGGCAGGGAGGGCCTCGGGTGCTGCTTGGAGCCGCAGACGAGCTGGCTTTGGCGGCGGCTCAGGCTCCGCTTCACTGGTGAGGTTCAGCGTGGACAGCTTGAGCTTCTCCAGGGGCGTGAGGACTATCTTCCTCCTGCCCCCGCTCTCCTCACCCTCCTCTGACACCCCTCGGGGCTCCGGTCCGGGACCTTCCTCCTCCCTTGCATCCCCTCCGGGCTGTGCCGGCAGCTCCTGCTCCTCCATGTCACCAGCATCCACAGCATCCTCCACTGCCCCAGGCTCTCCCCCTGGCTGTAGGGCGGCTGGTGGGGGCTGCAGGGGACTGGGTGCCCCCTCCTTGGAGGACACACATGGGCTCCCAGCATCCGAGGGTGGACGGGCAGCAGCGGCATCCTAGGGCAGAGCCAGTGGCGGAGGGGTGATGCAGCACGGGGCCGTGCCCGAGTATCCCCCTCCACCTTCTGCCTTTCCCCCATCATCTATGGGGATTTATGGTGACTTACCCCATCGGGCAGCGCTGGGAGCTCGTCCTGGGGCAGGTCCATGCTGGGTGGATTGGGGTAGTGAAGCGAGCAGTAAAAATGACCTGGGGGGGGCCCCAAAGCCCTGTGACGACCGTCAAGGTGGAGAAGCCTTGCCCTGAGCATCCCCTCTCCCCAAAATCCGCCTCACCGTCCTCCTCGTCGAAGGCGTAGTCACCCAGGCGCAGGGTGGCCCCGCACCGCCAGCACTGGAAGCAGCCGCGGTGGAAGAAGCGTCCCTCGGCACTGGCTCGTTCCAAGATGTAGACGCGGCGGCCGCAGAAGTAGCAGGCGTCGCTGCTCTCCCCGCGGGCCGGTGGCTGCGGGGGGAGAGGACAGGCTGGGGTGGCACCTGGGGCTGGCACCCACCCTGCCCCGGGGCTTTGCCAGCAGCCCAGGAGGTTTGGGGACGTGGGGGGGAGGACGGGTGGCTTTGCCCCTCTTGCAGAGGTGGGTCTGGGTGCTCGGGACGGGGTTGCTGGCACCAGTGAGGGAGTGGCAGGTCTTGGCTCCAGAAAACCAGTTGGGTCAGGAAACAGGCAGGGAGGAGCCAGGAGCCCGTGGGCGTTCGCTTGCGCAGCACCGGTCCCAGCCCTTGGCTCGGCCCCACCAGCCGCCGGTGCCCCCCAAGCACCCACCCACCCGGAGCTGGACCCCCCACCCCAGGGTGACACGAGGACTGACCTGCCCTGGATCCATCGTGGTGGTTTGCGGCGGCTCGTGGGCACTGTCCAGAGTGTCTTCATCCAGTCCCGCGTCCAGCTACGAGCAACCCGAGGAGGGGGATCAGCCCCCCGCTCTCTCCCCGGGACGGCTGCACCCCGGCAGAGCATCCCTCGAGGCGCCCGGGGCAGACCCACCTCGGYGTCCCTGCGGCTCCTCTTGGCCTCAGTATCCTTCTGGGCACTGTCCTGCAAATGCAAAGGGAGCAGCTAGGATGGGGAGGGGGCCATGGTTTTGGGGTGTCACAAGGGTCCGGGTTGGGGGGGGCCCTCACCTGGGTGCGCTTGTTTGTCAGGTTCCGGCTCTTCTGCAGCTTGCTGAGGAAGAGGATGGCCCCTCGCGTGCCCCGGGGAGACAGTGGCTTCTTGCTGACCTCCTCTGCCTCTGCACACAGGGGACACGGCCATGCTGGTGAGACCCAACCCCTACAAGGGGGGGCACCCAGCCAGCCCCGGTGGGGCTTGGGGTGGGATAAACCCCCTCCCAAATCTCACACCTGGAGAAGTCTTGAAAGCTTCATAAAACTGGCTGAGGTAGGTGATGAGCCCCAGGCGGTCGGGCTCTGCCATGGTGGCCATCTCAGCACTGGAGAGGACGGGCTGGATGCCCAGCTCCTGCTCCGCCATGTCCAGTATCATCTGGTGGGTCCGGATGGGATCCTGGGGGTCCACGGAGTCAAAGTCCCTGTGGGGAGAGACGGGTGCCATCAGGGTGGGCTCTGCAGGGTGGGGGGTCCTGGGGGAGTCCCAGGCACTCACACCAGGTCGGGGCGGAAGCAGTGGACGAGGGCGCAGAGGGCCAAGCCGCTGGTCCAGGAGGTGGTGAAGTCGGTCACCGCCACACCGCGGTACCCGGCCGTGCTGGCCTGGCACCAGCTCAGCAGCTCCTCGTAGGCGTCTCCGGAGACCGCTGGGGAGGCAGCACACGTGTCCCCATCCCAAAGAGGCAGGGGACAACTCCCCCCCCCAGCCCACTCCCCCCTCCCAACATCAGTGCTTTAGAGGGGAAGAGGTCCCCTGGGAGTGACAGGAGACCCCCCCCTTTGCCATGCAACCACCCCCCGAGGGTTGATAAAGCATCCATCAATATTTCGTGGCTCAGCATCAGTGTGGGCAAGAAGGAGGGGAACAGCCTCCCCCCCAGGAAGGCAGCTGGGGGGCTGTGTCCCCACAGGGGCCGTGGGCAGAGGGAACGGAAACCAGCGGTGCCACCGGGATGGAAACGCAGCCGCTGCTGGGAGGAGCGTGGCGGTCAGCTGGACACCGGCCAGGGCTCGAGAAAAGAAGGATGGGGAGGAAAATCAGGGCAGGAGCCGCTCTGGCATGGGCTGCCGGGAGGAATGGGAGGTCCTGGCGCTGGGGGGGCTGGGGCAGGACCGGTAGCTCCTACCGGTGCTGAGCCGGTTGTCGCTCTTCCTCTTGTGGTCCACCTCCACCATGCCCACGAGGTAGAGGTCCCGGACCTGCCGATGGGGACATGCCGGTGGCAGGTCACCACCTGCACAGAGCCAGCGCAGGGAGCTGACCCCAGCAAGGGGGACACCCGGCCACCCCCACACCTCCCCAGAACCACCCGCATCTGCAACAGACAATTAAATGCCCTGGGGACCAACAGCTTCAGCCTCGCAGCCTTTGGGGACAGGGGACTGTGAAAATTGGTGTCACCCTGACTGCCGGGGAGGCTGGGCTGGATGGCTGTCCCATGGCAGGACCTGGGCCAGGTACCTGGCTGGCTTTGATGGCCTGCAGGTTGATGTTGGGGTAGCGTGTGGCCGGGTCGATGCTGTACTGGCTGATGTTCTTGTTGGTGTTGTCCGGGGAGGTCTGCGAGAGGTGCTGGTAGATGCTCTCCCTGGGTGCAAGGGACAGGGCTGGGCTCAGTGCCACAATCCTTGCCCGGTCCAGGACTAGCCCACCTGGATGGGGACACTCACCTCTCGGCCAGCACCTCCAGCGGGGGGGTCCCAGCCGCCCACCGCCGCACCATCCACGCTGCGTCGAAGGCGGCAAGGAAGCCCCTGGCCACGCCGGTGCCCAGCGGCCAGAAGGGCTGCGAAGGGAAAGGCAGAGAGAGACGGGGCTGGAGCCGCGTGGCCGGTCGGGGCGGCTGGGAGGAGGCAGGGAGCTGCTGGGCTTGGCCAGGGATGAAAGCGGGGAGCGGCGGCGGGACGCGCAGGGAGTGGACGGGCAGCCATCTCCTCCACGGCCCCACGGCTGAGCTGATGCTGCCGCCGGTGTGGATGCGTCTGGGGAGGAGCTGGGCTGCTCCTCCACCCTGAACCCCCCCCTCAGATCTCTGATGAGGCCGGGGATGGGGATAACCCCACCAAAGCATCCTGCTACCGGGACTTGGGGAGCCTGCCCCCATGGATGGGGTGCACCGGGCAGTCGGGACGAGAAGCGCTCAGGGAGGGGGAATATATTGCGACCAACGCATCTCGCAGGGAGGGGGGAAACTGAGGCACGCGGTGGTGCTGCAAGGGGGACCCTCACCTCCACCAAGCAGTCGCCCACTAGCCCGAGGAGCAGACGGGCCCCGTTGTGCTCCCGCACCAGCGCCGCGTTCTCCGAGCGCGTCATGCAGGTGAAGTCGAACATGTCGACATCCGGCAGGTCCTGGTGATTGAGGGCAAACTCCAGCTCGGGCAGGCGGTAGTTGGTGGAGAAGTTGGCAGCTTCTTTGGCGTAGCTGAGGAGGGCATCCCGGTTCACGTTCTCCGGGGACAGGAGGCTCTCGATGTCCGCTTTGTCCTGCGGGGATGGGGATGGGGTGAAGCCGGCCGGGATGTGGGAGATGGTGTTTGCCCTCCAGCCTGGGTGCAGCCAGCTCCGGGGTGAAGCCGTGCCACCGGGCTTGGGGCTGTGAGCCCCCCAAAAGGAGATTTTTCCCCCGGCACAGGACACCGCCACAGGCAACGGCTGCCGAAGCCCCCACCATCCCAGGGGTGCACAGTCAAACCAGCACCCGTGATTTGCATCCCACCCTCCAAGCTTTCAGCCGCCCATCGCTATGGGATCCCAGGGCCAGATCCCGTCCTCCTTACCTGGAGGATGACCCCCTTCTTGAGCAGGCTCTGCTTCTTGGCCGTCATGACGAAATAGTGAGTGTCATCCTTGTAGTAGACAATGTTTTCCAGGTCGATGCCTGGTGATGGGGAAGGGGCTGAGCTGAGCCATGGGGCAGAGCCACGGCCACAGGGAGCCCCCGCACCGGGCTCAGCCACCAAATGTCCCCTGCAATGGGGCATCATGCGGGGACATGCATCCCATCACACAAGGGACATCCCAGGGCTGAGCCTCCAGTTGTACTGGGGGAGGGATGGAGACCCCTGGCACCCCCCACGCCAGGGCCGGGACCACCGACCTGTTTTGTTGTAGAGGTTTTGGAAGAACTTCTGGTTGTAGATTCGGGCCACGCCGCTGATCTCGGCCACCTCCACCTCGGCCCGGCTGTGGCGGTTGATGAAGTTGGTGGTGATGCCGATGGCCAGCTTCCCCCGCGTCTCCTTCCGCTTGAACCCTGCGGGATGGGAGAGGTGTGAGCCCCCACTCAGCCCCCCATACCGGTTCCGGGGGTGCAGGGACCCACTGCTGTCACCTTCGGGGACAAATTTGCCGCCACCGGCTGAGATGAGGACATCGAACTCGTAGTGGCTGAGGGGAGAGGAGCCAGGCTGCAGCACAGCCCGCCAGCCACCTGCAGGGAGAGGGATGGTCACGAGCGTGCTGGGTCTCAGCTGGGACCTGCTCCGGGGTGAGGGGAGAGGGTTGCACCTCATCCCCCCCTAAAAAGGCATACCCCGAGCTAGCAGAGGGACTGAGGGGCTCAGAGAGGCCACCCGCAGCCCTGTCCTTGTCCTCGGGGATGCCACCCGCCCCGCAGCGATGCCTTACCCTGTCCGCCCGCCTTGCCCGCGGGGGGGACGAGGCCCTTGAACTGCACGTTGATGTGCACCTCCACCCCCAGGAGCAGAGCCACCTTCAGCAGGATCAGCTGGAGCTGCCGGATACCTGGGAGGGGGAGAGGGGGCACTCAGGGCTGCACCCCTCGGTCCCTGGGCTCCCCACAGTTGGGGAACCCTGGGGGTGCAGAGCTTGGCCCCCCCCCCCAAAACTCACTGATGTGGTCCAGCGTGCCGGTGCAGAAGCGGCCATAAAACTTCTTGGCACCCAGCGCCCGCAGGTCATGGATGGTGAAGGGCCAGAGGTGCAGGACGTTGTTGCGGGAGAAGGAATCCCGCTTCTCCAGCAGCACCACGCGGGCGCCCAGCAGCGCCAGCTCGATGGCCGCCCGCAGCCCGCAGGGCCCGGCCCCCACCACCAGGCACTGCGAAGGGGACGGGTGGCGTGAAGGGGACGGGGCACCCCCCCAAGAGCAGGGGTTTGGGTACATCCCCAGGGAGCTCAGTACCACCACGGGTAGCATCTCCCCCCTTCCCCGGGTCAGGATCTGACCCTCCCCTCTATTCCCCTTTTTCCCTGGGCTGTGAGCACTGCTTCTCCCTGCAAAGTGGGGGGCCCTGTGAGGTGCCCCCCGCCTCCCCGGCTGCCTGAACCTTGCTATTGCACAGGGCAATGGCAGCAATTAAAGTGCTCGGTGAGATAAGGTGCGCACGTCCTGCCTGCTGCAGCCCAGGAACCGGGAGATTTCACCAGCAACAGGCTCAAAACCAGGACTCGGGTTTCATCTCCTGCCAGCCCCTGCACAGGGCTGGGGGGACAACGGGGCATCAGCARTGGGGACAAAAGCCATCAGCTCTGGGACAGGGGGACATCCTACCCCGGCATGCTCCTGTCCCCCAAAAAGGGCTCGGCAGGTCCCTCTGCCCCTTTGCAGTCCCCCATGGGATGTCCCCAGCGAGGAGCAGCTGAGAGGAGGAAGGACGCCGCTGGCTGGGTGGCACCGAGGTGGCATCACGTCATGGGGAGGGGAGCGGCGCTAATTAACACCCTGTCCCATTAAACCCCATTAACCTCCTGCCTGGCACATCCCGTGTTCTCCTGGGGTGGGGGCCAGGGTGCCCCAAGGGATGCTCTCACCCCAGGGACAAGGACACAGGGCAAGGAGGGACCCAAACCCTGCACCCAGTGTCCCCAGTACCTTGGTGCTGGCACAGGCTGTGCCCTGGTCGTAGTCCCTGTGCCCGGCTTTCTTATCCAGCTTGCTCCACAGGGCCTTGGCACTCCAGTAGTTGAGGGCAGCCTTGAGGCCATGGTAGAGCTGCAGCCCGCTGCCCTGCAGCCCCAGCCGCTGGCACAGCTCCCCGAAGCAGCCCAGCACCTCCTGGCACTCCCCGGCACGCAGGAACCTCTCGAAGATGGCATGGGCCGGGTTGCCCGGCTCGTCGGCCGGCACACTCATCCCGCTTCACCCAGCAGCCTGGCAAGGGACGACAGAGATAAGCAGGGGGGGGACCCTCCTGGACCCCCATCCTCAAACCCATCCAATACCAGACCTGGTGTCTCGGCACAAGGTTTCCCAGCCTGGGGTGTTGTTGGGTGATGGTGTCGCCGAAATAGGGGCCCTTTCCAGCAGCGGCTGGCGGAGCCTCCCCTGGGTGCTGCACCCAGTGAGCCACGGTGTCACCCTGCCGCGGTGACGTCAGGGGAGGGGACGGAGAGGGCTGTGGTGGCAGCAAGCAGCTTCCTCCATACAGCGTGTACCTGCAGCAGCCGAGAGCAGAGCAAAGTGTTTTGGAGCTAAGATGCTGCTTCCTTCCTCTTCACCCTCAGCCTCGCTGAAGGAGGAACGGAGAGGGGGGTCCCGGCCACAGGGACAAACCGCAGCTGCCCCAAAAACCAGCAAGACCCAGCCCTGGGGCAGGAGGGAGCAGGATTGGAGCCATCCTGCCAACCTGGCTTTTGCAACCAGAGTGGGGTGACTTCCCCCCGACCTCCACATCTGCCACCCCCCCAGAGTGGGGCGGAAGCAGATTAGCACAGAGGAAGCACCCGTGGGGAAACCAAAAAAAGCCAAACCACCGTACGAATGGCCCCATCACGCCAGGGAACCTGCGGGAGGAGGGCTGCAGTGCATCCCCCCGTGGGCACCCCAAAACCCCCCTGTCCCTGGCATCTTCCAGGGGACCAACACTCCTTGCATCTGCCTCCCCGCTCCTGGCACCGTCCCCCCAGCACCGTCCCAATGCCACCCTCTGTCTTGCCAGCTCGAGAACGAAGCACAAAGCTTTGCCCTTTCTGGCCGTTGTCGCCAAGCCCCAGGGCTGGGAAAGCCTCCCCCAGCCCGGCAAAGCAGCCAGCAGCGCTGCCAAGGAGGAACCGGTGGAAAGGCTCGGGAAACYGGAGCGCTCCTACCTTTGAACCATTGCTCTTTGCCCTCTCGCCGCTCAGCGTTACTGTCGGGCACACGGCGGCACCCTGAAGGCGGCAGCTGGCCCCGCAGCAGGGGCCGGAGGGGGAAGGACGCTGCGTCCGAGCTAAGCTGCCCTCGGTGGGGCAGGGGAAAGGAGGCATTTAAGCCTGGGCTTAAATTTCAGCTGGAAAGCCCAAATTCTAGCTAGGTTTCAAGTTCGGTCTCGCTCCAGCAGCTTCTGATACCAGCACAGCACTTTGCAAGGCCAGCTGGAGCCACAGAGGATGCAAAGCACTTCTGCAGGTCACCTTCCCTCCCGAGCATCACAGCCAGGAAATCCCGGCATTTTAACCTCTTCCTTCCTGGACAGACACAAGGATAAAGCATCCAGCCAGGCCGGAGCGGGAGCAGGCACCCACCGATCCCCAAAGTGGCAGCATGGGGACAGACGACACGACCGATGCATTCGTGGCGCGGCTGTGAGACCCGGGAATAGATTTCTGCTCTTCCCCCGAGCGATGCCAGCCCTCTGGCCCTGCCAGCGGGACAGAATGAGGAGCCTGGGGAAACTGAGGCAGCACTGCAAAGCTCACCGGAGAATGCAGGCATGCTGTCCCACCAGCCACCCATCCTCCTCCCGCCGGAGGCTGCCCAGGCAGCCGTGCTGGCTGGCCAGGCTCCAGTGCCCCGTGCTGCCCGGGCACGATGGGTTTTCCCCTGGGAGCTCACGTTACTGCACTGGCGCCTGCCAAGGCCACCATGCAGCAGCCCCAGGGCGATGGGGCAGAGGCAGCTGCCCGGGCTGGGAGCACCCACTCCAGCATCACCAGCCCCCAGCTCCAAAAAAAAAACCATCTCAAGGCCTCGATTCCTACTAGGCACGATGCTGAGGGAAACACGCTGCCCAGGAAAGCTTTCCAGCATCAGCGCTTTGGCAGGGAGGCTCAGAGGAGGCAGAACAACAAGCCTTGTGTTACACCAAGTTTCCTACGGAAACGATGCTCATGCTGGCACACCATGTGCCCTTTGGCATGCTTGAACCCCCCCAACAATTGCAAGCAAGGACAGAAACACCCACGGATACTTAGTTCCTGCAGGTTTGATGCAAATAAACAGCTTTCAGCCCACAAAAGCCAGTGCCAGCGAAGCAGGGCACGGCACTGAGCCAGGCTGCCTCCAGCTCCACTCTCCTCATGAACGCCTTTTGCGTTTCTTCCTTTAAAACTGCTCCTGCGAGCTGGAGGGAGGAGGTGGGGGGGTTGCAGCCMGCCCTGACTCAGCTCATGAAGGCTCTGGTCGGGGTGGCTGCAGACATGCAGCCTACGAGGACATCACCCACATGTGGAGCATCCCTGGAGCAGGGACACCCCATCCCGCTTTGCAGGTCGGGGTCTCCCCCCTGCCCTTGCAGAGACAGAAGCAGCCCCTTGGGAGATGGCGGGGGGAGCCGCCCCAGGGGTGCTGGGCTGCTGGTGAGCTCACAGGCATGTGGAAATGGGGTGGGAAAGGACACGGCTCCATACGGAGCTAATGAAAGCCGGGATGATTTCCAGGAGCAGCAGATCCCCTTCCAGCTGAGCCATTTGCCTCGCCGCTGCGCCGGCTGCCAGCATGTTTGGGATCCAGCTTGGAGACCCCGGACCGGGCTGCTGAGCTGGGCYGGACCCTGGGGAAAGTCCTTCCAGCAACTTCAGGGATGGCCCCAAGGCCGGCAGGCAGGGTGGAGGGTTGCTTGTGGCCGTCCAACGGCTTGGTCAAAAATTCTGCTTTTGATCGCTGGCCGAGCCAGGCCGGTGCTGGGAAGGAGTGAAGGCAGCGGGCGCTGCTCTTCCCAGTGTTACTGTGCTCACGAGAAACATCCCAGGCATGGGACCGGGCAGGGAGATCGCCTTGGCCGACCCCATGGAAACTTGCCTTAATTTGGCTGGGTTTTAATCCTTGGAGAGAGGGGAAAAATCCCTGTTGGCTCCTCTGGTTTGAGCTGGGGATGTGAGTGCATGGGTACACCTCGGCTGAGCCCCCCCTTAGCAAGCCCCCAGCATGGAGCTGCGGGAAGAAGGGCTAAGGAGAGGGGACAAACCTGCCACCAGCACTGGCGAGGGGCAGAGGTTGGCAGCTGCAGGGATGGGGTGTCGTGGTGCAGGGGGTTCACTTTCAAGGGTGCATAAACCCCCCCCTGGAAAGCACATGCCAAAATCCCCCCCCGGAGGTGCAGGTCCCAGCCTCAGCTCCTGCAGCTGCTGGAAGCAGAAGTGGGCACTTCTCCGGGGCATTTTGGCATTGCCCTTTGCAGGGAATCCACAAGCCACAGCCCAGTCATGTTCCACAGAGCCCTGGGCAGAGACAACATTTGGGGGGGGAGCAAACCTGCTCCCCCTATTTTGGCTGTTCAGCTTTTCCCCCCCTGCCCAGCACCAGCCCCACGGAGGTTGCTGCCTCTTGCAGCCGAATTTCGGCACGAGGGGAAGTCTGCTCACGGCCAGGTTTCGCATCCCGCATCCTTTTCCTCCTCCTGCTTCTCCTTCGCCCCTAGCCACAATTGTCCCTGCGGGGTCAGCAGGAGATGTGTCTTGGGGTACAGTGGTGAACCCCGGGTTCAGTTACCCAAATGTATTGAGGCCTTCATCCACCCCAGGCACAGGGGCTGGGGAACATGTCCCCTGACCTCAGCCCCGGGATGGGGCACAGCCCCGAATCCCCAGCTGGGGCTTGCTCCCGGGGGCTCATGCAGCATCCTTCCCCCTGCACCGGGCAGAGGGGTCGGGATGGGGGAAAAGCACTTATAGCAAAGCTTTTCCCACCCCATCCCAATCGGCACTGGGAACACTGGTGGTACTGGGAGCGGGGGCTCCTCTCTTTTCCCTTTGTCCCCGGAGGCTGCAGAGCCCAGGGGCTGGAGGAGAAAAGCAGTGAGGACGGGGCGGGGGGACACCGCTGCCCCCCGGGAGAGGCTTTGGGGAGGGGGCAGCCGGAGAGAAAGCGCTACCCCGCCACCGAGCATCCCCGCTCGGCATCCCGGGGACGCGCAGGACATGGGCACGGCGGGGCTGAGCGCCCCCCCACCCTCACCCCAGCACCCCAAAATCACCCCTCGGTTTTGGCAAACACCCCCCCCCATCCCCAGCTTGCGCAGCAGGGCGGGGCCCGGAGCGATGCTCTCCGCGGGCGGAGGGGACCGGCCGGCGGGATGCTGTCCCCTCCGTGCCCGCATCCGAGCGGGGTAGGACACGGGGTGGGGGAGCAGGACGACCCTGACCCCCACCCCACCCCCCAGGGATGCTCTGCCCATCCCCACCCCCCCACTTACCTTCAGAGCCTCTCGGAGGGGGAAACTGAGGCACAGCCCGGGGAGGGTGGGGAGGGGCTCAGGGCTGTTTGCAGCCGGGCGAGGACGAGCAGGAAACGGGCTCCGGCTCTGCAAGCAGCTGCCGGCTGGCCCTCCCCCCACCTTCTCCTCCCCTCCCTTCTCCTCCCCTCCCCCATGGCCGGGGGGACCCAGCGTCCCGGCTGCTGGAAGGCGGTGCTGGGGTGGGGTGGGGTGGGGGGCGGCGGCCCCCGGGGCGCTCCGGCTTTGTGCCGCTGCAAATGGTGCCGCAATTGGGTTTTTGCAGTGCTCGAGGCTGAACATCTCCCCCCCCCCCCGCCCCCCCTGCGAGTGGCGGCCCTGCCCTCCCCACGCCGCGGCGGGAGGTTTAGAGCAAGGGATGCACAGAGCAACCTCGGCTGGGTTTTTTGAATTTTAGGATGAGAAACCGGCCTTTTCGCAAAGCAAACAAAAAGATACGGGTGATGAAACCAAACCGCTTCACTTTCCGCCCCGGCTCTGGCCCCTGCGCCGTACTTCCCCCCGCAGCCAGAAATAGAGGCCAGGAGGGAGCTGCGGACACAGGGGGGGACCAGTGCCAGCCACGGACCCCAACCAGTGTCCCAGACCACCACAGCCCTCCTGGAAACTTTTGGGATGATGTTTCCACCTGAGTCCCTCGGGTGGGAATGACCCCAGTGGGGTGAAGGTACCTTGGGGCAGAGGATGGAGCCGCCGGGGTCACCGAAGATCGCTCCTGGCCGGGTGCTTTTTGGGTGGCGGTGTCCTCGGGGTGCAGCTGGCCGTTTGCCACATGCTAGGGCGGGCGTCACAGCAAAGGGGCTCGCGGGCCGGTGACGCACGGTGACAACCTGCCACGAGGCTGGGGATGGTGACTCGGACATGGGGCGAGCTGGCATATGGGGCGGGGGTTACATCAGCCGCCTGTGAGTCGCCCGTGCGTCACCCGTGGCACTGCCGGTGGCTGCGGTGAGCGGGGCCGGCCAGCCCAGCACCTCCAGCCCTCTTCCTGCAGCCCCCTCGGGCCTCTTCCTGGGGGTCCTGGTGCAGAAACCCCACCACCATGGCCCCCTCCGCAGCTCGGCCAGGGTGTTTTGAGCCCACCAGCCCCCTGCAAAGCTGCCGGGTRCGGGCGTGGTGGAGCCCACCCGCATTTCGGGGCTGCGAGAGGCCGGGACGGACACGGAAACGGGGCGTCTGCGTCAAACCAGGCAATTTTCCCAGGCGCCAGAGCGGTCGGAAAGAGCTCCCTCTGTTTGTGAGTCCTTTATGGTGCCATGGGAAAGTCTGAACGCTGACCCGCTCCTTCCAGCCCCAGCTTTGTCCCCTGGGCAGCAGCAAACGAGCATTAGATCTTAATTACAGCTCCCCAGGCAGCAGGGACCGAGGACGTGCCATGGTGTGCCTGGACAGCACAGTGGGACACGGCTCTAACACAAACCCGCTCGCCGTGGGCAGCCCAGTCTCTGTCCCCAGCACAGGGGGAGGCGCGGTAGCATCCCTGCACCCCTTGGTGTGCCAAGAGAACAGGCAAACTCATAGCATCGATGAGGGCTGCTGCAGCTCCCTGAGCCCTTTGCGCCTATAAGGTGGCTCCAACCAAACCTCAGACCCTAGCACAGGATGTTCCCCCCTGCTCCAGCATTAAAATTCCCCCGTTTTTCCTCCAACTTTATTATTCTAGGGTTTTGGTGTTTTACGGTGCGGGGAAGGAGCAGCGACGGAGCGTGGGTGCCTCCCCCTCCCCGCTCCGGCTAGGCCTTGGGCGATGCCGCAGGCTGCAGCCGCTGCAGCTCCATGACGCGGACGAGGAGGAGGAAGGCGATGCTCAGGAGAAGCAGCCAGAAGAAAACCCAGTAGTACTGCGGGAAGAAGAGCCACGGCCGCCACAGCTCTGCCGGGGACCCCTTGGACCTGGGGAGAAGGCAATCAGGGACACCCGTCATCCGGGGGGGGAGCAAATCCCACCTCCACCGCAGCTGGGGATGAGGAGGGTGTTTAACTCAACCCCAAAACTCACTGGCCCTTTTGCAAACCCAAATGCAACAAGCCCGGGCAGGGCACGGGTGACCTGCAATGCATGGGGGAAACTGAGGCAGAGCAGGGTCGAGCTGGGGCAGCCAAGCGACATCCCAGCCTTCCATCACCAAATCCCCCAGCCTGTTTCCCATGTGCTGGCCACCGTGGGACCACAGAGAGTCCAGTAGCCGTGGGGGGGATGCTGGGCACACCCAGGGTGCTGCTCACGTCAGCCCAAGCTGCTCCGGCTCCTCGTCCTCTGCACTTGAGCCTCTGCCACCTGCCTCGGCCGCCAGCTCCCTGGTCACGGTGCTGCCCTGGCCCTGCGGGTCCAGCTCACTCCTGGGGAGGGAGAGGATGGGGTGCTGTGCTGTGCCCCGTGGGCCAGCGACAGCCGGTGCCGTGGCCTCCCCGCCGCCCGGCGCAGTTACCTCTGGGTGCTGGGCCGGCGCTGGGCCCCCTCCCTCTCCGGCTCGCCGGCCAGGACTGCGCGGCTGTCGGGGCTGGCACCTGGCTGGGCACCGAAGGTGGGAGCATCAGTGGGGACCCAGACCCCCGGTAGCACTGAGCGTGGGGACACATGTCCAACAGCGGGGCACAGCTCCTGTCCGTCCCCCCTGCACATGTCCTTACCAAGAGCTGCTTGGGGATGACGGCGATGCTGACTCTGCGGCGGGCAGACCCCTGCAATGGAGGGGCTGGGGGTGAGCACCACACYAGCTGCCTCCCCATGCTCCCCATCCCCTCCTTCCCCATCGCCTCCCCAGCCCAGGCAAGGGACACCGAGGAGGAGAAGGGACGCTGCCAGCCTCCCACTGGCCCTAGCGGTAAGCGGGGAAGCCAGAGAGCTGGTGAGATGAGGGAAGGTCAAAGCCAAGAGGTTTGTGCCTGTCCTTACTGCTTCAAGCCGTGCCGGCCGGGCTGCCTAACCCCCTCCCCGAGCGCTCCCCTACCTCTTGAGCTGTAGGGGAATCAGTGCCGAATTCGAGCTGGTGCTAGAGAACAGCCAAGCCTGCGGCTCTCGTGCTATGACCCTGCAATGCAGAGGGACCTGCCTGAGATCTCCTGGACAAGCAGCCCCCAACCCCAGGCACCCTGTCTCCCCGCAGCCCTCCAAGGCCGCCCCTACATTTTGCCTCATCCCCAGCATTTCTAGGAGACCTTGGCCGCAGCAAGCAGCTGGCAGGAGTGGCATTGCCCGGGGACTAGCGGGTGTGTGGGGACTGCCAGGCAAGGGAGAGCGGCAGGGCACGGGGAGGCAGTGGCTCCGGGGCCACTGAACTGGGACCAGTTACCTGCTGGAAAGTTCGCAACAGGGGGTGAGGCCTCAGCCGTGGTTCCGTGTCATCTGGGAGCAAAGAGAAGCAGCCTTACATCACCCCCAAAAATTAAGACAGGGTTGATGCACAGACGGTTGCAAACCTCCCTCCCATCGAAAGCTGTCCTGGCCACATGCTCTGTGCTTGGCACAAGTCACAGGGGTGCCCCAGCCAGGGGGGACCTTGCTTGCACGCACAGCGATGGCGTGCGTGGGGTTTGACATCCAGGGACAGAGCGTCCTTTGTATGCCCCCTGCCCCCCTGTCCCGCATTCCCAGCTGGGCCGCAGGACGATGGCTCTCCAGCCACCAGCACCTGCTCCCACGCTGCGTCTGCTGTTACACCGGCCCCTCGCATTTGTCATCAGGTCCCAGCTGTCACCCACCCCCGGTCCCCAGCTCGCACAACCCGCCGGCTCTGTGGTGCGGGGTCACAGTGACCCCCCGGAGGGGTTTGGGACCAAATCCCACAGGATCACCCTGTGCAAATCCCACATGGGCCCCAGCGGCAGAGCCCACCTCACCCTGGGTCTCCGCCAGCTGCCGGTTGCGGGAGTTTTGCTGGATCAGGCGCTTCATCTCCTCCAGCTCCGCGTGCTCCCGCATGTGGTGCCGCTTCAGGTTCTCCACGTGCTGGACCATCACCTCCGCTGCTCGGCTCATCCGGGCCTCCTGCGGCCAGGCACGATGGGGGATCAGGCCCCCCATCTCCCGGTCCCTAAGGACCCATGTCCCTGCCAGTCCCTCACCGTGCATCCCACAGTGCCTCCACCCAGGGGGTGCAAATGCATCCCCTTCCTGCTCCCAAGGGCAGGCAGATCCCTTGCACCCTGGTACGTGCAAACATGAGGTCAATGCCAGCACCGGGAGGAGGAGGGACAGACCCCAGCAAGCCCAGGGATGGGTCCCCAAGCCCAGCCGCAGCACCCTCTGGCTCTCCCAGCCCCAGCGGGGAGCCCCAAGCAATGCACAGACCTGATGTACGGCCCCCAGCTTCTCCGCAGCACCGGTTGCCCGCTCGACGGCGGCCGCCAGCACAGCCAGGCTGCGCTGCAGCTGCTCCAGCGTCTCCTTGCAGCCCACATCGGTGCAGGATGGGCCCAGCCTCTGTGGAGGGAGAAGGGACGATGGAGCTGCCAGAGCGAGGACTCTTGAGTTGTCCAAACCCCTCTGGGGCTGGAAGTCCCCAGCGGATGCCAGCCCCCTGCCCTGGTGCCCACCTACCTCCAGGGCAGCCCGGCACTGCCCCAGCTCCTCCTGGATGTTTTCCTCTGCCGCATCCCGTGCCCGTTTCTCCACCTGCACCCGTTGCCGCAGGGTGAATACGTCACAGCGAAAAGCCAGGGCGAGGTGGGCAAAGGCAGCCTGTGGGGTGGGAGGGCAAGAGGTGGAGGGGAAGCCACCAGGCCATGCGCTGCTGTCCCCAAGGCACAGACAGACCCCCCTAGCATGCCACCCAGCAGGGCAGTGCTAAGAATAATTAGCGCTTGCCTTGCCCCAGCACCCGTTAGGCTGCTGCACACTGGGGATAGTCCCTACGAGATGCCAGCCTGGCCGAGACACGTCCCCCAGGCAGTTGATAACGCATGGAAATCCCAAGCCGTCCTGGCAAGAGCACGCGCCGGGCAGACGCCAGCCCTTGCTGCAGGTCCCAGCTGACAGCGGAGCCTGACTCAGCCCTGGCACTCGCAGGAAAATTATTTTTATTAGCACAGCTTCCACCGCCTCCCCGGCTAAGGGCACTCTCAGTGAGCTGCAGAGCACTTTGTGGGATTGCCGGGCGCGCAGAGGACGGGCTCATCTTGCCATGGAAATGCAGCTGCCTCTGAATGCCAACAGCATCACTGGGAAAGGGATTTGTAAGGCGGCTGCCAGGGGACTGCGGTGCCTGGAGGGTGGCCAGGAGCAGGGCACAGCCCTGGGACTGTGAGCCAGCAAGGTGTCGGTCCCTCTGGCCCCCTTCCCCAACCCACCCGCAGCCCCCRGCAGCTCTCACCTCCACGTCCTGCTCTGTCAAAGCCACCCTGCAGAAAGAGAAGTGCTGTCAGGGATGGAGGCACCATGGGGACTGCAAGCTGAAAATGCCCTTGGTCTGTTCCCAGAGGTGCCAGGGGTGCCAACCACCACCAGAAGTGGGGACCCAAGTGCCCCTCGCCTGGAGAGCAGCTCTTGTGCAGTGGAAAAGGAAGAAAGTTCAATCCCTGGACAACACGGTGCCCTGGGACCTCCCTGTCCAGTAGACCCCAGAGGGACGCAGGTGCTCASTGGTCTTACCTGTGCAAGCCTAGTCTCTCCAGCACTGAGAGCTCGCTGGGGAAACTCAGCAGCGGCTCCTCCGGAGTTTCTGCATCTGCAGGGAGGCAGTAACGCCAGGGGAGTGACCACATGTGAAGGCTTTTCCTTGCCCTTTCCTCCTCCCTCTGCCCTCCTGTCCCGGCAGGGAGCAGGTGCCTGTGGTGTGGGACCATTCCAATCCTTCCCCCAGCATCAGCGGGGTTTCAGGTCCCCCCAGGCCAGTCCCCGCTTCCCCATGTCCCCACCAAGGGAGATGACCCTCATCAGGCCACGCTGTTCCCACACTTGTCCCCAGCTACTTCAAGCCTTCCCCTAAGGTACCCAGCTGGGATGTGGGATGGGGATTCACCCACCTTCCTCGGTCCCATCACTGTCCCCAGTGCGCACAGCCAGCTCCTGCCTGTCCGTGCCTGGCACCTGGGGGGGCACAAGGGTGCTGTCAGAGCAAACCCCTCCCTGATGCTGGACGGCATCCTGAAAAGAGCAGCACCGAGAGGCTGGGGGTCCAGCCAAGCCCACAGGGCCAGGGAGGGAAGGGGCCCCCCAACCTGTCGCCCTCCCCTCCCTCTCACCTTGCCGACACGCTCCACGCTCTGCTCGCTCCTGGCCAAAACCCCATCTGGGTGCCCCTGGGGACTGCTCATCCTCCCTGAGGACAGAAAGGGTGGTGGGAGCTGGGCAGCAGCGTCCCCTCCCCAGCCTGACACCACTTCAAGGGAGATCCCCGAAAACACCGCTGGCATTTCTGCAGCCTGCAGGCTCCCAGGGGGCACGGGCTAGCAGGTGCCCCCCAAAATACTCCTGCGGGGTTAAGGAAGCTGCAGCTAGGCTGGGCCAGGGTAGGGGGAGGAGGGCAAGGGATCTGGTGCAGAGGGTGGGTTACAGCTGGCAAGGCAGATCCAGGAGACAGGGTTGGGATCCCAGGACTGGAAGGGGTGTGGGGTTGCAGGCAGGTGCTGCCAGGCCAGGGGACACCCTCCTGCTGGATCCATGCAACGCTGCTCAGGAAGGGAGGGTGCAAAACCCACCCCTTTCCCCCCATCCTCACCCTGGGCTGCCCTTACCTTCATCCGGAGACACAGGGAGCCCGGCCAGCTCTGCCTGCTGCTCCCTGTGGAGAGAAGCCTGGGTAAACCCCAAAGAAACTCTGGCAGCAGAGGCAGCATCCCACGCCCTCTGCCCTCCCCCAGCCGCCACGGCACCCCTCGATGGGATGCTGCTCTGGACCTGGGTCCTTTCCGAGCATCTTCTGCAGCTCGCTCCGTCCCCGTCCCTGTCCCTGCTCTCCCTGGCACGGGTGCAGCAGCCCCCTCCGCTTCCGCGGCCGCCGCAGAGCCGCCACCGAGGAGCCCGCCGAGGCCGTTTCCAGCCAGCAATGAGTCACCGGCCCACGGCCGTGCTTCTTCTCAGCACATTTTTTTTTTTTTTTGCCCTGGCTGCCAAGCGGACCTCGCTGTGAGCCGGCCTCTTCGCAGGCACCACAACAAACCCAGCTGCCGGCAGAGCCTGGGCACCATCTCATGTCACCGCCACAGAGACAGCAGGCCTTGGCACATGCTCTTGCCCCCCCAAAAGTGCACCGGGATGGCCTCACCACCCCAAAACCCTGTCCTAGGTGCAAGGAAGTCTGGCAGCTCTGTAGCATCCCTGCTCATTGGGGCTGGGGATGCTGGAGCACACTAGGGATGGCAGGTCACCTGTGCATGGAGATATGGGGGCTGCCGTGCAAACAGCCCTCTGTGGCCTCGTGCTGGAGCCCAGCACCCAACTGGGAAAGGGTCTGAACCCCCAAACTTTGCTCCTGGCTCTGAAAAGGGCTACAGCAGGGCTTTTCCCTCACCTCCCCGCAAGCCTGGGGGTCGTTCCCCGGGGAGCAGTGGCTGCAGGAGAAGGGGCCACTGTGCCAAAATGATGCTCGGTGCCTTGGAGCGGGGTGATGTTTCAGCCAGCGTCCCCCCCCTTGCCTGGTACTGCCATCCCTGTCCCATCCTCACCTGGAGAGCCGTGGGGCGAGCCCTTCATGCACATACCTCCGAGGCGAGGGGCTGGGTCGGCAGCTTGTCCTCTGCCGCTGCCGCCGTCGGTGCCCCTGGGCGAGTCCCTGCGCCTCCTCTTCCCCCTCTCCCAGCGAGGTCCCTGCGAGCGGCTTCATTTGCAAAGCGCGGAGGCTCCAGGACCAGCACACCTATCATGAGAGACACATATTAGCTGCGCGCAGATGGGAGAACGCCTCTAAATGTTATATTTTTAAAGCATTTTCTCACCCAGCAGTAGCTCCAAGCTCCTCTGCTTAGCGTGGAGGCATCTGTGGGAAAAGAGGTGGGGAGGCCCGCTGCAATTCAGGAGGATGCTGCTGGGATTGGGGCGGGCACGGAGCGAGGCGAACGAGGAATTTATTACAAGCCCATTTCTGTGCAGCGCTGAGGGTGGACTTTCCCACTTGCCACCCCCATTACCCTCCCACGGGGTGATCCTCGCTTGGGGCTTAAAACATGGGTTTGTCTCCATGGGGGAAGATAAGTTTGCACCCACCTACCGGTGCGAGCACCTGGTGCAGAGCAGGAGCAACCCGCTGTACCCCAGGCAGGGGAAAGTCCGATCCCCAAGCATCCCCCTGCYAGGCCAGCTCCCAGATAGACAAATATAAGAGATTCCTGAGTCCAAGGGAGCTTGAACATCTCATTGAGGCTGTTTTGCAATGTTTAATAATCAGAGAAAGCCGGCAGAAAATCCACAGAGTCCCTCTCCCAGCCCAGGGTAAAGTCACTGTGCAGAAGGGGCTCTCCTGCAGGACACGTCTCCTCGGGAGCTGTGCCCACAGACATGCGGATGTGGGGCAAAAGGAGATTTTTYTTTTTTTTTTTTGGCCAGGACACGAAATGCAGCAGAGATTTAAGGGGACAGAGAGCAGGAACTAGTTGAAGCCCCACGTGCCTGTGCAAAGCCTTGGCCAAGCTCAGTTGCCCCAGCACCGAGCGGGGCCATCACCCATCTCGCCCCCATGCCGAGTGGGGCCATCACCCGTTTCCTGGAGCCTGCTCAGCCCTAACGGAGGTGTAAAAGCAAGCAGCACTTGGCATCTGTCAAAACAAGCCCATTTCATGCCTATACACTGGAAATTGTCCCCGACACATCTGCCAAGGGGCCTGGGAGCCCCCAGCCACCAGGGATCAGCCAAACTCATCACATCAGTGAGCATCAGAGTTTTCCCAAGGGCTGGTCCCTGCTGCAAAGCACTCGCTCTAACAGCCATGGCAAACCCTGCAGCCTGCTGATTTACTACAGCTCAGCCAGCCTTACAGACACTCGCTCCTTATCTTTGTTTTATGGATGGAAATATGGAGGCACGCAGCTTGTTTGCCCAGCGTGGCAGAAATAACCCCCCGGGAAGCCAGACCAAGCACTTTCCCTCGGCTCGGCGACTTTACCAAACGCTCCCTGGGTCGTTACCTGCCTGAACTTGTCTCAAGCAGCTGAAGGCAGATGCTGGGGCCAACCAGCTCGGACCCGGCACTCGGAGCTGTCGGGTCCCCGGCAGACCCGGGAGGGGGGTCAGGGGATGCGGCGCAGCCGGCAGACGGTGGGTCGGGGGGTGCCGGGGCCCCACGCAGCGCAAGCTGCCGGCAGGAGAGTCTCCCCGGAGGGGAGAGCGACCGCATCTGCGGCAGATGGAGCTGCCAGGGAAGAGCTCAATGCGAGAAGGCCTTTAAAGGACATGCACGAGAGCGGCTCGGAGCTCCCTGCACGGGACCGGGGCGGGCTGAGCGGTTTGCAGGTGGCCAGGCGACCTCTGCTTTCGGTGCAGGGTCGGATCCTGCACCCGCTCTTTGGAGGTGACAGCTGTTACCCAGAGCTGGAAGAGACCGCGGCTGCTCCCTCCRTGCGTGGTGTCTGCAGAGCAGAGCAGACCTGAGTCTCAGCATCTCCCTGGTAGGAAGCTCAGGACAGGGTGGTGGCACTCAGGATGTCCAAGGAGATGGGGGATCCCCCCATGCCTTCATGGGGGGCACAGCACGAGGCTAAGCCAGGATGGCTGACAAGAAGCCCCTGTRGCATCGTATTTGATGATGCAGGGAAGCCACTCTGCCCAGGACCCCCCATCCCTCCTGCCCCTCTTAACAGCCATCACCCCCACTGCCCCTTCCCCTGCCCGACTCCTTTGCTCAAATCTGTCACATCCTCTAAAGCCGCTTTCTTTCCCTAATGAGCTTATATGGAGTCAGACTCAATGCTCAGCGCTACAGARGAGCAGGCTGCAGGCAGGCAGCCGCTGTTAGCCCCCCCATGCCCAGGGACCCTGATGTACCACGAGGAACAAGGCAGGTCCTTGGGKTCTGCAAATCTCATAAGCCCTCAGAGGTCAGCCAGCAAACGGCATCTCCCAGCCCTGGGGCAGGGCTGGCCCAGCCTCATGCCCATCTGYCCAGAGCGCAGGATGCGGCTCCAGGTCCAGGGAGCAGCCAGGGAGAGCCCATTTGCAGCTTTGAAGCAGGAGCTGTGCTGTGCCACAGTGGGATGAGGCTTTGGAAATGGCCATCAACAATGATCCCCCCCCAGGTCAGGATTTCAAATGTCCTTGAAGCTTCAGGGGTGGGTTTTCCCCTCTTGGGGCAAACACCTCCTGCTCGGACATAGCCCAAAACCAGAGCTGCTGAGAAATCATAGTCATCTTAGGGGAAGAATAGCCCCAAATTCCCATGCTGTCTTTCCTGTAACAAACATACCTAGCAACACAAGCTGTGGTATGCATGATTAGCACCAATTAATGACAATTAACACATCCTAAGTTCACACCACCAGCACCAGGAAGACACCGGACATGCTGAAAGGCAGACTGGCACTGTCACCCTCTGCCTTATATTCTTATCTATCCTCTGCCTTTGCTTAAAATATCTTCCCCAGGATTTCCTCTCTTCCCCATCCCTCCGTTTGCCATCCATCTCCAAGAGTTTCCAAGCGCAAGGGCTGACCACTTGTACTTCTTTTCAGAGAAGGATTTGCTGAGACACACTTCCCAGAGTGAGCAGGATGCTCAGGGCTTGCGATGGCAGGGCTGGATCCATCCCGCAGGTGGGTACATCCATGCATGTCTGTCCGGAGGCTGCTGAGCCCTGGGTGCTGTGCAGCAGTGATAACCTGAGCAGCAGAGCTTCCCCCCTGCTCCTTAGCCCCAGTGCTTTCCCAGCTGCTCAGCAAATTTGCYGTCTGGCTGGTATCTCGAAACACAGATGAATTCTCCAGGCATGAAGTCAGGTTTGCATTAGCACCGCCAGTCCCATCACTGGGCTAATTCACGTCTGGGCACCCCATTGTTTCAGAAAAAGGAGACTTGAGCAGAGGAGAAGACCCTTCCTTTGGGCTGAGACTCAGCCGATGGAGCCAATTGCACCCGATCGCTGCAATGCCATTCCCCTCCTTGAGGACCTCCCCCTGCCCACATTACATGAGGGTCTGCTTGGGCACATGGGTCTAAACTATATATTTTATTGTTGAGTGCTCTTCCTAGCCAAGCACAAGGTCTCTCCTTGACAGAGCCTGCAGCCAAGGCTCCTGTAGCAGGGCATGAAAGTAAAAGCACCCTCACAGCATGATGCTGAGCAGACAGAGGATACAAAACCAGCTGCCTCCGAGGACGGGCAGTGCAGCAGCAGAGGCTGGCAAGCTCAGGAGATGGAGAACGGACACCTTTGCATACACCAGTGCCTTGCCATCAACACAGCCTGGTCCTGCTGGCCCCGTCCCCACAGAGACCCTGCTTCCTCCCTGAGAGCAGCAGCCTTGCACCRGGCAGGCAGCAGATCAGGCTCCATAGCCTCTGCTCTAGTGTCCTGGCAGGTCCCCAGCTGCAGCAAGTTGCTCCATGGAGGACACAGACCTAAGGACACCGTCACGTTGGTTCCCCACACCAGAATAGCGCTTTTCTGCTCAAAACCTCCTCTGTTCCCTCCCACACACACGTGCTGAGGGGTTCAATAAGAGGCAATGCCTCTCTTTGCAAACCATCCCATTCAAAGAGCCTCTAAAAGCATTTCCTAAAAGCACCCAGGGATTTTTATGTATTCTTATTTTTAACCTGGGAGCATCGTGATTACAATCTAGGTATCGTAGGGCCTCAAACAAGCAAAAGCAGCCCAGCTCCCCATGCACAGACCTGTTCAGCAGGGATGAACAAGACCCTGCTGGGAGATGTCCAGCCCAGAGAGGTGAGCGGCAGCAAGCTGCTGCAGGCTCTGGCTTTGCCCCTCGYGTCTCCTTCTAGCGAGGTCCCACCGGCGACAGGGCAGCCTACTGCGACGGCATCTTCCCAGGGCTTCTCCTGAAGCTGAGCTGAACTTGCAGCTCAGATTGCAGAGACCGTGGTCATCTGGATTATCCACTTCTCAGAGGAAAGCTGCTCAGACTGACACCGGCTGCTACTGCTGATGCGGCAAACGTGATTTAATAAGTCTGTGCAGGGGGCCCAAGCATAAAGCAACACCCCAAACCTCCAGCAAATTCATCTTCGTGTGGCCCTGATCTCCCCAGCTGACAGGGACCTGGCAGCCACCAGACTACCCAAGGGAGAACACGATTCTCTTATTATGATTAAAAGGTTGTTGGCAAAAAAACAGRCGAGAAAGAGGGTTTTTGCTTCTTTTGGTTCAGTTTTAAATTCCAGGTTGAAAAAAGAAGACTGCTGAGCCTTCCCCTGAGCAGTTCAGCCTCATATCTCAGTGTCACAGCCACCAGATTTCGATGCAAAACTGCATCAGCATATTGGGGATTACATGCATGTGATTAACAGGTTGTCACTGAAACACAGTTACCTCCAGGGAGAAGCAAGGTGACTATCAGCTCCCAGCATTGCTGCAGGAGGGGATACAGCAACTACCTGTGGACAGGACATGCCTGCAGCTCCTGCTTGGAAAGGGGCAGCCCCTCAGGGGATGGATACAGACCATTTTCAGGAAAGCAGCTGAGTTTGAGCCCTTTCCAACACGGTGTTGCATGGACCAAGGTGGTCTGACTCCTGTGTGGCTCTCATGTCTGGCGTTTAACATCCATGGATGTAGCGTTTGCACGCCTCTGCCCACCTGAAGGAGGATCTCTGCTGTCTGATCATGGCATCAAGATGCCACCTGGGGAGTGGAGAGATCATCTTGTCATGAAACTGGTTCAAAAATCACCATGGGAGCATAAGGAGGCAGCAGAATGGACAGACAACCCATGCAATTGCATAATATTAATTTCCTTTAAAAAAACAAAACTAAACAAAAAACTATTAGGCCAAAAAGGGAATTCCCCTCCGTACCGTGAAGGAGATAAATCTCTACAAACAGAAGAGGAAGCAGATAAGGAACTACTGTCAAACATCCCAAGTAAATTGGCTGAAAATTATACACTGCCTTCTACATACAGCCTGGGAAACATCTAAGACAAAGCTTCAGACCTTTCCCTTCACCAACACTGCTAATAAATCAGGACAAGGACAAACCCAGCCCTGGCTCTCCCTCCACTCCTGAATAAGGTTCTGCTGAACTATAAAACCTGACTGATGTTTCATGCTGCGCCCACCTCTTTGCACTGTTCAGGCTGGATTTTAAAGTCCTTGAGAGGGTCAAGAGGAGTCAAAAGTAAAGTTTTCCGTGTGGGTGCTACCAACCACCACATAAACAAGCAGTCTTCCACCAGCATGTCTAGTGTCTCCAGGGTTTGCTTCCAATTCTCCTAACATGACTGTTATCTTGCACGTACACCCCAGAGGAATCCATGGTATATGATAAGCTGCAGCCAAGAGCAAAAACAGGGCTAAGAAGTCTCTTTCCACAAGCCAGCGTAATGCTTCCCAGCAGAACAGAAACCCCCCTTGCAGTTTGCAAAGCCGATCCCTGCTTGACTACTGTTTCTTGCAAAAACCACGTAGGCTGGCCCAAAACACAGCTCCCGGTATCTCCAGATGAGTTGGAAGTGCAAGCTGCATACGGCACRTAGCAGCCAAGAACAGCCTGTCAAAATGAGACCGTTGCCTAAAGAAACCAGTAAGCAGTTACAAAACCAAACATCCATCAGGGAGGAGACACACACCACGGCCAGGAGATTTCAAACCATTTATTGCTGCCCAGTCCACAGAGATGCCAGGGCTTCCCCACGGTGCTCTAGATATACACAGCACGCRTGTTCTTCCAGTTCTTCTTCAGCAAGGACACCAGGAAGCTGACGACCAGGTGAATTTTGGAGATGAGTTTGTCCTCTGTCATCTTCATGTGACCAGCAGCCACAGCCAGATGGAGCACGGGGGACAACGACACGGAGGTCACTTGGTAGAAGCTTTGCAGGGAGACTGCGAAGACCAGAGCCTGCTACCTAATAAAGCCAGAACAGCAGGCTCAGACCTTGATGATCAGGGCACAGTTTCTATTTATGTCATATTTTGGGCAGGCCTACAATAGCTTCAATATACTCAGCCACTAACTCACTGGTATGCAAGTACATCAACAATTTGGCTCCCTGGAGATTTCTTTCCTCCAGCTAACGTAGACTTTGAAGCCTCATCAGTCCACTGTCACCTAAAATAGGTTAAGAGATTCTTACTATAAAGAAGTCCGTGCTCTCAGCGTTAAGAGCATCACTTAATGCTTCAGAGTTTCATTCCTCTGGATGGATCTAAACATTAATGAGCAAACTTGAAGCAGTAACATGTCACACCTACATGTTTTAATCCCTCTTCTCTCTTTGTAGATGTAAATGTTTATGAATTTTTAAATAGTTCCTGAAGTATGCAATGCTTCAAAACCTCCATTAAAACTCTAGCACTCTCTCACATCCTTATCTTTCCAGTCCTCTGACCAGAAGGTGCTCAGACAAGGTTTCCAGTGGGTGTTTTCAAGGATACAGGATAGAAATTTGGAAGCAGTCATGCTATAGAAGCGTATAGAACGTATAGAACTTTTTATTAGTGTATCACTAAATACCTTGCAATGGGAAGTGCCATCATTGCCATGTGGAAAACCAGAAATGTGACACAGAGCAGGGCCGCTTGCAGGCCCCAGCAAAACAGGAAAAAAAAAAGGGGAGGGGGGGGCAGATTTAAAGTGGAAAGTTCGAGTTTACCAGTTCTTGATCTAAATCCCACTCTTCTGATCCTGAGATTTGTAAATCCCAGCAGACCAGATAAACAATCCAGCAGATCATTGCTGCATCACCTGAAAATCAGCTTAGCTGTTGGAGAGAAAGGCTGACATACGCAAAACGTACCACTTGTGCCTTGGCTYCTTCGAGATGGCCAATTAAGCCTAGTCCAGAATTATCATCTTCAAACAGCCTCAAATGAGTTTATGTCTTGATTCAGTGATGTGTTAAGAGCATTAAGAACTAAGGACCTGTGAACTCCACCATGCACTATCGCTTGCTCTGGGCCATCACAATGCTAGAAAAACACTTGAAATATAGAGGGTTTGGGGAAGATGACTCTTCGCCTTGGGTACCAGGCTGCCACTGTGAGCGAGGACAGCGAGGTTTGCCGGCTTTGTGCAGACCTGGAGCCATAAAGGAGCAACCTGCTGCATCGAGGGCTGACGCCCRTAAGGCATTGTACTTCTCAGCTGTGAGAAACAAAACAAGGGTACACACAGGAAATATTGCAGCCATGTCACAGCATTTTTTAAACAAGAAGTGCATCTAGGTTGATTAAAACAAGTAGATACACCTGCAAACCAGACTGATGAGACTCATGGATGCTCAATCAAGCTCTTCAGACTTACAAAGTTATCAGAGATGCTGGCACAGGGTAGGAGACATCACGTCATCCAGCATACTCATTAAGCCAAAGGGGACCTGAAAGCAGAGAAGGGCTTCTGCTTCTTCTGCAGCTTCTCACTCCCCAGTCAGGTAACATGGGATCTGCTCAACAGAAAACCCTTTTTTATAAGGGAACATACAGGGAAAATGGGCAACGTTTCCTCTCCAAGGGGAAATGGCAGCCAGCCTTGGGCCCAGGATCGCTGCAGCCCACCTTCAGGTGCTCTTCAAGTACTTGTGTGCCAACATTACTCCATCGATAATGTAAAAAGAATGGATTTTTTGTTTTCCTCATTAAAAAAAAGCCACTTTTTGGGAACAAACCATCTACAAAAGAGTCACCTTTATGCAATTACCCCCCTCCAGGCGATGCACAGCCCAGCCACCCCTCATGCCCACGGGCCCAGTGCCGATGTGGGGCAATCCAGGGCTCTGCAGTGCCCACACGGCTGGAGGTTGGGAGAGGAGAGGAGAGGAGAGCCGAGCCGCTGCCCTGAGACGCCCTGCAGCCCGGCCCCTCCACAGCTCCTCCTCTGCCGCCATCTTGGGAGAGGCGGGGAGGGAGGCGCCATCTTGAGCGTGGCAGGGCGGGAAGGCGGGAGTTGCCATCTTGAGTGCGGCAAGGCGCCCGTGGCAGCGGGCTCCGAGGCAGCCCAGAAACAGACCAGACACAGAGCTGACTGGAAACATATTCATAGTTTAACCAAGAAAGCCCTCATCTTCAAGCCTCAGGGTGTGCGTGGGGCTGGGATGGTGTCACCCAGCGATAGCCCACCTCAAACCAGGCCGGCCGAGCGGAAGGTGTTGCTGCAAGGCCCTGGGCAGAGGCACGGGCACTCTTGTGTGCCACTGCCCTTGCTCACTGGGTCTCCATCACCCTGGTGGTGAACCCCAGTGAGGGACTGGGCTGCAGCTACCACTGCCTAACAAGCATCCTCTGCCCCAGGAAGCCATCGCCTTGTGGTTCCCTTTGGTGTTCACCTGGGAGGAGGAGAGAGAAAGAGGAGAGAAGTCAAGAAAAGGGAAACCTGCTGCCAACCACACTCCGGCACGGCTTCTGTGGGAGCTTGGTGGTTTCCCACCACCCAGGGCAGACCAGGAGTGTGGAAGCTGCTGCCCCCCAACAAGAGAGACCCCAGCCTGAAGGGCACAGCATCCATCTCACCTGGCTCCTTCCAGCAGGGCCTGCAGCGATTTCTTCAGAGCCGCATTGCTCTGATCCAGAGCGGCAGCCAGACGGCTCCGGTGGGCTGGGGTGACCTGGGACCGAGATGAGCAAGGTGCTCAGAGAGCTGCACTGCCAGGAGCCCACCTGAGACCCCTAGGCCAGGGTCCTGGGTCAGCTGCAGCCCTGGCTGACAGCTCACCAGCTGATCTGCAGGACCCAAGCCTGGTCTTGCTCACCTGGCTTTGGTACATGGTGAGCACGGCTGTCACCAGCTTGGCGTAATTCAGCGATGTGGCGAAGGCTGGGGCCTGCCGGCACAGAGTCAGGACCAGGAGATCGAAGAGCTCGGGGGGCAGCACCTCCTGGAAGAAAGCCATGAGCAGGGAGGGCAGCTGGTCCTTGCTCCAGCACTGCTGGAGCTGGCAAGGAAACCTGGGGGGACAAGGGGGGGGGGGTCCCCTCACCTGACGCCCCAGCACGGCCTGCACCACCGGCAGGAGCTTCTCTGACAAAGGCACCTCCAGGACCTGGCTGCAAAGGATGGTGAAGAGGAGATGCGATGCTCACACGGCCTCGCTGGTGCTCCTGGGTGGCCGGAGCCAGCTGGACCCATCAAGGCAGGCACGAGGGCTGAAGCAGAGCTGTCACCCCTGTAATCCCTTACCTTAGCACCAGTCTCACAGAGTCTGGCTCCAGGCACTCCTCCACAAGCTCGCACACCAGCTTGGTCTGCTCAGCACCTGCAAGGGCAAAGCAAGAGGAGGAAGAGCCTCCAGAGGCTGCCAAATCCACTGGGATGTGCCTGACCCTTCCTGGCACCCCTTCACACAGGGATACATCCCAGTCGGGACACCTAGAAGCCATGTAGTGCCCCCTTCTGCTGTTCAGGATAATCCAGCTTCCTTTGCCCATCTGCAGCAAGGGTTTAATTAGCACCGGTTCCTAGGAAAAGGGGTTGCTACTGTGGCAGGGATTCATGCAGGACCCTCTTCTCGTGCCACCCTGGAGCTGTTTTGGCCCAGCATTAGGAGCTGTCAGGAATCCTCAAGCCCGTGGAGGGATGGCAGCTGTTCTTTGGGAGAGCTGAGGCTGGAAACCAGCTTGACCTCCCTCTCCATCTCAGGCATCTGTAAACCCATCTCCCATCCTAAATCCCAAGTGTTCACCTGCCCAGATAAAACCAGCACCATCCCTCTGTGCTTCCTAACACACRTTTTGGGTGATGCATGCCTCCCAGCAGACAGCACTCTGCAGCTGGGGCTTCCCTTCCCGCTGGATGCAGCCCATGGCCCCTCTCCAGCTCCCTCAGCTGCTCCCAGAACAAGCCGTGCCTCCTGCAAGCCCATCGCACCTTCCCCCGGCTCCCGCAGGACTGCAGCCACCAGGACTCGACAGAAGGGCTGGGAATACTTGGAGCAAAATGAAGCGAGGGCAGCCATGAGGTGGCGGGAGGGCGGCTGGGTGAGGGACAGGACCTACAGACAGAAAAGGCAGGAGATGGGGATGGTGGTGAGGGAAATGGGGTGCAGGAAACCTCTGCCCCTGCACTTACTCGCCTGAGAAAGAGCTGCTCTGCCAGGATGGCTGCACTGGTGTAGCTGAGGTCGGGGGTGAGAGCCAGCAGCCAGCCGCAGAAACACACCAGGAGGTGCTCCGGGCACGTGGAGAGCTGGAGGAAGGAGCACAGCCCCTCGAGCTGGGGATGGCAGAGGGGACAGGGACATTAGGGACAGCAGCAGGCCCTCCGCAGCACCGGCAGTCGCAACGAAGACACTGAGGCTCACCTGGCTGGGAGAGCAGTTGTTCAGGACATGCAGCTCAGGCGGGATGCTCAGCTCTGAGTGCTGGATGGAAACACGGTCCTTGAGTAATACACCAAATAAACCAACCCACAAAATACGGCTCCAGGGCTTTTCTCCTCCCTACCACCCCTGGTTTCGGCCAGCACTGACCCCGCAAGCTGCCCATCATACAGCAGATCCCTGCAAGGTGGAGGCAGGTATTAGTACCTGAGCCTAGCTGAGGTGGCAGTGGGGCTTTTTATCCCCCTCCAGTCATCCCTGTGAAACCCATCTCCCCTCCCATCCCTTCCAGAGGCCCTGGCACAAGCCCGTTCAGACCATCAGCTCCAGGAGAGAGACAGAAGCAACCACCTACGTTGGACTCCTTCTGCAGCAGCATTTTCAGCCTCAGTCCATGCACCTGCAGAAAATGAGGTGAAGGAACAGAAATCAGACTGCAAAGGCTCACTGGCTGGAAGGGGAAAGCAATCCCTGCCCGGTACCTGGAGAAAGGACTGGACCTCTGCTGCCAGCTCTGCCTGGGAAATCTTCCTGGGCTCCCTGGCCACATCCTGCTGGGAGCTTTCCAGAGCAGCTTCGGCCGGGCTCTGAGCAGATCTGTCCCCCGAAGTCTCCCCAGGCACGTCCTCTTCCACCCCTGCCGCACCCCCACCCTCCTGGGTTCCCAGGGGGTCAAACGCCACCTCCTCCAGCAGCAACCTCTTCCCCCCTCTCTCTCTGTCCAACTCCTGGCTCTCCTCCGACACTTTCTTGCGCTTCCCACCTTGAAGCACAGAGTCAGCCACGTCCCCAGCGGCACCAGGCTGCTTGCTGAAGCACCAGTTCAGTTTTCTTCGCCCCTCTGGTTTGTTCTGGGCAATTTTCTGGCACAGACACCTAAGCTGCTGCTGGCATGAGGAAGACAAGGGAACGGGAGGTGGGGAGCGCTCCTCTCCCCTTGGCCCCTGCCGGAGCAGATCCCCCAGCGTCCGCACCCAGGGATCCACGTGGGAATCCTGCTCCATGGCCTGGAGCAGCCGGCCGAGGCAGCCCCCCGGCACCACGGCTTGCACCACGAGGAGCAGGGAGAAGAGGTTTCTCTGGCACACAACAGGGAGCAGCAGCAGACGCGGTTTGCTGGAAAAGGGGAAAAAAGGGAGAGGCGACACGTCAGAGCAAAGCCCCGAGTCCTTATTGCCAACCTGCCCCATGGAGCAGGGTCTAACGGGACTAGGAAGCAAGAGGAGGCAGCAAATGCCTTTGTCAGCTTTTGCAGACACAAGCTGGAAGACCAACGGGTCCCTGCTATGATCCTGACTTCACGTATGGACCGTTGCACCGGCGTGAAGAGGATGCACAGTGCCAAATTGGGCACCTAACGTGCCAAACCTCCCACAAAACACCGAGTTTTGGAAACACGGCCGACTCACACAGCCAGGGCCCCCTCCGGCCCCTCCAGCGTGGGTTCCTCGGCGCACAGGGCTGCGGTGAAGGCCTGCCAGGGAAACGCCTGCCCTGGTCCCTCGTGGGCCTGGACCCGCTGCAGCATTCGGAGGGCGGCCAGTGCCCCAGAGGAGCCGGAGGCGAGCGCGTGGAGCAGGAGTCGGCACGGCTTCTCGAAGCTCTGCAGCCAGGGCAGGCAGGGGGGCTCCATCGCTGCTGGGGAGGCTTCACAGCTGCCTACAAGAAAATCAGGAAGAGTCTGACATGGGTCACACCAAGAAGGGTGCAGGGTAGATTGGTACATCCAGGACCTGGCCAGCCACGCTCTGGAGCAAATCCCCGGGTCCTCCCTCACCGGCTGCAGTTTCGGGGGCTGCCCTTACTGCGCGCAGGGGGTCCGTGGTTATCCTCATCACCCGAGCATGCAGCAGCATTACCGAGGATCACAGCCGGGCCAGAGGACCGGGAGCTCCTCTGAGCCCTCTAAAACCACTTTGCTCGCAGCTCCCCCATCACCAGCTCAACACTCACCCCCGCTGCCCTCCTGGGGGGCCGAGAGGGAAAACCCCTGAGTGCTGCTCGTGGTGGTCCCCCCACCCCACTGCGGCCCCCTCCTCCGGGAACAGACCAGCCCTAACCCCTCCCATCTCGGGGCCCGCAGCCACCCGGCCCTGGGGCTGGCCGTGCACTTCCCCGGTTATCGCCATGCCCGGATCAGCTCCCGTCCCTCGGCCAACCACGCCGGGCACAGCCGCCCGCCCCCGGGGCAGCCCGCACCGGGCAGACACTCACCGCGGGGAGCAGACGGAGGGCGGGGGAGGGCAGGGTGCCCGGTGTCGGTCCCGTCCCGTCCCCCCCCCCCCGCCGGCAGCGCGCGCGCCGCTTCCGGGCCCGCCCCNGGGGACTGCCCGGGGCCGGTGCCCGCACGCGCCACCCCCGGGGCCGGCAGCGCGCGCGCCGCTTCCGGGCCCGCCCCGCTGGAAAAGCGCGCCGCGTATGCAAATGAACCTCGCATGCAAAATATATGCATTATGCAAATAAAGCCTTAAAGCCAAACCCTACCATCCCCCCCAAGCCAGCCCCCAGGGGGGTGATGTGTCCCCCCGACCCCCCCAGCCCCGGAAGGAGAGGCCCCAGGCAGCCTTACATTACACAGTYTATTTTATTTCATAATTTCCAGATTTGGCTAAAAGCAGTTTAAAACAGTGCCCCATAGCTGCCCGGCTCCCCCTGCCCCGGCCCCGTCTGCGCTAAAAACCCCCACTGTCCCCCCAGCACCCAGCCCAGCCCCTCGCCCCGGCTCCTGCGAGGTCTCCCATGGGTGCAAAGCGCTGCACCACCAAGGAGGCAAGGGCAAGAGAAGGAGAGGGCAGTGCCCCACTGCCCTGAGACCCCTGCAGCTCTGTCACCCCCCCAGCTTCCTGGGCAGAGTGGGGATATGAGACCTGCTGGGGGGGTTCAGCCATCGACATGGGGGTGGCTGATAAATACCAGCCAGACTATTTCCCCATCCCACCCCACCCCTGCAACACCCTTCATGCCCGGATCCACCCCAAACCAATGCCAGGAGCAGCTAAACACATCATAAGCAGATGCTTCCTCCTCCCAGAAGGTGTGATCTCCTCCCAGAAGGTGTGATGAGGATAACCCCCTCCCTCCCATTTCCTTGCCACCAACAGCACCCAGGCCCAGTGGGGCACCCCATGGCTTAGTCGGAGTCGCTGAAGTCGGTGAAGAGCATCTCGTGGCCATAACTCGAGTACCGAAAGTCCATCTCCATCAGGGCCGGCGTGAGATCCCATTCGAGCATGCAGAGCTCCTCGTCCTCCTCGTCAGAGCTCTCTGAAGGAGAAGGGCTGAACTCCTGCAGCACAGGAGAGAGGATGAGCCCCAGCCTCGAGCCATATTGCACGGCCATGCAGTGCCCCAGCCCCCCGGGACACGCCGCCCCACTTACAACAGGCATCCTCAGCCGCTGCCGTCTGCGCCGCGGCAGCCGGCCGGCGGGCAGCTCATGCAGGTAGATGCAGTCTGACTTGAACGGGCAGCGGCCGCGGTTCCGGACAAAGAACTTGCACCTGATTTTCCTGTGGGATTCAAATCACAGTTGCGAGCACAGTTCCCGGAGCAGCACAGAGCCTGCAGCCCTGCAGCCCCCAGTCCCACGCACTCACCCTGTCCGTGCCTTGAAGGTTTYGATGAGCTTCTCCTTCTCAACCACATCCGAGACCCAGTATTTGTGGGGGATGTAGTAACTGGAGGTGACCCGGCACTCTGGGCAGGCCCTGGGTAAAGGTAATGGGTGCAGGTGGGTCTCCCGAAAAGGGAGCAGGGAGCACGGGCTCAGCACCCATGCTGGGTGGTCCCACTGCCACGGCCTCATCCAGCATCCCCATCACACATCCCAAGCACCTGTTCCTGAAGGAAAGTCACTCCAGTCCCAAAGCCACATCGCCAGACCCAAGGAAGGATTTCAGGGTGCAGAAGGGGTGACGGTGACTACCCTGCCATGTCTCCATCCCCACTCACTTGATGACTGCGCTCTGGAAGTCCCGGCTGCGACGCCACTTGCGGATGCAGCCCACGCAGTACGCGTGGCTGCAGTTCAGGAGGATCCCAAAGAGCCGCTCCTCTGGCAGCGGCTTCTCGTACACCCGGTCCATGCAGATGCCGCACACCACTGCCTCGCTCCGGGCCCTCAGCACCGCGGTGGGGACTGGGGCTGCCGCAGTGCCTGGCTCCATGTGGACCTGCAAGCAGAGCAGCATGGCATTGCAACCCCCTGGCTCCATCACTGCCCCTGCCTAGGGAACCGATGCGGGGTGACAGGGACTGCCCAGCCGCAGAAGACCCCCAAGCCCACCTCTGCAGGGTCAGTCCATGTCGCTGTCTCCACCACTGCCACTCTGGGATCAGGAGAATTTGGATCCAGTCCCAGCCCTCGCGGTTGGGAGCCTGCAAGGCAGGAGAGCTCTTAGAGGGGAAAAGCACATCCCACCCCATCATCAAAGAGGCAAGCTGGCTGCTCGGAGGGCACCGGCTTAACGGTTAAGGTCCCCGCCTAAAAAAGCTGCTAGGAGAGCTTTCCACAGCCCCAGCTGGGCCCTGCCCAGAGATGGAGGGAAGATGCACAGGATGCTCCACTGTGACCACCCCAGTATCCTCAGCCCTGCTGAGGTCCCCAGGCACCCTAGCACCTACCTGAGGCACCCCGAGCTCGTGCAGGGACAAATTCTCCACCGATGGCCCCACAGAGGAYGTTATCAGGTGCTGGGATGTTCTCCTTGACTTTCGCTTCCTCCTCAACCTCCACGCTTGGGAACTTGAAGGCCACGTGCGTCACGCTGGGGACAGGGTGGGCCGAGCTGCGCTGGGCTCCCCCCCAGCCCCGGGCCACTGCCGCAGGCACACTGCCGGGCTCCGAGCCCCAGCAGCCGGGGGGCACAGGTCCGTAGTCGGTCCCCACCGGCACCGGCTCCTCTTGGATGTGCTGGTAGCTGGAGGAGCCCAGGGACAGACAGATAGAGGGTCAGCATGACACCTCCTGGCTCCCAAGCCCATCCTTGTGGCATAAGGCCCCCTCCTCACTGCCCCTTACCTGCACCGCTCTCCATAGCTGCAAAACCCACTCTGGAAGTACCTGCAGATCTGGGATGACTTTCTGTCATGCGAGAAGCGGCAGTTCTGGCCCCATCGACAGGATCCGCGGGCAAAATTCCTACCAGCCGGAGAAGCCGCATGGCCGGGGTCAGACCCTCCCCCAGCCACCCCAACCCCCCCTCCCCGGGCACTGGCTTTGCCTGGATGGGGCCATGTTTTCATAGCCCCCAGGATGGTATCTGGGCTCAGGAGCCCTCGCCAAGGGCAAAGCCCAGCGGGCAGCCAGGGCTCTCCCTGCCCCATCCAGCCTTATCTCCTGGCTAATTACAAAGCAAACGAAGCCCAGGGCTGGGCCGGCCGAGGGGGCTCGAACAGCCGCTGCACAAAGCTGGGGGGCTCTCCCCGGGGCTGGGGGAAGCATGGAGACAAGCTGGGGGTACGGAGGGCTGGGGCAGCCCCCGGCTCCCCGTGGGGGGCATGGGAAGGGGCAGGAGTCCTCAGCTTGGGGCTGGCAGGGAGGGGGTGCCCGGCCGGGGTGCTGCCGGGGACCCCAAGCTCCGGAGTTGGCGGTGCGGGGGGGGGGGGGGGGGGGGGGGCCGGACAGACAGGCTCTGTCTCCTCCAGCCCCTCACCCTCCAGGGGAAACGGGCGGGGAGGGGTTCAAGGGCATCACAAATCACCCTCTGCCCCCACAGCGAGGGGTTCGCAGCTCCATCTCCAGCTCATCTCCCCCAAAAGCTGCTCCCAGCCGCCCCCCAGCAAGCCCTACCTGCACAGGGGTCTCAGGCAGCCCCCCCGGGCCCTTAACGCCCCAGATGCCACCAGCGAGCCCGGCTCCATCTTCTCCCCGGCAGCCAAGAGGGCTGGCTACCCTCCCAGGGCTATTTATGGCCTTGGATGGGCCGGTGGGCGCAGCCGCTCCCCACCCAGGTAACCGTCACCTGCCCGGCAGGCACAGCGGCTTAACCCTCGCCCTGCCGCTCCCCCCACCCCAGCGGGRACCTTCAGGGCTCTCTGTGCCCCCAGCCGCATGGGAAAGGCTGGGGGCAATGGCACGGCTTCCCCCGGGGGCACTCGAAGAGGGGGGAGAGGAAAGCCTGGCAGGGGGTCTGCAGCTGCTCCCCGCAAACTCTCGGGTGTTCAGACCCGGCCAAGAGCAGAGCCCGGTGCCAGCATATGGCCGGGCTGTCCCTGAGCCCATCCTCGCCCATCTTGGGGTGGCTACAGCCAGGCTCAGCTCATTGCCCAGCTTCACCCTGCAGCAAGGGCCACGGCAAAGATTTGGGGCAGGARGCGCTTGGCTCTGAGGCTGGGACCCTGCTCACGACCGGCTCTTGCTGCTTTTAGGTTTGATGGGAAACGCAGGCAGGAAAACCACAGCAGCTACAAGACCTGGGAATCATGGCAAATCCCTGGAAATCACAGCAAATCCAGCAAATCCCATCGCCTCTGCTGGAAACTCTCCCGAGGGCAGCCCCCCCAGGGGCCGAGAGAAATCCCACAAAGAAAGGCTGGATGCTAAAAGGTTCTTAAATATTTAGTTCAGATTTATTTAAAGTCAAGTCAGTTTGTGGACACTATTTATATTATTAAAAACACTTGGAGGTTTGTACTTCTAGCAAAAATATACATTTCAGTTTGAGGGTTGTTACACTGTCGAGGAGGGAAGAGCAAAAAGTTCCCCAGGTGATGAGCACGTGAGTCCCGCAGGCCGGCCACGGCGGGGGATGCCACCGGGGGCTTCGGGAAGGACAAATCCCCTGGGCTCCATCCAGCACATGCACGTCTCTGGTGCCTTCCCCGAGAGGGCTTCAAAGTGCTTTAGAAACGGTAATTCATAACACCCCTGCGAGGTAGGAAGGGGAAGGGGCTGGGCGGGCAGAGGGCAGGGAAGCTGAGGCACGGCAAGGAGCCGGAGGGTGGCAGCAGGGGCAGGTTTGGGACCGGCCAGCCCTGTGACACGGAGGGAAAGCCCAGCGCTCTTCCCCTTCGGGTTTTAAAGGAATTATTGCACCAGGGAAATCTGCTACCCTGAAGAGGAGGAAAATAAAATAAAACCAACTAATTTGCTCCCACAACCCCTCCTTGGGACTATCAGTATTTTAATAAGGCTCCTCGGGACACACGGGACCACGAGCTGCAGACGGGTAAGTGCCGCTTCTTAGGTCAGACACCATCATCCTGAGAGGGGACTGAGCCCTTCCCGGGTCCATCCTCTCTCCCAGGGCCCGGGTGACGCAGCCCCCCCACGCAGGGGTCCTGTCCCGGGCACAGGCAGCACCGTGGCGTTTCACTACAGCTGCGAGAAGTTGCGAGGTAAAGTCCCAGAACAGCTCTGGGTTTAGGCAGACCCCGAAGCCTGGAGCTGTCCCTGCACTTGGGATGGCAGCAGAGGAGGGCAGGACAGCTTCCCCGACCTGGCCGCGCTTGCCAGGAAGGTCCTGCTCATTGTGAGCATCCCACCCTTTCCCTCCCCTTTTATAAATACTTGGCATTTATACTGTGTTTTACAGCTGCAAAGCTCTTTGCAACCAATGCACTAATTAATCCTCGTGCTCCCCCTCCGAGCAGAGAGCAGGTGACAATCCAGCTCCCTTTCACAGAGGGGAAACTGAGGCAGGGCAGTTAACAGACAGGTCAATGCCCTTTCAGCATCACGAGCGCTGTGGGCTGGCCATGGCTTTGCTTTCCCCTTGCTGGTGTTGCTGAAGACTCTGCTTGCTCTGGTGCTCACAGGAGCCGTGCTGCTGGGGAGGCTCTGCTGCCCGCACTGCCCTGCAAAACCCCCAGAGCCCTCCGGGGCTTGGGAAGGGAGCTGCAGGACAAGCTGCAAGCCCTGCCACCTAAACCCAACCAGTCCCAGGCCTGCCCCTGGCCCCGCACAGACCTTTCTGGTAACTCATGTCTGCGCAGAAAAGCCTGGGGAAACAAACAGATTCTGGCCTCTGCTCTGAAGGTGAATTTTTATGAGGCAAACCCTTTCCCTCCCACCTCCCCATCCCTCTCTCTCTCATACTGAGGTGCTGAGGGGCAGGGTCCCTCTGAAACGGGGGTACCAGGAGCAAGGGCTCCCACACGGCACTCGGGGGAAGGCAGAGATCACACAATCCCTCTGGGAGACAGGAATACACTGCACAGCGAGGGGGGGGCTGCAGCTGAGGGTCTCTGCTAGGACAGCCCTACCCGTCTTCAAATACTCTGGCTTTTCTTTGGGAAAGAGAGAAACATCCTTTCATTACACTGTCCTAGACTTCACGGCTCAGGACTACGTCGTCGGAGTGCAATATAAAAAAGAAAATCAAGACACGCTGTAAGTGCTGTTGCTGGCCCCGGTGGATACCCGCACCGCGTTCGGGTCTCTTAATGACCACAGCATCCCCCGCCATTCCCAAGCTGCCGCAGGAACCCCACCGTCTGGGGCCATGTAAACTGGCTGGCCGCTCCAGAGGCCCCGGGGAGCAGCTGAAGAGCTGGACCGTAGTAACGGACACAGTAGCTTATGATTTGCCTTTGTAAATGTGTTAGTGTGTGTTAACGGAAGCCCTGGCCTAGCAGGTGGTGGCTGCAAAATCTTACGGCATCTTGCCCTATGTACCGTACGTCAGGGTCACATAGAAAAGAGTTTCCAGTAGAAGAAATGGAAGACATGGGGAAAGGTTTTCTTTGTTTCTGTACAAAGAGTCTTGATGGGAATCCATGGCTTCATTCTCATAAATAACAGGTCCTTAGTACATGTCCTTGTAGATCTCCTGCAGAAGCGGGTGCAGAGATGTCTCCGTTTCTGTCTTCTTGATCTTCTGCACCAGCTGGGCATGCTCCGTCACCAGCTGCCGCAGGTCGGCCATCTTCTGCAGCAGCTTGGGGAAGAGGTACTGGGCATCCGGGTGGTTAGACTGCAGGTGAAACTCCAACGCTCGCAGGATGTTGTCTTGGATCTCCTCCACCTGCTTCACGTTCATCAGGCCAGGACGGTCTGTGGAGAGGAAGCACGGTAGCTGTAGTGTTATGGTGGAGCCCTCCAAAGCACATGCTCCTCCTGGGGAAAGGGAGACGGGGACTGTAACCCACCCACCGTGACTCCAACCTTCTCAGCTAGACAAGGGGAGAAGTGTGCTCTTGGACAACATATCCCCTAGCAGCATACAAGGAGGAGATGCCACTTCTACGCTCCTTGTTCTTGGTCCAAGCTTGCTAGGCGTCACCCCCATGGAGAAGCTTTGGGTTTGGAACTGTTCAGTTCTTCTCTCATCCCCCTAAGACACCCCTGGCTGATCTCAGGGCCAGCTGCAGCTCAGCACCCCCAGCCCAGCCCCAACCGCCTCTAAGTACAGGAGGACTCTTCCCAAGACTCGCATGGCCAAGAGCGCCCGCTCACCTCCGCACAGGATAATGGCAGCCACAAACAGAGACAGGTCACTGTCATCCAGCTCCAGCGCATTGAATTTCACAGCAAACTCAAATTTGGGCTCCATGATCTCGTTGAAGGGCTTGCGCAGGCTACGCAGGAACTCGCGGGTCACGAAGCCATTCCCGTTGGCCACCAACAGCCCATCCTTGTTCATGATAGAGGCCAGCATGGCAAAGATGGCCTCGTGCACCCCGTACTTCAGCAGAGTCACTTGGTCATTCAAGTAGAGGCCTATGAAGCTGGGAATGCTCTTGGCGAACTCTGTGAGCTCCCGCACAGTCTCCACCGTGGTGCACTGGCAGCGGTAGAAGACGTGCACCCCGATCTCCTTGTAGGGGGGAATGCCATTCACTAGCTGTTTCCAGACCAGCCCCTTTTCTGCCTGCCACAAGGTGTCCATGTCGTGGATCACAAAAGGCTGCTTGAAAAAGAAGCAAGCAGTTAGGAACCCACCGCAGGGACTTGAGATACCAGCTCTGCCAAGGATACTCGCATTTGTCTGCCTGTCAGTGCCCGGGCAATCTGCATCCACCCACAACAGCACAAGTCTGCAGAACAATGGGAATATTCCCAGTGAGGGGCAGGATGCRTAGAGCCCACCTGGCTGCAGCTGGGAACTGGTGCATGTGGAACAGCTACAGCAGGAGAGAGATGTGCAGCATCTCCCAGAGAACAGCCTCCCCTGTTGTTTCACAGCCAACCCCGCCTGCCCCGGGGAGGAAACTTACTGGGGTGCTGCTGGCCTTCCCGGTCAAGATACCTCTCGCCTTCTTTTTGGTCATGTTGAAGTTTTTCAGGTAGGCATTGTAGATGTGCTTGGAGAAAGCTTTCAGGTCGGCCACCTGCGGGTTCTGGCAGCTGATCTCACTCGCCGTCAGCCCTGCCACCAGCTTCCTCTTCTCTGCTTCCGGCATGCGGCCAAAGCGGATTGCTGTCAGAGGGGCAAAACCGGTGGGTCAGGACACTGGGGATGACCCCAGGAGACGCGTCCAGGGAGGCAGCAGTCTGCTCTGCCACCGCAGACAGAGGTCTGCTGGTGAACACCTGCAGCTACGCAACGCRATGCTCCTCCAGGGCTGCAGCTCCTCTGGCATCAACACCTTCATGAACCAGCCATTACTGCTACCCTTGCCAACACAACCTCACACTAAGCTCCCTTCCCCACTCCTCTGGGCTCTCGCACAAACCCTGCTTCCCACATAAACACCTTTGCTTGGCTGGGAACAAGATGGTTACACCTGAAGTTTAAAAATCCCAGCACAGAAGAACAATCTGTGTGTCCAGTTCCCTCTGGGTCAACCTGTAAGGGACAGCCACGTGCCAACAGCCAGCCTGCACGGTGGGAATGAACAGCCCCTTCTCGTACAGAAGAAGGGGATGAAGAGTCAAAGGCTGAAAGCATTGGGTTTGAAAGATGATCCCCTAGCAAGAGAGCCACGGGATAAAGCAAGCTACATACAGCGTCCCCGCGCGAACCCTTCACAGAAGGGCAGATGGCACCCAGTGGACAGCGGTGACACTCACCGTTATGCGACATGCCCAGCGAGAGGCATTTCTGGAAGCGGCAGTACTGGCACTTGTTCCGGTTCTTCTTCTGAATCTTGCAGCTCCGCTCACACTTTTCGTACTCCAGCTTCATGCGGATCGTCCGGCGGAAGAAACCCTGCAGGCAGGTGGCACAGAGGGGGACGCGGAGCAGGGGGACAAGGGAACAGCAGTGTTAGCACCCGTGGTTTGGGACCAGGCTGGTTTATTATCCCCAGGAGCCTCATGGAGGTTCAGCCGGGTGAAGAGGAGGAGCCCTGGGTCTCTTTGACACAAGCAGAGTCTCTATCTCAAGGAGAGGATGTGTGGTGGGAGAAGGGGGCTGCAGAGGAGGAACCGTGGAGGGCAGCCGACGGGCCGGTGCCAGATACCGCGTGTGTGATACTGCAGGCAGCCAGCAGGGAGGGATGAAGGAACAAGCTGCGGGCCGGCCCCAGCCTGCAGGAATGCCTGGCAGGACCTGGGCCACTAACGCAGCCCCGCTGGCATCTGCTGTGGGGGAAAGAATTTCAGAGGCACATCCAAGCTGCAGCCAGCGATCCCAGGGGGATAAACACCCAGCTCACTGCTGATCCGCAGCACAGAAAGCATCTTTAAAAGCAAAGCCAGGGTCTCTGTGGGGATAGATGGATTTGCCTTACAAAATAAAGCATGATGGGGCAAGATTTGGGCCATACACATCTCAGCTGCCTCCCCCAGGACAGTATTTGCATGCCTGCCTCTACACTCCACACTCTCTGGACAGGTTGCAAATGTTTTTTTTACAATCACTCAATCCTGCATCCCTGCTTTGCTGCAAACCTGCGTTTGAAGAGATGGCGTGCTCCCTGGGGTCTAATCTCTGCTTGGCATTGCTGAACCCAGCCCTCCCCAGGGCGTACGTACCTTGCAGCCCTCGCAGGCATGCACACCGTAGTGAAACCCCGAGGCTTTGTCTCCGCAGACCCTGCACTCCACGTTTAGCGCTCCCAAGGCCGCCTCCTCGCAGCCCATCTGCAGTTGGTCCGACAGGGAGGGAGAGGAGCTCTGCGAAAGGTCTGCAAACACACAAAGGGATGTGTCCTTTCGTGTAGTAGCCACAAGCCCAGTGTTGCGTCTAACTCCTCCAGCCATGGGGCTGACGAGCGATTTCCAGCACTGTCCCAGCCTGCCACTGGCATTGCATCTGGGCAGTTAACCTCTGAGACCAGGCACTGGCTGCAGGCAGATGCCATGCACAGAGCCAAGAGTGCCCCCAGTGTGCCCAGCAGCTGAGAGTCTCCATATCAATGCTGATATCTTCCCTCTGGCATTCATGTCAAGGCAATGAAACCCAACCAGCAAATTTTATAATCCCCAGTTGGCAGGCGGCTGGTACAGGGCTGCCCAGCTGGAACGCCCGGGGCTCTGGAGGAGCCTCTTTAGCAGCAACAAACCTTCTCCTCCAGCTCCTGCAATCAGTTTGCACTGAGGACTTCAAGAAGTGGCCAGGGAAGCGTTCTCAAGCACCCTGAGAGTCCTCCCCATCTGGGGCACCACGTTACCCGCCCGTCCTTTTAATTTCCATCTCCCAACCCGCTCCAATGGCTGTGCAGTGACGGCAGAGGAAGAAATAAGCCTCTCCATAACTTAGCTCTTGATGCATTATTTCACAAAGGGAAGAGATTAAAACAAACCAAACTCCATTCACGGGCAGGTCCTCTGCCCTTTGCAGCTGAGCACACTGCCCGGAGGACATGGATGCCTGGATGCTCCAGGGATAGAGGAGCTCCTGCAGCTCCACTCACCTGTGTAGCTGCTTGAAGGCAGCGAGCTGTCTGGTCCTCCAGTTGGGTCCGAGGGTCCGCTTGCCACCATCACTGCCTCTTCCTCTTCCTCCTCCTCTTCCCTGACCTCAGGTACTTCCTCCTGTAGTTGTTCCATAATTGATCACCCCTCAGTGCCAAGACTGCAATCCCTGTCATAGCTCTGGCATCATCCGCGTCTATCCGAGATGGACCCTACCAGGCTGTTCCTGCTAGCCTGCGGGACASAGGGAGAAACGCACGGTGTCAGCTCTGAACGCAGAGCATCTCAGCGGCGGGGCGGTGTGTAACCACGCTAGTCCTGCTCTGCTTTCTCTCCTTATCCAGGGAGACAAGCAGAACCCGGGGCCTTTTAAAGGTCACTTTGCACTCTGGTATAAACACTCTGTAGGACTCAAGGAAGCAAAAGCTCACTGGAATCGTATTTAAAGCCCAGCAGACAGAACCCAGACCACAAACCAGCCCAGACACCATCCAGGGACCTGGGCTCCCCAGCTTGCAAGTCCCATAGCAGAAACACTGCCTCAGACAATGTCCCTCAGAGCCGCTAGCACCCTGGCATGTCATGGTGGTAGCCAAGGCCGGGGTTTGACAGAGCCAACACCACCAGAAAGATTAAGGTAGGGCTGGCTTCATCGGGCTGGCTTCATCCTCCATCCCCACCCAGCCAAGGCAGAGCTCAGATCGAGGGCAGCGGCTGATCAGGGCGCAGCGGCTCCGTGCCCGTGGGTGGGAGATGCTGGGGGAGCAGGGCTCAGCACGGCAGCAGGCAGTGGCCGAAAGCCCCTGGCCTGTGCGAGCCATCTGCAAGACTGATGGCTTCCTGCCGGCCCCTGCACTCATGCTCCTTCCCGTTACAGCGCTGCCAGTTACAGCGTTGGTGTTTATTTTCACTCGTCGTGTTGTAACTGGCCCMGGCTCCTCTGCCAAGAGCCGCTGGGTTGAACGTGTTGCTGTTGCTCCGCGCAGCTGCCGGGCCGTGCTCAGCCACGGGGTCCAGCAGCATGATCGCGATGGCCGCACAATCCAGCTAGTGTCTTAATCCCGGGTTTCCTGTGGGAGGAACGGCCCCGTCCTCCTCGCCGCGCGCTTCCGCTCCTTGTTTGCCTTAGTCCATCCCAAATAGCCCACAAAAACTCAAGCCATCACTCATGCAAGTGATGCATCATCGGTATCGTGACCATCGCAGAGCCATTCCCACCTCCCTCCTAACCATGCCGGATCTCACCCGAGTGTCCAGCTCACACTGCAACATCCCGGTGCTCATTTACCTCCAGATCTTGATTCCTAAACTGACTCTTGCTTGAGTAATTAATATCTCAAGCCCAGTCTATGTAGAGTGGCATCCACTTCCTTAAAGGAGCTATTTTTAAGTGGAGAAATATCCATCAGAAAAGCCACTGAAATCTAGCTTCCACCAGGAAAGCCTCAATTTGCAGGCACAAGTTAAACTGATGCAGCATCTTCAAGCCCGCATTAGAGTGAAGTGAGCAAGCTACTTGCAGGGGTACTCGTACAAGGGCAACCCCCAAGCAATAGGACGGTCTGCGACCCATGCCCAAGCCCACGCCACAGCACAGGGCTTGCTGGGGGAGGGCAGCAGTGACCCAGGACTCCTTGGGCTCATTTTCCCTCCCGCAGCAGACCCTCACACCCAGCACATTGAACTTGAGCCGCAGCCAGCTCCTTGGATTTGCTGGAAAGCCGTCAGCGCCAAGCAACGTCAGAGCTCCCTGCGAGATCAAACGAGCAGCTGAGGGAGAGGACAAAACCTGCAAGCGGGAGGTTGAACGCAAACATGTCGCAAAGCCAGGACACAAGTCACCCCCCGGAGCCTGGGTCTCCCGCAGGCGAGGGGGCTTTGCTTTTCCCTTCCACGCTGGGAATTCAGACGGCAGGACAGATGGTTTTGTTTCAAGGAGAGGTATGTTAGAGGCAACTAGCAAGCATGACTGTCCCGCTCTCCTTTACAGCAGGAGCAGGCAGAGGGGTGCTTAGACAAGGGCAGAGCGCTCCCTTCCCGTGCCTCCGCAAGAGCACTAAGGCACCATTGAAGGGCTGTGTTATCCTTGGCCTCCTCTCACACATCCCGCGCGGTGGGACATGGCACACAGGCAGGAAAACCTATTCATCGGAGATGGAGGGTAACAAGCTCGATCATTTTGAAGGCTATATATAAATGAATGTACAAACATCAGGAAAACGCTTTCGCCTGGAACAGCAGTTAGTGGGGGAAGCTTGTGGCAGGAGAAACTAGTCTACAGTGGAAAATACATCCAGCAGCAGCTTAATGAGCTGCTTATTAGCTCTCCTTTGTCTCTGGCATCCAGCACAGGCCACTTGCTTTAAAGTCAGTGCAGATGGAGCCCTCTGCTTTGCCCCAGATGCCTCATGGCACATTACCACTGGAATAACGTGGGCACATTTCTTCAGCTGCATCCCTGGCACGCTGTCCTCCATCTGCCAGGTCTACTCAGGGCCGGGTACTCCCRGGGTGGCAGCAAGTTTGTGACACACAGCTTGCTCCCCAAAACTCACCAAAGCAACCCCAAAACTGTGCTTGGAGTCAGTCTGGCTAGAGAYGGGCGTGCAGCCATGAGAAGGGGGAAAGCAGAGGGCGAGATGCGCACAGACAGCAACGCCGGGCTCCAGCTAGGGCTCCCCATGTGCACGCAGGCATTACTGAAAGGATAAGGATTCGGATCCCACCCTTCGAGAGTGGCTGGAGAGCCAGAGAGAGAAAAGCTTTTACCAGAAGGCTCTGAATGTATTGTTTTAATATCTCCTTGCAGGCCAAGAGTACAGGGGCCTGGGCAGAGGGAAGCTGCGAGAGCTGTTTGCACACCTGCCTTTCCCTTAGCCATTCCCCTGTTTTCTAAACAACAGAGATAGAGGGAGAGGAGGTGGAAAAAGGGATTGATTTCACACGGGAGGCTGCACCCCCCGCCTTCGGCAGATGAAAGGCCAAGGCAGCCACTGCCCGGATGAAAAGCAGGGCACGGGCTGTGCCTCCGCACCCCGGCGTGGAGCGAGCCGGCTCGGCAGGGCCCCYGGGGAGATGCGGACCCCCAGCCCACCCCTCGGGGCTGGGGGCAGCGGCGTGGCAACATGCAGAGACTGCGGAGATTTGCTGAGGTTTCACACACGCTCTGTTCCCCTGCAATCCCTGCAGTTCAGAGTGGGGTATCCTGGGAAGCTGGAGCTCCCCAAAGGTTTGTCCGAACTCTGTCCCTCTGAGCGCGAGGAGGGACCTGCCCTGCCAGCACGGCCACGGGCAGGGTTGTTGCAGCCCTGCATCTTTGTGGGACGGCACCGGGGATGKCTGCGTGGATGGCAGAGGATGGCCAAAGGCCCCATCTCAACCCAAGGACCTCTCCATCCGTTTGGTGCCTCCAGATCCAGCTGCCGAGTGGGCAGAGCCAGAGGAGGGATAACTCAGTCTCCTCCCCTTGGCTATAAAGCCACCCGCCGGAGCACAGCACACAAGCTTCGAGCTGCAGGGAGAAGGGCAGAGGTTCCTGCCCGGTGTAGCCACCCCCTTTTTCTGTTCGACAGCTGTCACAGGGCAGTGATGGAAAGAAGATGGAAACAAGGACGAGGACTGTGAATTCCTTCCTAAGCTTCTCCAGAGAATCCGGCAAAGCTGTTTCCCTTCCTCTTCCCACAGGATGGGAATGAGCAAGAGGGCAAGCATCTTGTGACTTGCTCTGCCCTTGCCTCAATCCCCGTTCCAAGGAGCTTCAGTAACCCTGGCTGAGACAGCAGCCTCCCTCCCGGGAGCCTGCAGCCGGCRGAGGGTGGGTTTGTTTGCTGGCTCCGGGCTTGGGCAGATGCCTGCTGGCTGCCCCGCTCCCATGCTGCAAACAGCGCAGGCAACAGGTTTATCTTTACTAGAAGCAGGCGCTGGCATCTATGCCAAGCTAAACCATATGGTGGGAATGGGGGGGAAGAGACGTAGCACAACGAGAGGGGGAAAAAAAACAGGAACAAAAGTTAAAAGGAGACAAATCTTCAGTGGACAAATCAGTGGACCCCCTGCAAGAAGGCAGTACTTCTCTGGAGCCGACCAAGATCCAAGCCTCCAATTCATCAATGTGCAGCTTGTACCCTTTTGGCCCGAGAGCTCCTTACTGCTGATTAGCATGTAAACCTTGGCACCAAGTTCAGAGAAACAGAAGCTGACAAACCGGCGAGGAAGTGCCCGTTTCCCTGCGGTCCGTGCGCAGGAGGGGTGGTGGGGTGATGTGATGGAGAAGCCCAGTTTCTCACCAGTGTTTGAGTCCCACAAGCAGAGCGAAGCGTCACAAGAAGGGGACGTGCGTTTCAACACAGACACCCGGGCGCTGGCAGCCAGACAGCCACAAAATAAGAGCAAGGAAGTGGTTGTAATTAGAAGGACCTCAATCTTTAAATCAGGTTTAGTTTCACTGGTGGTGAGCTCAAACAAGAGGTAATTTCAGCGTGCTCATGGGGGTGGAGAGAGGACGTCCACCCCCCATTTCCCTCCAGGAGAACATACATTTGTTTCTAATATATTTATGCAGATAGGATTGACCAAGTCCCCATTGCTGTCTGGAGTGTCACCACATGAGATCCATCCCTGGAAGATAGGATTTTCCAGGCAAAGCAAAGTGCCAAAAAAAGGTCCAAACCTCCCAAGGGCCAAATCACAGAGTTGATCCGCTCAAAGCGGTTGTTAACAAGTTACTGTAAAAGAGGTCACCAGGAATTCCAAAAGGAAACCTATTTACCGTGGGAGCGCTTCTGGCTTGCGTTTTTATTCCTCTGGACAAAAATATTAGCCAAATTCACAGTCAACAGAAGTGAATCCTTTTGGAAGGGGCGAGATGAGAACTCAGCCCTCTGTACAGCAGCGCTTTGTGACGTGCAACACATATTGAATCCACAAACAAAAACTGAATTGCATCCATAAAAAAAAGTGATTGCCGCTTGTTGGCCATCATTTGCAGATGTCCCTTGGGTTGTGTCACTGCTTCCAATATTTGCTGATCAAGTACCAGTTTCTGTTCCTCCTCCTACACATCAGAGGAGGGATACTACTAATAAAAGCCAAATAAGAGCTAAGCAGATGCTGCAATACAGGAAAGGTAACTAAGTGCACAAAACAGGAGAGACAAACATTGAAAACATGTTTGTTTTTGTTCCTGAAAGATCAACACACCCACTCATCAGCTAATGAGATCTCAGCAGCACTTACTACCCAAGTGCTTCCTCCCTTACTCCAAGTCTTGGCCGCAAGGCAGGCTACGCACAGAAATAAACTATTAGAGCTAGCAAGGAAAAGCCCTTCCACGCAGCCCTGGCCAGTGCTGACACTCAGGGCCAGATTTTCCCCTTGAAGCATCTGCTCAGACATTGTACCATGCCTCAGTCCAGTCCCGTGATCTTCTCTCCAGCGCTGCTCTGTGCAGGCTATCCGCGTTTCACCAAGTACGAGCCCAGCCGACTAAGCAGCAGGGTGCTGCCAGAACTGCTATTACCGTGTTGCTGCTAATTACGCAGGAACATGTGACAGAGGGTGCAGGAGATTCCCTCGCTTGCCTTGAACAGCCAGGCTTGCCAAAATGAATCACACATCTACGGCATGTTTTAACTCACCCACTTCCTGGACACTGAGGGGGGGGRAAAAAAAAAGAAAAAAAGGAGTTAGAAAGGTTACAAAACTCGCTGGATTCTTCTCTTTTCGTACCACAGTTGACGCTGTCCCCAAAACCAGGTCACGGTTATTTTGCTCCAAAAGGAACTTCCTGCTTTCTTGCCTGTGCTGGGTTTCTTCAGAGAGCAAGAGGTGTCACAGAAACAGAAGCAAATCAGACTTTGGGCAATGAAGTCACAACCACGTGCAAAAGGGGGGTCTGCCAGGCTGCTCTTCTCTTTCAATTCATCCTCCAGGAGCTGCAGACATCCCTGGCTCCAGCAGCTCCAAGCACGCATCAGATGTGCTCTGAAATCTTGAGATGGCAGATACTGGGATAGGGCTAATGCTTCTACAGGAATCATCCCTACACACCTTTCCAGCRGAGGGACTCCCTGCCCTCTTCAGCCTCTGATGAGCCGGGCTCCGCAGCTACCTTTTGCAGAAGGGGTAACAGCAGGGCGGGCAGCGAAGAGCTGAGCAGTTGTTAGCTCTTATCTGAAGTCCTGCTTCAAGACCTTCAGCAAATCCTGTCAACCCCCATACCTCCATTTCCTTCATGATAAAAAAAACCAAMCAAACAAACCGAAAAAACAAACCCAGGACTTTTACAGTGCTTCCTTCCTGATCCTTTCCTTGCTGCATTAGCTCACAGAGACGGCATGTTTTGGAAGTGCAGAGGAATACATCGGTGCCAAGCGTCATTGTTTATTCCCGTACTACGGATTTTGACACCTGTTCGCAGTCACGCTCGCAAGTCTGGCCTCCCCGGCCCCAGATCAGCACACCATGCTGCTCATGACCGTCTTCTCCTGTTGTACATGCCTATATGAAGCGTTTCCAAGATTACTTTCAGCAAATAAACTGGCACATCTCATCCTGGCAATGGCTGACCGATATTTGTGTTTTGCTGTCAACTCGTGACAGCCCGGAGCACCCAGGGGCAGGAGGGGCACGTGGGTCTGACCCGCTGGAATGAGGACCACAGCCAGGAAACAAGCAGGTACCAGGAAGGTGACGCCACTGGGGCTTCTCAGAGCTGGAAACGGCATTTGAGAAGACCATTAAGTCTGGTAAGGAGAGAGGATCATCCCCACCGCACCCCAGGGCACAGCAGAGGTGGCCGCGAAGCCGTGGCAATGCTTTGGGAACATGGCTGCAAACCTAGCATACACGCTGCCGGGGGAGAGGCACAGAACAGCTTGCAGGGGGCTGCAGAGATGGTTAAATGTCCGCAGGGGACTCTGAACCCACAGTAGGCACTTGCCGCCCAGCCTGGCATCTTCTACTTATGCTCCTCCAGCAGCCTCTGCCGCTGCTCCACAAGGGCCAGCTTTCCCACCCCTGCTTCTTTTCTGCAAGTGCCAGAGAAGCCATCTGGGATATATTCCCCTTTCCTTTACCATCCTGAAGACGAGGAGGTTGGTGGCTCAGAGAACCCACCGAACCGCTGTAAGCTGATGCTTTCCGAAACTCCTGAAGTCCTCTTGCGTGTTACTCCAGGGCACTCGGTTTGCTTACGGACCCCTTGTCGTCCCAAACCTGAACAGGACATGTGGAAGGATCTGGTTTCAGGAACATCAGTAATTATAGAACAGGGCTGACAAGGGAGGAGCTCACGGGAACAGCAACAACACTTCCCAAGGCAAACGGTGGGCACAGGGCGTTACAGGCTCAGAGCAGCATTTACATGGAAAACCAGGAAAGCAGCGAGTGGAACAAGCTGTCGCTGCAAACAGGAGCACCGGTGGCAGCAAGTAAGGCTGTCATTTGGCAGTGCTGCGCACACCAGGACACATCTCAGCTTTCCCAAAAGCCTCAATGTCACTGGGACACCAGCAAGCATCACCCCTGCTTTGGATGGGGCAATCAGCTCCCCAGAAAAGCAATGAGGGGTAGAAAAGAAGCAGCAGGCTACTGGATCGCTCTGGATCATACACGCGTGTGCGCAGCCTGTCGTCTGGAGCCGAACACCCAGCAGGCCAGTAAGTTTTACTGCTAGGCTGCCAGTGCTCCCAGATCCAGGAAAATGCCCACAAAACCAGCAGCAAGCCTTCTCCTCTTTGCAGCGACTGAGATTTTAGATCCCATGGGCTAACCAGGAAAAAAAAAAAAAAAAAAAAAAAAAAAAAAATCCACCAGCCTGTAAGTTTTGTTATGCTTACACTTGGACTCCCAGTGCTACCGGTTTTGTAGACCTTAGCAAAATATCCTGGGCACCAGCCATGCTGCTCTGATCCCAGGACGCAGCTGACAGTGAGCGATTATGCCCAGGCACAAGTTCAGATGATTCAGCAGGGCCTGGGAACGTACGCACCGAAACGGTTAGAACAAATCACCATGTTYGCTGCATCTCGATTTCAACCACAGAGCAGGAAAAAAGAGGGAGTCTGAGTTTGACTGCATACATCTCCATATGGAAAATGCCAGAGAACATTAGAATAACTTTGTTACACAAACTAGTTCAACACCCTCTTAGGGAACTAGAGGGGAATGATGTTTCCTTACTACTTCTGGCCACACTCATACAGCAAGAGCCGACTGGAGGAACAGAGGTTTCCCTGTGTTTTCAGCAGCGATACAAGCAGTGATCATGTCAGCGTGATCCTGCCAAGACTCCTCTGCCAATTAGAGGATCGCAGTGTGCTCTGACCATTTGGATTTCCGCCTCAGCCTCTAGAAAACAAAACGCTTGAGCAAAGCATTAGCACTTTTCATAACATCCTCACATCTTTGGCACCGTCTTGGGGGTACGGAGAGAGCAGCAGAGGTACACAGCGAGCCAATGACTACCACTTCCCAACACAGCCAGCTGCTGGGAGCTCAGCAGGCTCCACCAGCTCCAGCCCCAAGCTCAAGCTTACCAACAACCCTTTTCCAGAGATCCCCGTGTCCCTAAGTCCCACAACATAACACCTACCCCATGGACATGAGAACCCACGGATTTTTTTCAGAGATGTGGGTCTCTGACCATCAGCCCTCATGGGGTTAACAGCCTTCAAGGTCCAACAGCTCTGGCAGAATCCATATAGTCAACTTAAAGGTGAAAAGCAGATTTGGGCATCTTCAGAAATATTCCAGATTTGCATTAAGATGAAATCAAGAGTTGCATTAAAAAAATGTTTGTAAAAAGTCAGGCAGGATATTTGAGCTTAGGTTCCCATCACTGAGGTGACTGCACAAAACACTGCTTATTTTGAAGCCATCTCACCCATCCTCTCTTTGGCCTGACAAAGGCTTTCCTAACGAGACATTCATTAGGCAGTAGTATGGTTCATAGTAAAGTTTGTTTTAACAGACCATCAAAGAAATGCTTTCCTATCAGCTCAGGTAGGAAAGCTCATCTGCCCTTTTAAACCACCAGAACTGTTCCCTGTCTCCAACCCCACATTACAGGGTTGAACGTACATGTTCTGGGTTTTGCTGTTTCAAGTTTCAGTTCCCAGACCAGRGCCAACCAGAAAATGCACCATGAGGGCAATGATTCTGGTTAGCATGGACATTATCTGGCTGTTGCTATCCACAAGCCTCAGAGATGTGCTCTGGCTTGACCCTGCACCACGAGAAATGTTTGCGTTTCTGGCTTGTGCTTTCATCCTGCCAGCTCCTCCCTGGTCAGGATTCCCCTGCAAACCACAGCCTCCGCAAAACTCACACTTTCGAGCAGCACCTGTCCACAGGGATCCCCAGGGAAGCACCCTGACACACACATGTACATCAGGGCCCTTTGCAAAGCCAGTTTGAAAGATCTGACCCAAATGATCTCAGATGTTCGCAAGCTCTTTGCTAAGCCTTGGAGGACACAGACATCTTCCAGACGCTATGATCATAGCAGTGAATATTAGAGCATTTAAGAAGTCACCCTGAAACTAAGATACATCTCGAGTCAGTTCTGCTCTGAACCCTTCTTGCAATCAAGCAGGGCTCCAGTGAACGTCATCCCAAAACATTTATTTTGGGGAAGATGCATTTCACAATCTCCTTGACCAAAAGGCTTCATATTGGCATCAATCGTTCCACTCTAAACCCTGCTTTGGGAAAGTAATTTCCTAAGCATTCTGCCAATGCAGGCGCATTTCAGAGTATAAAATAAAAAAAAAAGAAATTAGTTCTACAGAAAAATCTTATTTGWACTCACTATGGAAATCACTTCTGCTTGTCTAGACTTTCCCAGAGTCTCCAAAATTATTGCAGCAGTGATAAGCAGTATATATCTGAATAGTGACACTTCTAGAAAAGCAGAGATTGCTCTGCGGCGCCTGATGAGGAAGCAGCTAGACAGCCTGACAAATCTGTGGGTATGAGCAAGGGCAGTTGTTCCTGCTATAAAGCAAGGGAGCCAATACAAATCACAAAATAAACCAACATCTCTAAAATTTCATAGTCAGGGCAAGCCAGGCTGGGTTCTGGCAGCAAATAACCTTTCAGGCATAAGCACTGTAACATCATCTCACGCAATTAAAAAATCATTTGCATATCAGGTCCCGCTCCACGAAGGAGCCCAAGAGTCTCTTGTCATGCTATTCCTCAGTCTCTAAGAACATTTGCAGATTTCCACTTCATAATTCAATAGCCACAGATGAAATATTCCCCGAAAGGCAACAAGATGTACTGTAAAAATACATATTTGGCAACAGGCAACAGGCTAGAGAGATGGAGACCATTAACATCAGTAAGCAATTCTGTACAACAATGCTCTTCTGATCAGCAAAGCCTCATGTGGCTCATTACAAAATCCTCTCTGCATGCTTTGAAGATCCTTGGAAGCCCACGTCTTGAATGCCCAAACAGAGACAGCACAACAGTTGCACAAACTTGACACAGAAAACCACATCTCTGTCCAACTAAACACCTTAGACGTGTGTTGCGGCAAAAATAAATCCACCCCCTACGCGCAGACAACCACAGCACCGTTAGAAGCTACATGCAGCATCTGGGTGCAGGGCGACCACAGCGAAGACTTTCGGGCATCGCTTCAGAGGTCTGCAGGCAGGACAACGTCCCCCCCAGCCCGTGTTGACCACCTCCTCAAAACCCCAGTCCCAGCTCGGCTGTAATCTGCTCAGCTTTGTCTGAGTAAGGCAGTTACACAGCGATAGACGGGATCGGTACTGCTGCCAGATTGCGTGTCCGGATCGTTAGGTGATCGTTTACCCAAGTGCGGTCCCTGATCTCATGTGCCCTCCCCAGTCTAGAAAAGCCAATTTCAGTTGTAAAAAAAAATAATCAGTGAAATAATAAAATATTACGTTCCTATACTTTGAATGTAACAGTCAGCTTAGAAGAACAGGATTAGACCACGATACTCACAGCATACTCCTAAGCATAATCCATAAAGATTGTATTCAGAAACTGAACAAAAATAAGCCATAGAATTTAAATTTAAAAAGAAATTTAAGGAAGTTTAAGCTCGTGGACAAAAGTAAAACTTGCTGAAAGCAAGCCACACTTCCTAGGCTCTTCCCTATCCCAAGTTTTTAAAAACATACGTAGGATAAGCGCTTTGGTAGATCGCCCGCGTGTAAAGGGAAGGGTTACCTCTCCGGAGCAGCTGTCCCCGTCCGCCTGTCGCTGAAAGCCACCGTTCAGTTACCATGTCAGCACAGAGAGCTGAAAACCAAAGTAACCTGCAAGAGAACACAACATGAATTTCCACGGCTGTGCTGAAGGCCAGATATTTATGCCGCTGGGAGAACTGGGCCGGATCCAGTGACAGCTCTGAAATTTAAACACACACTCCCTCTACCGCATGCTGAAACCATCGGCTGGGGTGACTCCCCTCACACCGTGGGGGGGGGGGGGGGGCAGCCACCGCATGCGATCGCAGCCGTCTCCCCCGGGCTCCGGCAGCTTCTGCAAACCGGGAGGTAGAGCAAACCCCTGGGTGTCCCAACAGACACGGCCCCGACCCCTCACCAGGCTTTGAGATCAGGATGTCACCTTTGCCTTATGCCACCCGCAGCCAGAGGCCAATGACCCTGAGCTTTTATGACAATGATGCTAGAAAAAGGTCTATGGTGGCCATAAGATGGCTTGTTTACTCAGCTTGCTTAATCCACCTTTAAGAGGCTGCCAGAAAGTTACTGCAACTTTAATGAACTTCCCTCTCGGGTGGTTGAAACTTAAGGATTTGACAGAGTTCATTCACTCTTCTTGGTTTTCCTGATAACTTTGCAAATAGCCTTGTATGAATTTCAGGCTCAGGAGAGCAGTAAGAGACCAATGCTGGAAAAAAAATGGCTTATGAGGCTTTGAACTAGAGGACTTAGAGAAAATATGTTCTATTTTTAGACACAGTTATGCAGACTAACTGGACTAACGTATTAAACAAAGATGTTGTGAACATGATGCTACTTGAACCCATGTACCCTCCCTGACATTACCCTGGCTTAGCTGCTCCTCCCACCCCAATGGAAAAGCCCCGTTTCATATTGCTACCTCCGACACGGGATGACTTGCAAGGCAGCCGAGCGCCAGCAATGAACCCGGCATCGCCAGCCCCCCGCCGAGAGGGGCAGCTCGGCAGGCAAGCCGGCAAGTTCAGGGCAGAAGGTGAATCCCACCCAGTGCCGCACGCCCTCCCGCACCTCCCGGGTCTGACACGGCACCGGGAGCTGCAGCTGCTCAGCAAAGGATGAAAAAAGAAAGCAAATCCCCTGCCCCAAAAGCCGAGGCTCCCGGCACACTAGTGTGAGTGTGGAGGGTGTTTCCTACACCGCCGAGCAGCCCAGGTCCATCCAGGGGAGGGCATGAGTGTGAGATCCAAAAAAATAACCCCAGTCCCTTGCATTGGAGCATCATTCGCATCAGGATCACTCTTTCCTGCAGGCAGTGATATAAAAATCACAGCCTCCCTTGAAGAAAGCGATTGCCCTCGGTTTACAGGCAGGGGGGCTGAGACAAGCCTGCCCGAAGGTCAGCCGGCGAGGAAAGGAGCGCAGATCCAGCGCCCAGCCCTCTGCTTTAGTGGGGGCTATAAAACAGCGCACAGTAACTTCACTTTCACAGCAGGACGTTAAAGCTCCAGCAGGTTTCTCATCCCCTCCCTCCCAAAACAGAAGGTAGTTTTTCTAAACACCCCAGACAAAGTTTTTCTTTAACCTTCCTGATCAGGGACAATAATAAAGTCATTACAACCCCACTGGCGCATCAGGAGCAGGCTTTCTTCATCTCCACCAGCAATAAAGCCTGTCCCTGACTTCAGTAACAAAGTGTAACGTTGACACTGTCAACGAGGGCATGAATCACACGCCGGGAGGGCACAAATCACACCCTGAGCTCTCTCCCATCGCAGATCAGAGCGCTTTGCTGCTGCTGCCAGAGATCTGAGAATTAAAACTAAATTACTGGCTCACCTCGTCCTGCTCACAGCTAAATGCCAGGGCATGCCCCATCACCATCACACACAAGGCAATACTTGCACCAGCTCAGCAGGGCACAGAGGGAACCTGCCAGCACATCCCTCCTGAAAGCTTCCTCTTGTATCCCTGGCTGACACATGGTAAGTCACGGAGAAAACTCCCACCTCAGCACAGCCTGGAGCACGTTTGTACCAGGAGGGGAAAGGGATTCTCTGCTGAAGGCAGCAAAGGAGTTTGCACAAAGAGAAACGGCGGGAGGAGGGCCAAGCGGAGCAGAAACGAGAAACGGGACATGGGCTGCTTCAACCAGCAGGTCACCGGTTCAAGAGATCAACGCTGCCAGCGGCCTTGGGACTCCGATTTACGGGGTGGCCGCAGCTGCATCCTCTTTCCATGCTCAGATCCCTCTGCATCGTCACGATGGATGTTGCCAGGACCCTATGGCACGTCCAAAGCCTGCTTGCCTCTCTGCCCACCCACCGCCTGTTCACAGGGGCTTTCCCAACACGTGGGGGCTCAACGGACCGATTCCTTCCCGCAAGCACGATCGTGACTCGCGTGCAAGAGGCCTCCCAGCACAGCTGTCGAAGGGAAGGTGGTCAAGGCTGAGGTGAGTTACACCAGGACGCTGTTTGAAGCCACGCAGATACAATACAGTCGATGACAGACGCTTTGGGAAAAGCATAGATGGGATCGTCACAGAGGGTGTGTATTCACTCCTGCTCCACTGACAAGCTGCATCTTCAGCCACTTTTCCTCTCTGTGTCTTGATTTTCCATCCAGGGACACTAAAACACACCTACCTCATAAATAGGTTTTGAACCTTAATTCACTGGCTTCTGTAAATAGGTTGGAGGCTCTCTGATCATAAACAAATAGGGCTGTTAAACATCATTTGAGGTGGAGTCAGTGCACGCAAACTTTTGGAAGTATAGCGAGACCAGGAGGCCTTTTGACCACATGAAAAAGGGGAGGTCAAAACTCATCTGGGGAGGAACAGTTCAGTGTAACAACAGGATCCTTGTTGGTTATAATAACAGAGCTTGGAGCTAGCCAACGAGGAAGGAAAAAATGCAACAGGTTGGTAGAACAAAACAAAGGAGGGAAGCAGGAGGTGAAAGAAAATTAGGTCTCTTGCTTCAAGGTCCTGACACCTACTTCTGCACGCTCCTTTACCTTTCACCTAGGATTTTTTACAAGCGCTTTTAAAGCTAATTAAGAGTTATGCTCAACCCAGCCAGCATGCAGGTACCACCTTCCTGCATTCGGTTATGAGCGTTCGCAGCACGGGACAAGCAATCTCGTGCAGAACTCTCAAGTGCTTTAGAGCCACTATTTAATAAAGGCGGCAGTACCCCTACTTTATAGGTGGAAAAAGCACGGCACAAAAAGTAAACATCTTTTATCTGGGATCTCAGGGAAAGCAGGAGCACGGTCGGGAACAGAACGTAGAGATATGAAGGACAAGAAAAGGGCTCTCAGATCCTTTCTCCCCAGGGAACCCCTCACCTGGTGCACCACTGAAGGACCATCCTGACCCTCTTCCTTCTCCTTTCAGCCCCAGCCCCCAACAGAGCCCCTCACTGGTACCCTAATATCACAGCCAATTCCCCCTTTGCCACCCCAACCCTGGGAGAGAAAGAGAGGGAGACTGTGCCCCCCTCCTCCAGCCTCCCCTGTTTGGGCCATGTCCCATCCTCCGTCTTCCCTGATTTCCCAAGCAGGAATGAGAGCCTGCACCCTAACGTCACTGATACATCCCTGCCCTCCCAGCCCCCTCCAAATCACTGCTCCCCAAAGTCCCTCGCTACCTCCTCGATGCTCAGACACCAGAGCTCCCTGCCCCTTCCACCCCACACCCTCAGAAAGCCCCCATGCGCCCCCAGCTCCTCAAACCCACACCCACAGAGAGCCCCCATCCCCAGCCCCGTCCCCCATCCCCCAGCACAGCCTGCCCCTCCACCCCACACCCTGC
>JAYKAV010003266.1:5012146-5027550 GCA_035582835.1 Phoebastria nigripes | reverse complement strand
GCGCGCGGGGCATGCTGGGTAGGGAGCTCGAGGGGGGGTGGAGGCGCAAAATGGCGGCGGGCGGTGGTTTCTCTCTGCCGCCGGCTCCCTCCGGGACGGGTCTCCAGCGCACAGGGGAGCCCGAGGGGTTCCTGTTCCCCCTCGGCGTCGTGGCCACCCTGTCCCAGCACCTGCGGGCTGCCCCGCCGCGGCTGACACGGACCCGCCGCTAGGCCCAAGCCTTCCCCCCGGGCCCCCACCGCCGTGGAGGGAGAGGGGGCCGTGTCCGTGCAGCGCGGGCGGGGTGGGGGGGGAAGCTTGTATCCTGCCTGCAGACCTGAGGGCAGAGGGGACGGCAGCCTCCCTGGGAACCCCCCCACTAAGCCCTCCCGGGTCAGGCTGGTTTGTGGCTGTAACTGGGGACGTGTCCCGGAGAGGAAAGCCCCGGAGCTCCGTGTCACACACAGGCAGAGTGGCTCGTCTGGAGGCAGTCGCTGCGGCAGGACCAGAAACGGAGCTGGGCACGTGCTGCCGAGCCCTCACCGGGCAGCCCTGGGCAGGAGGCCCGGCGGTAACCAGCATGTTCCAGCCCACGCTGTCCTGGAACAGGGAGGGAATAGGGATTTGTCTCAGGCAATGAAACTGGGACTTGAGGTCCAAAGAGCTGCCGACACCAGCTCTGCCGGGCCAGGTGTTTTCGTTGGACACTATGGGACCACGATGCCGCCGCGCTTGAGGCGCTTGCGGGAGCTCTGGGGCTCTCTTCCCTTTCGCAATCTGTGCCTTTCACTGCTTTCTGCCCCCCCCAGGGCTAGATCAGCTGCCCACCGGGGGTGTTGCAAGCCTTCTGCTGTCAATGCCGTTACTTGAGGTCTGGGATGGAGCTAATTTTATACCTTCACACCCTAGGTAAACCACAGCGGTGGCTAATCTGATAAGTGATGTTGCATTTAAAAAGCACAGGCCCTGTTCCCAGTATGGTTACTCAAGGAACAGTACAGAGCTCAGATGATGCCCCTCGTTAATGCAGATGTAGTCGCAATTAGCATTTGGCCTGTCCTTCCCGAAAACGTGGATCCCCAGGCCAATGCACCGAGACAGCAGAGTTTGGGCAGAGCTGCAGGCTCGGGGCTGTGAAAGATTCACGTAGAGAGCATCAAGGTTTGCATCTGACTCTGCAAACGCTCACACGCATGACGTTACCCCACAGAGAGCTCCAGGAGGTTTCCCGCAGGGGACCCCCATGGGCGTGCAGACCCCACACCCGTGCTGGTGCAGGGGTGGGATGGTGGGAGTGGCAGAGCTGCTCTTCCCCAGCGCCGCCCTGAGCATTCCTTGTGATCCTGCAGCAGGAGTTTATTCTTAGTCGGAGGCGCCGGGGTGCACGCCGACGATGCGCATCGACTGTTGACTTAGGCAAGCTCCAGCCCTCGGTCGGCCACGCCGGGAGGATGACAAATCCGGGCGCATCCAGACTTGGCGGCAGATCAAAGGCAGGTGCTGACACTGGTTCCGGCTGTTCCCTCCACGCCTGTCCTTGCCTGCGGCAATTAACGTATAGCTTTTTGCCGCATGGGAACTCAGCTCTTGGGAGCAGAAGCAACGCTCTGGTGAGCTGCTTTAAGGAGGGATGATGCAGCCCCAGAGTTGGTGAAAAGCGATGACGCTGTCACCGGCAGGGATGCGGCCCCACATCTCCTGGGGGCTGTGCGCAGGATGAGAGCCCTTGTGACAAGGCTGTGGCACGGAGCCACGGAGATGGGTGGAGGTGGCCCTTTTGCTCCCTACCTAGGTATGGCGTGGCACGTACCTGTCCTGACACCTGATCAGGGACGATATTGAACTAACAAAGCTGACGAGGATGCAGCCTCCCATCACTGCATTTCCACCCAGCCCATTTCCTTCCCAGCAGAGACCGGCGTTTGGCACCCTCCCCGTTCTTGCTCTGCCTGCGGATAGCATGGAGCAACGAGCAGCTTTGCCAGGGTCACCTCGGGAGGCTGCAGTGATTCGTACCATGCCTTGATGAAAGACAGAGCCCCAGCCTCCAGTGCAGTGTGTTGGGAAGGTCTCGCTCCACCAGAAAACCTGTGCAGAGTGGAGGGATTCCGTGTCCAAGTGGACAGGCCAGGATGGCACAGGATCAGGCAGGGACCCCAAATCTGCGTGGGGACCACATGGGGCTGTAGGGGCCACGCCGCGGCTCAGGACCACCCTGCTGCATCCCAGTGCAGTGGGAAGGAGGAGGAGAGGTGATGAATTTGACCTGCAGCCCCTGCAGGGCCAGGGCCACCACGGCCATCACCGCGAGGGCTGCAGCCACCCGTGCCCTCCCTGTGCGTCAGCGAGGCTGCGTGGGACCAGGGCACGGGGCCACGCAGTCACCCTCATGGGCACACAGAGCCACTTTGTCCTGGGGCAGCCGCGCTGCTCCACTGGCACCCATGGAAACAGCCTCTCTCACAGGCACAATGAAAAATAATTGTCAAAAAAGGAACACTGTAAAAACTGGGGAGGGGGCAGGAAGAGCTGTGTGAGCAAACGCTGAAAGCCACATGAGTAGGAAATAGATTGTAATCTCCCTAACGAACTGCAGTTAATCAGCGTGAGCAACTGTGAACCGGGGTTTGATGCAGGGCTTGCTACCAGCGCCTGTTTCCAGAGGGGACCCTTATGTGATCGGGGGGCTCTGTGCCCCGTACAATAAAGACCCCAAAGTCACAGGTGAATGGGACTGTATTTAAACAGAGGTGCTTGGAAAAACTAACACCGATGTTGGCGTGGGGAGTCTTGCAGTCCCAGGGCAAAGACCTAAACGAAGCCCAGAGCACTGTTACCTTCCTATATAAGCACTTAATTAATCCTAAGGAGGTGTTGGCCCTCCCAGAAGATACCCCTGTGCCAGCCCTGCCACCCAGAGGGGAGTTCATTGTCTATGGCCAGTTCACCAGCATCTGTGGCCCTCTTGGCCCTCCACAGACCAACCCAAAATCCACTGGTGGAACTCTTTCCACAGGTGGCGTCTAATTTCTTTTAATGGGCTCTTTTCTATAGCGGGAATCAAAACCCCGCACTGCCAAGGAGGGAGGTCTGGTGCCTGCAGGGCCACAGATGTGTGGGGAAGGAGGTTTGCAGGTCAGCGGCTCCAAAAGCTTTATTGCTTGTTGGTTTCTGCTAACATCTACGTGACTCCAGTGACTAACAACCACCTTCAGGGAATGCACGTGTTAGTTAAGGACACCCCGGCCTTTCTGTGGGGATGGCGAGAAGGCACCGCTCAGTCTGCCAAGGCTTCCCTGGCAGCCGCCGTTGCAGGGCCACGCACCCAAGGGCGCAGTGGGCGATGCAGAAGGGTTGCTGGTAGAAACCAAGGGGGAACTGCAGCCCTGGGCCACGCGCTCCAGACCCACCGGTGGCTTTTTTTTTTAGGCAGGGTGGAAACCAGAGTCTGGGGAGTTGAGTCCAGGTCCCACAGCTGCGCAGCCCAGAGGAGATGGCCCCGCTGCCTTCTCCCCAACGTTGGGCTGTCTGAGCCTCCTGGCACGTTGTGGCTGCAGCCCTTCCCTGAAGAAAATGGGACCATCTCTGCCTTATACGTAGTCACCTATAGGCTCTGTGCTGGTTTCCCACTTGTCTCCATCCAGAGAGGGCTGTATTGACTGTGTCCGCTCAGAGGGATGTGCTGGGCCCCATGGTTCCCCACTGGGCTCTGCCATCCTGCCGGGCTAGTTGGTGGGCTCTGTGGCCATGGTGTCCGCATCCAGAGACGGCGGCACGCCACTGTTCCCACCGTTGCTCACGTTTTCCTTGCTGTTCTCCCTTGTGGGGTCGCTGCCTTTATCCTCCACTTTCTGCTTGAGTTTGAGGGAGGAATCTCTCCGGAACAGGAGGGGTTGGTAGCCAGCGAAGCCTCCTCCGCTCACGTTCGTACGCTTGTCTGGGGACAGACAGAAAAAGAGGATTGTCTACCTGGGGTCCAAATTGACCTTTCAGCTAAGGAAAAGGGTTGCGGGATCTCTCCTTGCCAGAGGCGTTGGGGGGTATCTTCTCTGAAAGATGGGGGTCCTTCCAGCCCCCAGATGCCCCCAAAAAGGGGAAGAGGGGTGGGAGACTGGGCTCATGCCTCAGCATGGCTGTGCTCAGGAGGGGCAGGGGAGGGTGTGATGGCCGGTCTCCTACCTCCCGGCCCGATGGGATGCATCAGTCGGTTCATCTGGACGTTCCAGTGCTTGACGTTGGTGCTGGCCTGTCGCAGCTTCCGCTGGGCCGCCTGGGAGGGGATGGTGGAGAGGGGTGAGCCGGCCGCCCGACAGCCCCCGACCCGGGACTGCGGGCAGGAGTTTCCCTTCCCTGAGTAAGCCTGGATTGGAGGCTCCCTCTGGGATGGAGACCCAGCTCACCCTCCTCTAGGTCTTCTGCTCCTCCTCCAATCCTCCCCCCTCCACACACTCCCACATTGCTCCGGACACCAGCGCTGTCCCCCCGGGGCAGGACACGCTTGTCCCATCTCAGCCACTGAATCACCCCGTGCCTGCGCATGGCACAGCTCAGAAAACCCCCGAGGCAATGCCAGCTTGGTCCCCAAAGCTGCTGGGTCCTCCCCAGTGTGGAGGTGACTCAGTGAGGGCTGGGAAGTCCCCTGAGGTTCGCAGCGTGAAGGGATATGGCATTGACGTGATGCTCACCATGACGTCTTGGTCCACCCGCTGCCTGTTCACTCTCACTTCTTCCAGCTGCTTCTGCGCCTCTTCCAGACACTTGTTCTTGTTCTCCATCTCCTGCTTGAGGACTTGCTTCTCCCGCTGAGTTTTAATGATGTATTCCTCCTGCTCCTCCTTCAGCTTCATCAGCTGCTTCAGCTTCTCCTCTTCCTCAGCCAGTAGCCTGTCAAGGGAGAGCAAGAGGTGAAGACGTCCCTCTGCCACTTCATCCACCAGCTTCCCCCATCCCTGCCAGCACACTGGGAAGTCACCAGCACACCCCAGTACCCCAGGGAGCACTGCATTGCCCTGGGGAGCATGTCCCCACGCCCAGCCACTCCCCTGGGAGTGGGGCTGGTCGAGGAGGGGCAGGGATGCCCTGGTCCTACCTGGCCTGCGCATATCTCACGGACTCCTCGTCCTGCCGTGCTTTCACTTCCTGCTGCAGGGCCTCCTGGAGCCGCTCCTGCATGTCTTCCAGCTCCAGGATGCGCTTGCGCTGACGCTCTGCCTCTGCCTCCTTCAGGACCATCTCTGCCTGCATGGAGGCACGAGCCTGCGGCAGGGAGAGGAGCCATCAGCGTGGGTGGCTGGCAGAGCCACTGCCGCCATCCCCAGGGCCCCTGGCCCCCGCGCCCCTGGGGGGATGGGGCCAGACGTCTCCTACACCAGGGAGAGCCCACGGAGAGAGCTCCAAAGCAAGGCTGTTTCCCTGCTCAGGGAGACACACCACGTTGTTCGGAACCAGCGATGGCTGCAAGGTCAGAAATGGGCTCCCTGGCCAGCCCGGCACTTGCCTCTCACCTGCCCGCCAGCTTCATCCACCCCGGGGCAGGTTGTCCTCATCTCCTGCTCCTCTGGTATCTCATGCATGGCAGTGCTGACCCCTCTGTCCCTCGTCCCCGGGTCACACACAGCCCCCGGGAACCCAGAGGTGATGGGTGGCAGCAGCATTGTTGCAAGAGGGGGACACGCTCCTAAAAGCTGCTCCAAACCCCCTGGGCTGCCACGGGCAAGGGAAGGGGAAGGAAGCGGCCACCCCACGAGTGATGCAGCCCCGTGGCAGGACATGCCATGAGGATGCACCCACCTGCTCGGCCTCCCGCAGCTGGATCTCCAGAGTCCTCTGCATCTCCTCATGCTGCTGTCTCCGCCGCTGCTCCTCCTCCTGCAGGAGTATCTCTGCCTGCCGCTGGGCCTCCTTGAGCAGCTCCAGCTCCTGCAGCTTCCGCTCCTTCTCCTCCTGGAGCTGCTTGAGCCGCTGCGTCTCCTCCTCCTTGGCCGCCTTGCGCTGCTCCCGTTGCTCCCGCTGCTCCCGTCGCTTCTGCTTCAGGTCTTTGTGCAGGGACTTTTTGCCCTCAGCCTGCAGCCGGATGGCCGTCTGGATGGCTGGGGAGGGAAGGGGACGGTCAGTGGGGACACGGTGGGGGGCACAGGGAAGCTGGGAAAGGGGCACAGGGTGGGCATGGACCTAATGTCCACTCCTGGCGCTGCCGGGTGTCGGAGGCGCTCATCTCGTAGGTGCGGGAGGAGGTCTTCACGCAGAACATGCACCTCTTCCCATCCCGGTCGGGGAGCACCTGCAGGGAGAGGACACAGGATGGTGTTACCCCCCCGTACCCCACCTTATCCCCACTTTCTTTGGCCATAGGACTGGGTCTCCAATGCTCATGGATGTGAAATTGTGTATTCTTCCTGGGGTCTGAAGGGGGTATCCTGCGTCTCCTGTCGCCCAGCTGAGCGTGGCCCAGGCCATACCTCCACGCAGCAGTGCTTGTCCAACGTGATACTCCCCTTCTTCTCCTTCCGTTCCTCACTCATGTAGTAGGACAGGACGCTGGGCTTCAGTGTGAACCACCGCTCCGACCAGTTCCTCCTCAGCTGGCCCTTCTTCCAGAGGTAGCCCTGCACCCGAGAGACATGGGGATCAAAACCAGGGTGGGGACAGGATGGGGTTTGTGCCCCAGGTCATGTGGGTTTCCTTGCCTGTTTGAGCACATCCTCGATGACCTCCTGGTACACCTCCTCCACGGCCATGCTGATGGCCTCCTGCTCAATGCCTCGCAGGAACCGCCCCGAGTTCATCATGTCCAGGAACTGCCAGACCGTCAGCCCCCCCGGCCCCTGCAGCTCCTGGGAGAGGTAGTCATCCAGCTCGCAGGAGTTCAGCTCCACGTTCATGGCTGTGCAGATCTTCTTCAGCAGGTACTCCACCTGTGGAGACAAGGAGCTCAGCAATGGGGAGAAGTGAGAGCTGTCCCCATCGCACTGATCCATTCTGGAGAGCCCAAGACCACATCTCTTTCCAGCCTGGAGATGCAGGACCATTATCGCAGGGGTGTCACCCCTTGCAATGGTTGATGGTCATGGTCAAGGTGTAGCAGGCAGGCTCAGGAGGTTGATGTTGGGTTAGAGCTTGACCACTACTGGGAGGTTTTTCCTTTTAACTACAAGGCTGAGATGGTTTTGGCTTGTTTGTCTGCAGAGTGAGAAAACTCTGCAGAAGTCAAGTGCCTGAGGGAGAACAGACCAACGCTGCTGTCCCCCATGCTCAGCCCACAGGGCAGGGGTCTCAGACCACAGCCCTGACCTCAGCACCGCTCTGGTTTCCAGCGGACGTCGTAAAAACACTGGGGAGGAGCAGGGGAAGAGAACCCTACGAAGATGAGGAGTGTCGTTTTGAAAAATTTGTAAATAAATTGCTTTAAAAAGAGCTAAAATTGTTGAAAATAACATGATGTCGGGAAGACTCATTTCAGCTCCAGTTTTGCTGCCAGCTCTCCTCTACCCACGATCTATAGGGACCAAGGAGGGTGGGTGACTGCAGAGAGCCCCGCAGAAAGGTGCAACACAGCAAAGTCCCGCACCCAGCTGGATTTTTTTTTTTACATCATCTAGCTAGGAGTAGGGCAAGAATTTAATGTAGTTTCTTTTTTTTTTTTTTTTTTTTTTTCAAGCTCAGCCCTGTAAGCAGAAAGATGATTCAGTTTGTCATGGTCTGGGGAACAGGAAACACCTCTCCCGGGGAGCAGGAAGTGCGGTCGCCCTCCTACATCTGCGCAGCACTGCGCTTCTGGTCTTTTTTTGCCCCTTTTTTTTTTTTTTTTTTTTTTTTTGGGTTCTTTTCTTCTTCTTCTTTTTTTTTTTTTTTTTTTTTTCCCTTTTTTTTTTTTTTTTTTTTTTTTCCTTTTCTGCTGATCTCAGGAGGTTGATGGTGGAGAAGCAGACGGCAGCTGCTTGCCCAGCTGAGCTCCTCCTGGAGAGGCCACTCTTGGCTTCTGAGCTTGTCCCTCCTCCCCAGATCTGCCCGCCTTCTCTTTGGGGTTTGATCTGACCCCCCGGAGAAGGGAGAACCTCCCTCTCCAAATGCCGGGTGGAATTTGGGGATTTGGAGATTACTGCCAGCAGCTTTGTAGGGCAGCCGGGGCAACCTCACTCTTAACTCTGTGGACGCTGGGCAGGGGGTGAGCGTCTGGTGGCAGTGGGCATGGAGGGGGACAACTGGGTCTGCTCTGCCACTGCCTTCGTGGTGGCACGGGCTGAGAGCAGCCCGAGGAACATGGCCCCGTCCAGCCTGACAGCGATTTCATGGGGAACAACCTCCCATTGCACCAGACCTTAAGGTGTCATCTTCTCTTTCTCCCCCATGAAAATCAGGAGTCCTCTAACGCCGTGCTCAACTCAACCCTTGGGTTGAGGCTTGGGAAGGGCTTTAGGCAAGGGACCAGCCCCAACAAGAGCTGAGCTGCGGATGCTCCTTGACTGGGGCTCTGAGAACTGGCACATTCATTTCACAGCAGACAAAAGAGCTTGTTGGTGTAGGCTTGGGCCGGGGAAGAGCACTCTGGACCAGCCCACACATCATCCTCCAAGACATCTATACTTGAGAGGCTTCAGCATTTCGGAGGTGTCCTCCCAGCTGCTCCCAGGACACCCCCCTCTCCCTGGGCAGCGGGGGTGGCCATGGGCATAGCAGGGGGTGCCCAGGGTAGACAGCCCCCTCCTCCCACCCCTGGCCTGCTCTCTCTCACACCCTGGAGCAGGATGTGGTGGGACATGTCAGGAAGCGATAGCGGGATGTGTCATCCCCAAACGGGGCTCTGCCAACACGCAGAGCCCTGGGAAGATGGAGATGGAGGGGGAGAGGCAGGTCCTACCTCGTCTGGCACCATGATGAGAGGGTATTTGTCTTCAGACAGAAAGTTGAAGAGACACCAGAGCTTGAAGGCATCTTGGTGGGATACAACGCTATTCCCGTTCCGGTTGGGCTTGTAATTCTTCTTTGCGGTCAGGGTCCAGCAGAGCTCATCAAAGTTTTCTTTGACAAAAGCACCTTCTTCCACCTGTGGGCAGGAGCCAGGTGGGTGAGCGTGGTGGCTGCAGGGCCACGGAGAGGGGTTCTGGGGGGAAGCGCTGGAGGGAAGAAACCCTCACACCTGAAATCTCCTGTCCCTGCCAGTGAGAAGCATGGGCTGATTTATACGTGGGACCCACAACTAGAGTGTAAGTGGGCATTGACCCATGATGCCAGTACGTGTTCCCAGCACAGGTCCCCTTACGCAGGCGAGATGTGCTGGATGGTAGAGAAGACGCTACGGGACCGCTGCAGCGCCTGGGCACGGCGGCACAGCCACGGTGGCTCAGCCCTGACCTGCCGGGCTTTGGAGCACCAGCAGAAACCCCGTGGTGAAGCACGTGCAACATTGTGTGGTGCTCTCCCAAGCCCACTTCCCCAATGCCTCCATGCCTTTGGGTCACTCTCGTTATCCCATTTTCCCATAAAGAGGAACTGAGGCTCAGCGAAGGGAAGTGATGGCCCACGGGCAGGCAGCAGCAGAGGCAGGAATGATGCCTCCATCAGGCTCGGCCCCGCTGCCTGTCCATGAGATTCTGTGACCGCCTGCCTGGCATCGCGAGCTGCTTCACGATGCAATTTTGGTGCGGCACCGGTGAACTGTGATGGGGACCAAAGGCCATCCTCTGGCTGCTCCATCCCAGCTGCGTGAGCCACACGCTGCCGGCAAACCACAGTCTGCAGCGGCAGAGCCGGAGAAAAACCGTTGGGTGGCAGAAAGCTGAAAGCCCCTCTTACTAGGAAAACCCACTTCCCCTTCTCAGGCCGCCTCTAGGATTTTATTAGCCATGGCGAAACCAGAAGAGGGTTTAAAGGTCATCTCCCAAAGAACCACATAGGAAACTGGAAGGATTTTGGCCGCTCTGTGATGGGGAGATTGGGCTGGGCTGACCTTGAGCAGCTGCCTGCCTCGGGTAGAGGGAGCTGGGGAAAGCTCTGCCCTCGCTCGCTGCAGACCAGATCCCTGCAGCTGAGATCAGCATCCCTGGGCCAGGCTGGGCAGCTCCTGACCAGCTCAGGGCAAAGCAATGACTGGCACGGAGACCGGTACGGAGCACCGCACGCCGGGGAGAGGCACAGCTCAGCCCTGGGGAAGCAGCAGGGGAGGGAAGGGTTACTGCACCCAGCTCCGGGCCCCCCGCTTCTTTCGAGCACACAGTGGAAGAAAGTTGTCAGTCATTTTTCCTCTCCTCACATGCCTGGAGGAAACGAGCACCCAGCCGCAAAGTCTCGCTGTGCCAAACAAAGGTGCCTTTGAGCCACGCGGAAAAAAAAGGGAGAAAGCCCCTGCCCACTCCAACCTCTGCTCCTGCCCCGGCACCTCGTCCTCCTCCCTCTCCTCCTCTTTGCCAAATGAGGTCACACCTCGAATTTGAACAGGGGTGGAGAGGAAAAAGGGGCTGATTTCTCTCTCTGAGCCCTTTAGGAAATGTGGGGAGAGATGCACCTCCATCCAGAGCCTTGATGGAAAGGGCTGACTTCATCCTTGCCAAGGAGACGTTGAGTATTAAATACTTCTCATTCGTTTTGGCATTCGCCCGAGTGCTCCCCAACTCTCTCTTTTTCCACCCATCAAGGCATGGGATCTCCAAGAGCAGAGGGGAGCGGAGCCGTGGGGCTCCCATGGGATGCGGGAGCAGAGCAGGCACCGTGGTGTCCCCACGTGAGACGCAGCAGCTCGGGGGGATGGCCAAGGGGCTCACCTTATCCAGGATGTACTTGTTGAGGTACGGCATGTAACCCTGGCTGGACACCGGCCCATCGTCGTCATCGCGGAAATGCTCTTCCAGCGCCACGGGATCGTGGGGGATGCACAGCACCGTGTACAGGTTGTGAGACAGCACCTGGACGAGCACGAGGGACGGGGAGAAGGTGAACGACCTCCAACCCTGCCCCCTGCCCCAGCCCAGCCACCCACCCCGGGACCATGCCCTGCCCAGCATCACCTCCCTGCAGCCGCAGCAGCGAGGCACGGTTTGGGTTTGGCAGAGGGACAGGGGAATATTCCCAAATAGAAATCTTAGAGAATCATTTAGAAACAGGCAAAAATTGAGGATTTTTCCACATTTGTTTCTTTTCTTTCTTGGCACATGGGGAACCTTTTTTTTTTTTTTTTTTTTTTTTTTTTTGTGATTTTTTTTTTTTTTTTTTTTTTTTTTTTTAAAAGAAAGGGCTGTTTCAAACATTACAGAGCAAACAGGACATGCTTTGATCTAGAGAAGATGATAAGCCACCCCAAGCCATGCTGTTTCGCAGCTGCCCTCAGCGATTTCTTGAAAACATAACTAACAACGGCACCCAGCCTGGCAGCGGTTGCTTTCTGCCAGTGGGGCACAGAAAGACGCAAAGATGAAAATAAGAAAAGATTTATAAGAAACTAAGAAAAGGTTTTGTCTGGAATGGAAGCAGACAAGGGTGACGTAGACACACGCCATCTCCAGAAGCAGTCTGCGAGCGTCACCAACCAGCCCATTTTTTGTTCAAATCCCCCAAAACAAAGCATGTTTTGAAGCTCCCGAATTTCCCACGTGCTGGAAAACCCACGCCGCTGCCGGGCCAGCAGCCAGAGCCCGGAGCAAGGCTGCCCATGAGCACCACCAGCACCTCCAGGCTCATGATGCCAGGCATCTTTACCTCCTTGTCTTTACCTCCCAGCAAGCAGGAGTTGGTTAAACGAGCGTTCCAAGTGATGCTGTCCCATTGCACCAGGGTTTGCGGAGACAGCTCGCCAAGGTTTCAAGGGGAAGATGGTGTGCAGCATCCCTGCTCCTCTCCGTGCAGGGCTGGAAATTTCCTTCCAGCAGGAGAGGAGCCGCGGAGGCCACGCCAGCTGCTGCAGCTGGAGACTGTTCTTGCTCAACCAGATTTTCTTTCTAGTTTTCACCCTCCGGACCGATGTTATCAGCAGGACTCCACCCAGGGCTCAAACACTGAGCGGGCTGTAGCCCTGAGCGCTGCCGCTATGGCTGGGCCTTTTGGGGTTTGGTGCAGCCCCAGGGTCTCTGCAGGGGTGGAGAGGGATGGAAACACCCTGGGCATCCTCCAGGATGGCTAACAAATCCGTCAGGATGGATTGAAAGTTTGGGAATCGCATCCCGTTCCCCCTTTCCAACGTGCGGCCTCGTCCCCATCCCTCGCACCTCCTCTCGCAGCACCCCAAAAAATCCTTGGGGATCTTGCATGTGCCCCCGGCCGCGGTCAGCACCCCGAGCCCCTCCATCCGCCCTGGCACGCTGCAAACCACAGCCCCTCCGTTCGCCAGAGCGGTCACCTACAAAATGGAAGTGGGGCAGGGTGGGGAGGAAAGCCCCGGCCAGGCTGATGGGGGGGTGCGTGGGGCCGGGGCTGCCCCAACCCCACGGAGAGAGGAGAGGGGGAAACCCCTCCCCGGCCTCTGAAACAAGGGATAGGAGGGGAAAATAACAGGGGGAGGGAAAAGGGAAGAGATGCTCTGAGAGCGGTTTGGTGACGCAACCTTTCCCCTGTGGTGTGCAGGAGATGGCCGGGGAGGGGGCAGAGGTCTGCCCACCACCCCCGAGCATCCCACATCCCTCCGAGCACCAGCCCCGATGCTGTTCTCCACCCTCTCCCCTGCTCTCCTGCCCCCCATAACCCCCCTGCTCCCACCCCTCCGCAGCCACCCAAGGCTGCTGCCGACACCAGCCAGAGCCGGGGGTGGAATATTTAACGTGGCTGGAGAATGGCAGCCCCTCTTCTTCTCCCCCGTGGGAGACACCGGGGGCGATGCCAGGGCTGGGGGTGACCTTTCAGGCTGGAGCCTGGCCGAAACACAAACCCCTCTGGCCCCGATGGGTGGGAGCAGGGGCATCAGGGCTCCTGCACCATGCAGGGAGCGTTGCTGCTGCCTCGGTTTCCCCATGTGCAAGCAGACCGGCCCTGCTGAGAAAATCAAAGCCTCCCCCGGAGCTGGGGGTGCAGGGAGTCCTGTCCCAGGGGACCCCAGTGTTGGGAGTCTTTGCCAGCAGCGAGGGTCACTTGAGCTGCCCATTTTCTGCAGCAAGGAGGATGCGAGCGGGGACGGCTGCCTCGCCGCCCCATCAGCCAGGACCCCTTGGCTCAAGCCGAGCCCCAGGACCGTCGGCTCCCGACCTTGGGGAAGGCTTTCCCCATTGCTTGCACAGATGAGCTGCTCTCAGACCTCTTACTGGCCAAACTGGGACCCACTGGCCAGTGCCAAGAGTCTTTTGTGCATGCAACAAGCAGAGGAGCTTTCAGTCCAAGCCGGGCACCTTCCTCCTGCCCTGGGGGGGTCCATAAACGGGCTGTGCTGTGCTAACCCAGCCCCCCAAGGCACTGGTTATACCCAGAGACCCGCACGGGTTATAGGCTCTTTCTCCAAAAGCGAGCAAGAGCCACCTCCCCTGCCACTTGCACCCTGAGCCTGCAACCTACGCAGTGGGTGGGGGATCCCTGTGCCCCCCCAACAGGCATTTAAACCACTTGCCTGTCCCCCTGCCTCCTCCTCTCCACTCCCCAAGGGCTTTGCTGTAGCGGGCAGCCTCAGGAGATCGAGTTCTGCTCAGCAAACCGCTCCTTTCCCTCTGCAACAGGGACAGGAGCAGAGCAGAGGTGCCAAAAAGCACCAGGATGGTGCTCGGTGGCTCCCACCCGCCTGCCCCAGCCGGGCTCGGCCACCCCGAAGGGCTCAGCTCTGCCCTGCCTGCATCCCGCATCCCAGCCGGCATCCGCAGAGACGGGGAGTAGCTCCCCCAACTTGGCCAGGGAGGATGCGATGGCACGGAGAGGATAAACGCTTATCCAAGAGCAGGGCTGGTGCGTGCCCACGCTGGGAACAGAACTACCCGACATCTCTCGATGCGTAGCACTCAACCACAAGACTGTTTTTCCTTCCTGTGCAGATACACACCTACACTCACATATACATATGCACACGCTAGCTTGCATAGGAGTGTCCATGCAAAGAACTCAACTGCTGAACCCAACGGCTTCCCACAGCTTCACCATCACGCTTTGAAACGCTGCTAAATTTACTTATGCAACTGGCTGGAGAGAAGTCGGAGGAGTTAAGTACCCAGGTCCCACTGGCATGCTGCTCATCTACCAGCAAAATCACACCCCAGCTCCTGGGGCTGGTTTTGTTTCTGTAGGTGCAAATGCTGGCAAAACACCGGCATTTCTCCCACCCTTGTTCAAGACCCTTCTTGCAGCAACATGCCTGGGTGAGGGAGCAGAGCACAGCCTGGCTCGCACAATCCGGGAGGAGTTTGGAGACGGCACGGCCACCACGGCTTTAACACGTTATTGCTCAAACCTGCAAGACCCTGGATTTCTTCTGCACTGAACCTACGAGCAGAAACGCTGCTGTTGGCTTGCATAGGCTGGGGCAAACCCGAGCCAGTGTTTGGCAGCAATGGGCAATGGCAATGAGCTCTCCCCAGCCTCGAGGCTGGTGAAAAGTTATCCAGAGCTGAGCTTCGTCGTGCAACGGCGCAGCCCGACCCACCGTCGTCCCGTCTCGGTGCCGAAGGCGGGTGGAAAAATAGCGAGGGGTGAATCTCCCTTCCCTTCTGAAATGTCACCCTGGGCAAAGCCACTGCGGAGATGCCGTCCCCAGCATCCCCGCAGCCGCTGCACGAGGGTTTGCAGCTCCCCCAGCCCCCCTGCACTAACTCTCTAGGAAATTGCCGTTAAAATTAGGGTCTCTGTGGCCTCAGCACCGTCACCAGTGATAAAGATCTTGCAAGACAAGCGCTGCACGTGTTCACACCAGCGCTTTTGGGACTGACAGAACGTCTGGGCTGGGCTCAGGACCCAAAGCCCGGGTGCAGGGGATGCTGTAAGGGGAGCACAGCAGCCCTTCTTGGGGATTAGCGAGGGGAATTAGGCTCTAGCCTACTTTGGGATTTTCCTTAATTCCTTCAGGTATTTCTGCAGTTTTAAGTAGGCAAGGGTGCACGTGCAATGAGTTTCTGGGGAGCAGCCAAAGGCTTTCGGCTGCAAAGGCAGCGGCTGAGCACGAGAAGCCCGGCTTCCACTGCTTCTCCTCCAGCCCCCTGCAAACAAAACTCTTAATTTTGGGGCAAACACCCCCCCCCCCGCCAAGCCCAGCACTTTCCCTGCAGTCTGTCCCGGGGGAAGCCCTATAAAGTAGAGGGAATAGAGGAAAAGAGGTTTCTTTGCAGCGTTTCACAACTCATCTCTCAGACCGGCAGCAGCTGCCAAGTCCTGACGCAACATCTCCCCGTGTTTTGCATGTTTCTAGCTCAGGTCCTTCCTCTGCATCGCAGCCCCCTGCTCCAACCGGCATTTCCAACCCCAGCGCCAGCTTAAGAACCACAACGGGACATTTACATGGCAACAAAAAAGGAGTCTCATCATTTGCAAAGGGG
>JAYKAV010003266.1:4964682-5012131 GCA_035582835.1 Phoebastria nigripes | reverse complement strand
GGGGGGGGGAATCAATAATTATTGTCAAAGCCAAGGTACGAGCTGGCGGATTCGACCAGACCCCGTCCCAGAGGCAGACAAAAAGGTTTTTAAAGCCACGATGGTTTTGACGAAGGGCTGAATGCAGGATCCCGCTGCAAAGCTGCTAAGGGGGTGGGGGAGAGGGGAAATCAAAGATTTTTTTAAAAGCGCTGTGTTATTTCTGGCCAGACCACTGAGGAGTTTTAGTTTAAAAATGGTCTGCCTCTACCTACCGACCTGCTGGCTGAACAGGAAGCAGAAACGTGGGTGCTCCGGCAAGCAAGAAAATATAAACCAAGTTTGGTCTGTTAGTTGGGCATAAAAAGCATAAGAAACTGAAAGCAACTAAAAATTAGATTTCTCCTCATTTTCACCTAGAAAATACATTTGAGCATTAACTCCCCCCCCTTTTTTTTTTAAGGCAGACGAGGCAGAGACAGAGAACTTCACCAAAACCAGTGTGGAGGTGACAGCAAGCTCTTATTAATCTTAATATTTAACAATTCTTCCGTGGAAACCCAGGGGGGACGCAAAGCATCCCTGGACCCGCTCTGCCCCTCGCAGCCCACCTGCCAGCCCCACACCRGGGCCATCCAAACCTCCTCCCCGAGGACTCACTTTGAGCTGGGATTTGGAGACCTTGCCGCTCTTCTCCACATCCAGGGCGGTGAAGGCGTACCAGATGGACTTCAGCAGCTCCGCTCGCAGGTCCATGGCTACAGGCGGCGATGGCAGAGGCGGCTGCGTCGAGGCCGAGGATCCGGTTCCAGGAAACCGCCTGCCTCGACAGCCTTGGGCGGCGGGGGACACGCGAAGCAGGAGCGCCATCTGCTTGGGCGCGCCCCGGAGAAGCCCACGGGCCACATCTTGGCCCCACGGGCCACATCTCAGCCCCCAAGCTCCCCTGGGCTGCAGGTCTTTTCCCTCCCACAGACAGATCCCCCACGCCCAGGGAAGAACAATCCAGGGCTCACGGAGCATAAACAAGACAGGGATTCGTAACCCTTTGCTGGCTCAGCCTAGAGATCAAAAGCTTTCTCGGCATTTGTGTTCTGCAGAGAGAAATCCCCTCCCTGACTCAAATAGCAGCTTCCTCTTCTCGGATTTAAATGAAGAGCTTCCCCTCACAGCGGGAGCACAGGCTGTGCATTTTGGAAAGGTTCCAGCCCTGCTTGTTTTGGGATCAGTCGCACCGAGCGAGCGGAGAGCTGCAAACTCCTTGGGTGTATCCAAAAAATAAAACACCTGATCGCTGGGAGCCTGCGCTGGTGTTAGGTTTACGGTTGGACTCAATGATCTTAAAGGTCTTTTCCAACCTAAATGATTCTACGGTGCTCTCTGCACTGGCTTTGTCCGCAAACTGCCCGGGGCAGAGGTTACTCCTGCTGGGTTGAGGAAGCCAGCCCAGGTCTCTCTCCCCAGCTCAGAGGGTTGTAGGATGTGTTCACAGACATATTTTCTTGTATTGACACAATTCCCTAACTCTAGGCTTGCAGGAGTCCTTGGAAGAGCCGAGGGCTGATCTGAGATTCAGGAGACAGCTCTTAGCCCCTCTAAGATAGACRCTGAGAGCTCAGAGGCTACAACTTCTCTTGCTCACACCCCTCCTCAGCGCTGTTTTTGGACAATCACTGCACTTTCAGTCAATTCAACAAATCTCCTGAACTTCCTTAGTCCTTACATCTGCAAAACAGTAACATCCATCCCACCCTCTGCCAGCCACTGGCCCCAGGAACTGAAAGAGAGAAGCATACCTCTTTTTTTTTTTTTTTAAAGAAAATTTTTAATTTGTTTTTATTTCAACTCAGTATTTACATCCAGGTCTAGCTCAGCCCCCAACAAGTGCTGGTTGGTTTCAGTGGAGGGAGCGCTTTGCTCTGCTCCACAGTGCTGAGTCTGCCAAGGAAGTTTGCTCAAGATTGGAGTGTGATAAAGAGATGGGAGAATTACTGTCAGAGCCAGCCCGGGCGCTCGCTCCAGCATCAGGAACTGGTCACTGCTCCAGACACTGAGCCCAGGACAGCCTGGGTTTGCTTTGATGGGGCTTTATTGCTTCTGTGCATATGCTGCCCACTTGTCCCTTACCTGGAGGGGTGGGCAGGAAAGGGGAGCTTTTTAGACCATTCCTAGAGGGAGAGGGCAGGAGATGCCTCTCCAAAAATATTTTGCGCTCCCAGAGACTGCTGAAATCTCTGTGGCTCCACCTCTACAGAAGACTGGCAGGTCTTGGAAATCTTAGCCATGAAGAAATAAATACTAGAAGAACCTGCCATCTCCTCCAGACAGAGGGAGCGAGTGCCCAAGGCAAGGAGCAGGAAAGTTGCTGCTCAGAGCCCAGGAAAACAGCAGAGCCTCCAGGAGAAGGCAGCAGCTAAGTATCTTTGACATCCCTCCTTGGAGAGAAGGGCCCTTGGAACAGGGTCACTCAGGTAGCCCACCGCTGCCGGCATCAGCTCTCACCGCCTGCGCGGCACACATGCTGGCCGCTGGTCTTGGACACCTTCCCTCGCTCGTGTACCGCACTTCTTCTGTGCACCAGCTGGCCCGGTTCCTGCAGCTCCCGCCGCCCCTGCGGAGTACAGGCTCGGGCTGCCTGCTCTCCCTGCCCGGGAGGCTCTGCAGGGTCTCAGCACCCATTCTCAGACACGGCTGCGTCAAGTGTTACAGGTTCATGCTGGATTGCTGCTGTGGCCATGCTGATGGCTTCCTCCAGGCTCTGCTGCTCTTCTAACTAGTGGAGGAAAGAGAGAGAGAGATAACACTGTCCTCCCAAAAGGTGGGCTCAGGAGGCATGGGCTCGCTCAGGGCAGCCCCCAGCAGGACAGAGGTACGAGGGATTGGAAGTGGGTGACACAAGGAGAAAGCGGCAGGGCAAAGCAGAGAGAGACACGGCTATGATGGGGAAAGGCTGTTTACAAAGGAGCATTCTGTAATCCAAGGAGCATGTCCCTGCTCTCCTCTATACACAGGGAATTAAGGAGCAAGCACCTGGGCAAGAGGAGATGCAGCAGAGCGAGAGGGTAAGTGCGGAAGCCAGTGGGTGGACRGGGGAATGAAGGGGAACATGGCAGGAGCTGTGCAGTACCTGCACTGCGATGTGGGTGCCATTGGCGGTAGCCAGCAATGCCACCTGCTGATGACGGAGGGACGTGATGGCTGATTCTTCAGACATGACTGCCCCAGAAGTGACTATGGTAACCTAGGAAAAGTTAAGATAAAAAAAAAAATCATGTTTTAAAAGAAAATGTAATTCCCTTCTAGTAGGCTGTTTCTCCGCAGGGAAAAGGGAAGGTCTCAGTTTTGTCTGTACCGGCTGTGTCTCGGTGCCATCCGTGTTGGCCACAGTCACGGTGTGTGTGTCACCACCCGCCAGCTCTTCCTCGGGCACGGTGAGGGCACTGCTCTGTGTCACCATGCTGATTGCACTGCCCAGGGCCTGCAGGTCTTCCTGCGACAAACTGACCTGGGTGGGATAACAGTGGATGCTCTCAGCCAGGATGGCTTCTCAGGAAGCCTTACGCAAGTCCTGAGTTTAGCAACACAAAGGTCTCGGTAACGATGAAATATTCTCTCCTCCTCTGCATGCAAGACCTAGGGCACAGAGAACTCCAAGGACTTTGCCCAGGCCACAGACAGAATCGATGGAGAACTCACAGACCTCAGGTCTCCAGCCCCCCCACAGCTTCTACCACACCTCCCCTTCATATTAGCATCTTGTCTCCAGGCTTTGAAGGGACAGCTTGTGCTTCGCTGCAGCCGGGAGCATCTCAGACTAAGAGGAAACAAGCATTACTCATGGCAGCTGTTTCCTTTGCCCCATGCCGCAGAAGGGAGTTTTTCCCAGTCAGCACATGGGCAGCTGGTGGAGGGAAGTACAAGAAAAGCACTGCCATATACAAACTACGAAAAAACAATCTCCAAATCCAGCCTGTGTCAGCAGAGATTGGGAGCTGCCTCTCAACAGCTGTCTGGGAGGCRAGGGCTGCCAGGCACTGCATGCAAGCCTGGGCAAACACCGGCAAGACCCTGTCCAGCACGAAGGCGAGTTGGGGACCAGAGGCTCATTCTTTACCCTCCACATCAAGACTGAAGCAGTGTGGTAAGGCTGTAAGGAGGGAGCCCTCATGACAGACAGAGTCCATGAAGCCCCAGGGTCTGTTTTATGCTGAAAAAAGCCTTAAAGAGAACACCAAGGCTGGGTAGAGGCAGAATCTTACTCAGTTAACTGCTGTCCCCCACATGCTGGAGGCTGTCAGTGTCCATACCTGCTCTGTCCCATCCTGAGAGATAAGTGAGACCTGTGTAGGCATACCATCGTCATCTTCCTCTTCCTCTTCATCTTCCTCCATCTCTGACAGGAAAGCAATATGCTGGCTCTTCAGGGGGGAGCCTCCGTCAGCAGCAGCAGCTGAGTCAGGGAAGGGGAAGAGCAAAAGGGGTGAGAGAAGTGCCCAAGATACAGAGCATGAAACCACACGCCTGACCCTGGGACCTGCCTGTTGCCTGAAGGGCCAGCACAGAAAAGCACAAGATTATGATGACAACAGCGCAGTGTTGGCCTGGGAAGAAGGGTCTTTACCTCTCCCTGTACTACAGAACGGGCAGGACCCCATTCCCAACCCGTGACATACAGCAAGGACCATGGGGAGCCCTTTTCTCTCATCTGTGACGCAGATCTGGGTTTGATGGGGGAGGCAGGAGGCCACAGCACAGACCTGGCTCTGAGAGGGGAGCGGCTGCAGACTCTTGCTGTCATCTCTCTCCCCATTGCCACAGGGCCTGACCCAAGCCTGCCGCAGGTGATGGCAGAGTGGTTGCTCACCCTCCAGCTGCTGCTGTTCGTAGAGGGCCTGTTCGCTCTCCTCCGTGGCCTCCAGCTCGCCATGGCTGCTGCGCTTGTGCATGGCCAGCGTGGAGGTCTGGCGGTAGGTCTTCCCACAACTATTGCAGGTGTAGGGCTTGCAGTGCGTGTGGACCACGTGGTGCTTGTAGAGGCTGGAGTACTCTGTGAAGCGCTTTCCGCAGCCCGGCACAGTGCACATGTACGGCTTCTCTCCTAGGGCAGAGGCCACAGAGCAGAGCTTAACACCCTCACCCTCTTCATGCGCTGGGAAGGGATTCCCCATCAAGAGGGAATAGCTGGAGACAGACCACTCGAACAGGTGGAACAATAATCAGCCCAATAAAGCAATTCCTGTTTCCTTTAACTCGATGGCTACTCCCAGATCTACCCCTGCAATGCCTGGCCTGGAAATGACCATTTCATTCCCACAGATTTCCCTGCTGCCGCAAGCTGTCAGTGCAGCCAACTGACTGCGGAGGAGCTGTCTGCATTTTGCCCTCTCCTCCCCTTACCTGTGTGGATTCTCATGTGGTTCTTGTAATTAGTGGCACTGGTGAAGCCCCTTCCGCAGTTGGGCTCTGGACACATGTACGGCCGCTCGCCTGTGTGCGTTCGGATGTGAACTTTGCGGATGTTGGATGTGGTAAAAGAGCGGCCACAGCCCACAAAGGGACACTTGAAGGGACGCTCACCTGCATTGAGAGAGTAACGTGGATGAGAATCCTGCTACAACGCAGACACCTGTATCCCTTCACTCCTCCACAGTATTACACCAACGAGACCTCAGATCAGACCCAACTGCTGGCACATTTCCTCTAGCGACACTAGCATCCCTACCCCTTTTGCTCTGTTGTTCGTAACTGAGTCGAGAATCCCTAGTACTACTTCTACTACCCATCTACTTCTGTCTGAAGACAACTTCAGTTCTGCCTTGCTTCATCCAAGATACAAAAAGGCACGTCCTGGACAAAGGCTGAAGCAGTACTTTATCTTGGAGACCCTTCCAATGGGGAGCTCAGTTCTTCTCCTGCACTGCTCACCTGTGTGTGTCCGGATGTGTTTCTGTAGATCCCCAGAGGTTTTGAAGGCTTTGCTACACACATCTTCTGGACACTTGTACGGTTTCTCACCGGTATGTGTTCTCACGTGGCTCTTCAGCCCATATCCTGTCCAGGAAAGAAACTGCAATTAAATTTTATAACGAGAAGGCAGGCAAGCTCTGTACCACCTCTCAGTTCATGCATTTTTGAATGTCTGTTCTGTGTCTGCAAAGCTGAAGGGGAAGAAATATCCAAACAGCCTCACAACACCACTGACAACTCAGCTTCTTCCTATAACTCCTTTAATCTGTCCATAATCAATCAAGTCCCAGGCAGTCTCCCATCCTGCAATTCCTTCTCAGAAGGCTTTAAAAGCTATGCTCGTTGTACTCTGCTGGAAAAAAGCCAGGGCTGATACTCAAGAGTGGTTTGGACTGGTGAGAAGACAAAATTTGCTCCAACGAGAAATTGTTACCTGTAGCAAATGCTTTCCCACAGCTTGGGAAGTCGCACGTATATGGCCGGTCACCTGTGTGAGCACGTTCATGTACCTGGAAAAGAAAGAACAAGTCCCTAAAATGAGGTCCAAGACAAGGAAGAAGGAAAACAGCGTGGAGAAATCTAGCTGGTGGGGAGAATCTGAAGTTCTCTGTTGGATTTCACCTTGGCCAATTAACACATCTGGATCTCTTGGGGAGCCAAGCACACAACTCAGCCTTTTGTATAGCAGCATTCTGATCTGGCACTATAACACGGGGACACGTCTGGTCTGCACACCGCGTGACTGCATGTTACCTGCTTTACCTTTAGATGGTGGGCGGTGGTATAGAGGCGGCCACAGCCTTTGTACCCACAACGGAAAGCTCTACTGCTGACCTGCTGCTCCTTCTCATTGCTGTGCACTTCCTCCTCCTGCAAATCCTGCCAAGAGACGTATGGAAATTAATTCAGTGAGCCACTACAGCAGGCTTCGCAAAGCCCACTCAAATCATTTCCCTCCTTGCCATACATATGCACTCCTTCAGTTATCCTCACAAAACGTGTTCCTACAAACACAACTTGTGCACGTATGGTAAAACCCAGGTGACAGGGCAGGGGTCTAAGAACCAGCATTTCCCATTCCCACCTCCCAGCTCACTGGGTGTTCTCAGACACGTAACTCACCTCTCTGTGCTTCACTTAGCTCATCTGTAAAACTTGCAGCTAATATATTGGCTAACCTTGCAGAAAAGCTACAAAGCTTTTTTAATTACAAGCTGGCGAAGCGCTCTGCATCAAGAGGGGTTCAGCCTAGTTTCAGAAAGGCATCACTGAAAAATTCAGACCTGGGAATGGATGTCACTGGAATCCTCACTCTTCATATGGCAGGTGTCTGTCACTCCCTCCTCTTCCTTGTCAGACACCTACAAGCAAAGAGGCATGGGTACTGTTCATACCTCCCTGTACAGGGTGGAGCAGGTGAGCAACCCAAACAGGAAGGCATTCACATCAGCAGTGCCACCCCACTCTCCTCCAGAAAGCTAGGGGAGGCTGGTCCTACCACAGCAGAAAGGTCTCCATCGGCAAATCTTAATGCTGCCCAGCTGAGCACTGTGTCAGCACACTCTTGGTAGCCCCTTCTCACAAAACACCGTGAAGATGGGAGAAAATGGCAGCACCCAAGACATTCAGATGAAGCACTGCAGTGACAACACGTTAGGATCTGAAGCTATTCTGGTTTTTGAGGCCTCTGTCAACATGGGGAACATAACTTAGCCACTCCTGACATGTAAAAGCTTAGTCTTGATCTACTGCCTGAATCATCTGTGGAAGAGAATATCATACCCAGGTGGCATTATGAGAAACCTAGCAAACAGAAAGAAAACACCTTCAAAGAGGGACATATAAAGCAAGAAAAAAGATCCAAGCTGTATCACAGCAGCTCTCTGCTCTTCCCAAATCTGTGCCTGCAGCAGGTTAGGGGTGGTAGGCCCAGCACTCTGTAGGAACTAGCTATAGGGTCCAGCAGGAACCTGCCCTGTTCTAGGTCCTTAACTGTCAGCCACCTGTCAGTGGTGGCACTGTCACAGGAGCCCTGTTCAGTTTCTCTTCTCAAAGCTGGCATTGCTAAGAAACAAATATACAGAAGTACTAATGAAGGGAGGACACTTAAACCCCAGGCCAAACGTGGACTACTACACCAGGCCCTCAGTGCTGCTGGCAGACCATGAAAGAAGCATTGAGTCCTCACCTTACTGGCGTACTGCTTTAATGCATTAATGGTCTCGACATCAAAGGCATCATCTTCCTCCTCTCCAGCCAATTCCTCTAGCCCAGTTTCTGCCTGCACTTCCAGGATGGTGCTGCCAGGTGGCATGATGACAGGACGATGTATGTAGGCAGTGGAGCCATCCTCCAGCTGGACGGCCTCAAAGGTGCTGGGGTCATAACTTTCTGCAAGAGGAAACCAATAAAAATCAAACGTAAAAGAGCTGCTGAGTGTGAGGCGCTCTTCATCTCCCTGGGCTACCTACAGCCTTGGAAATCTGTGACACTTAGCAGCTTCTACTCCAGCTGCCAAGGGAAGAACAGGGAATACGCTTTACCTTTAGCTGTGTTGTGTATGTAGGCCATACTGCCATCTTCCAACACTACTGGTTGACCATCTTCAAAAGCCACAGACTCTAAAAGAAAAGAAAAAAATCCACACACCTTATTGGAAGACTCAGTGGGTTTCAAGCAACCTTTTAAGAACAGAAAAGGGAAGTAGCATACAGGGAGCTTGGAAGGGTGAAGGGAGGACTGCCCAGAGCAACAGAGTTCTTTCTACCTGCCCTTTTACACCTTATGGTGGTTGGGGAGGATTCTTCTATGCCGCCCTGGTGCCTGCCACGTGAAATGAATTCCCATCACCTCTCAGATTAATTAATGTCACCTCATTTCGGAGGTGACATTGGCTGATGGGTCAATGACCAAGGTGGCATTGCTTCCAGCAATCCCCACCCTCCCCCGCCAAATACCTATTCCAGAAGTAATATATTATCTCACAGTTCAGAGGAAATTCCTGTCCAACTGCTCCCACATGAAACAAACTTTGTTTGGGCTCTGTAGTTGGCACAAACACAGCACACAGCTTACTGGCCTTGCTTGTAGACTAGTGATCTGTCAGACTGACAACTGTGAGAGAGCCCACAGGTGAAACAATACTTAAACATTTGCTTACACCACCAGCAAATTTGCCTTCTTATCAGATTGCTAAAAACTCTGCAGGAAATCACAGGTTCTATGTCCTTGCTCAGCCAGCCTCAAAACCATGGGCAAGAAAAAAACCCTACACCTATATCGACTTCTTAAAGCTAGAGCTAATAGAGAAACCCGATTGTTGGAACACAGACAATTGCAGTTACATCTACAACGTCCTTCTAAAAAGAAAGAGGTGAATTTATGGTCCTCACCTTTCTGAACTGTCACCTGATGGATATAAGCTGTGGTCCCATCTTCAAGTTCAATGACTTGCCCTTCAATCAGTTTTTCACCTGAAACAGTTAAAAAATTGCCATCAGCACTGCCTGCGCTTTCTGGTCCTATGAGCTGTCCCCTTTGCCGCACCTTCTCAAGGAAACCAGTCCCACAGAAGACAGCAAAACTGTTACTTATAAGCTGTTATTTATCGAGCTTTCCCCTGAATAGCCATAGAGGCACTTAATTTCCCAGAAACGCCGGAGCCTCCCTTTCCTAGACAGGAGGAAACAAGACAAAGAACCTCAGTCATCACTTGTTTACAAGCTGCCCTTCACAGCCCTGTAAGCCAAGAAGCAGAAAGAATGATGTGTGCACTAAGTGTTTTGGATCTAAAGTAGAAAGCAACTGCACTTGTGCTGGAGAAAAATTCAACTAGGAGCTTTTAACAGCATCAGCAGGGACCTGAAGATTTAGTTTCTTCTACTTCGGTGGAGGATCAACTCTTGGAAAAAAATTACAGGACCTAAAGTGTTGCTACCCTTGATGGGTTGTGAAGACTGGACTCTTAAAATAATGTAACTCTGAGTAAGCCTATAATAATGTTTTAGTTACCAAATTATTTGATGCAGAGAGGACATTGCTCTATTCCACTTCAACATGAGGAATCCAGGTTGCTTTCACCTGGTGCACAACATTTGTGGGGGGTCACAAAACGTAGCGGTTTTCAAAATAGTCCAACTCCACACATGTAATAAATGTGCAGTGAGTTCACACAGAAAAGAAAGCGAGAGCAATCCCCAGGATATGAAGCCTCGCAACTCAACCATCCTGTTCCGCAGGCTGAGAAACAGCATGTTCCTTTTCTCAGGAACAGTGGATGGTGAAAGAAGCAACACCTCACAAACACCAAAATAAGGGCAGGTGTTGACTTTGGCACTGATATCACTTCAGTTAACCAACGCTGAGCTCAGCACCCCTCTGAGTGAGAAAAGCACTACTGTGAACCAAATTCTATGCATCTCAGTGAAGTAAAACATCCTGCCTAGCTTCAGGCAAAGTTTTGGTTGAATACAGTCCTGCAGGCCATAGCGTGAACTCCGTTTCCCCAGCAACCCCGGAGAGAACAGGGCTCACCCTAGTCTGAACAGAACCTTCATTTTCTACAGCAACAGCTCTCCCATCTCCAAAGCTTTATTTCCAAACCAGAGGCATGTTTTATTTCTGCTGCATCACTCTTCTGTGCAAATCTAACAGATAGTTGCTAGCTTCCTGTACAAAGCGACCATACAAGATGTATGACTGTTCGCGTGCCATGAGGGCACTTTTGATAAGTCTGACTTTAATTTCACAGGGTCAATCAAGAGACTTTTAGACTTCGCAGCCCAAAGGAACCGTTACCTTTGACAGCCTGCTGAATGTAGGCTGTCGTCCCGTCACTAAGGGTCACTGCTTGCAAGCCCAAGCTCTCCATCCTGCCCCAATGACTGGTCCTCAGACATGAATTTCACTTTACTCAGCGTGCTCGCAGAGAGCACTGGGACCCAGAGCAAGAGGTTTGTGGAACAGCAAGTTGTCGTCTTTGTTGCAAGCCTTAAACGAAAAGAACAATTCAAATTTTATTTTCTCCCAACATATGTACACTCACTTTTGCACATTAAGAAAGGCTTGAATGGCAAACTATTTTGGAGATTATAAAGGATTAAATTGGACAAAAGATGCACCCTTCCATACCAATGGCAGGCAGGGCTAACAATGTATTCCACAGACAAATGTAAGATAAAGCTTATCAAGCCAGTGAACTGACAGACTCTTTTTAGAGAGAGTGTAAATGCCACATTCAAGCCCTTCCCATCCCCCAAATGATCTGCAGGAAAGGTTTCCGAGTACTTTAAAGTCTGAACCTACAGGCTGAGGGTGTCCTCTACTGCAAGAGACAGGGGCAGGATGATGAGCTTTGTCCCTGGGAGCATCCTCATTCTCTCCTCCCTGTCCTGTCTAATTCCCGGCCTTCTGAGGAACAGAATTTCAGGCTATAAGCAGATGATGTTAAAACATCCACACACACCCCCCCGAGAACACTTTGCTAAAGAGGCACTCTGCTGATAGATTATCTTTAAAAGCAGCTGCAGTGGATACTTCATGACTAATCTCTGAGATAGCCTAATATTTTATCATTTTGATTTCCAGGAACAAGTCTGACCGCTCTGTCCGTCACTGCAGCACCCAGGGGCGCAGCCAGGCTTTGTGCCATGCTTAGTGTCCTCTAACCCGAGTGCTCTCTACACCTGACAGACAGCTCCTCTCCAGCTGCAGCAGAATCTGCTTGCTTTTAGGGCTGACACCTCCTGAGAGGCATTGCAGCTCGTTTCCCAGCAAAGGCTCCGTCCCAGCAGGGTCGCTGGGGCACGGCTGGGGAATCGAGGCCCCTTCGAGCTACTATGGCTGCCATACAAACCAATGTCAGCGCTGCTGGAGGGACCGCGACCCCCTGGAAGGGATGGGGCAGGCGCTGCCTGAGGAAAGCCAGGCGTAGGCTGCGATGTGAAGCCACCCGGGGGTGACAGGGGACCTGCCTCCCGCGTCAGGGCGGGCTGGGGACAGGGCAGGCGCCATGGCGAGCCCTGAGGGGAGCGGCGGGGCAGGCCCAGGTCCCCTAGGAGTGGCGGGGAGACATGGCGGCCCCCCCCCCCCGTGGTGTTAGCCAGGGGCGTGGCGGCGGCAGCAGCGCGCCGGGGCCCGGCTGCCCCTCAGCCGCCATCTCCCCCCCTCCCCTCAGGCCTCCCCCACCACCGGCACCGACCTGAGGAAACCCGACGGGGCCGAGTCCGCCGCCTGACCGCCATGCACCGGGGCCCGGCTCCTGCTCGCCCCGCCCCGCAACCCGCATAGCGACAGCGCTCACCGCCACGCCTCAGCCTCTCGCAGCCCGCCACACAGGTTCCGGGGCACCGCGGCACCGCCCCCTGGAACTGGGCTGGCGGGGCCGGTTTGGGAAGAGGGAGCCGCTGGGCGGTCAATGCGCATGAGCACAGCTTGGCCGCGCATGCGCGCTGCCAACATTGAAGCCCAAAGGCACAGCTTGCCCTGGGGCAGGCCCTTCCCAGCTGGGGTGCAGCGCAGGCCTTCAGCGGGCACCCGCGCGCGTAAATTTAATAAGGTTTTATAGCACTGAAGCCCATGAGGGGGAACCTGTCCCAGCAGCAAGGCGTTGTGCCCCGGGAGCTCCTCACGCAGGGGCTGCGCCCCGTCTCCTTTCGGGCGGCTGCTGAGGGGAGGCCGGGGCTCCTGGGATGCGTACCCTCATCACTGCGCTGCGAAGCGATGGAGGCGCTCCTGGCCTGGTAGTCTGAAACAGGAGGCAAAGAGACCACAGCCGTTCGTTTAACAACGAAGGAGATGCGGACAGGGAACTGCCCGCCGAGGGGAGCAGAGAGGTGGGGAAGCCGGGACGGCCCTACAGCACCACGCTCCGCCACTCCCAGCATGGCGGCCACACCGTGCCACGCTCCGCCACTCCCAGCATGGCGCCGAGTCTCGCGAGATCCGCCCCTATTTATAGCGCGCAGGGGAGAGGCCCGCCCTTTCGGCCCCGACCAGCCGCCGCCATGAGGTGGGTGCCGGCCCCCCGCACCATCCACCGCCATCCGCGCCCGGCGGGCGGCCGCGGGGCCGTCCGGGCGTTTGGCGGGGTGCGGGCAGCGGCCGAGGGGGAGCGCGGATGGGCCGGGGTGAGCTCAGGGGCCTTGTCCCCCCCCTCCCCGCGGCCTGCAGGAGGCCCAGGCGGGGTCAGCCCTGAGCCCGCGTTGTCTTTTCCCCCCCCGCAGCAGCAAGGTCTCCCGCGACACGCTGTACGAGGCGGTGAAGGAGGTGCTGCAGGGCAGCAAGACCAAGAAGCGCAAGTAAGAGCCCTGCRCCATGGCAGGAGCGGGAACGTCAAAGGCCCCGGCGCTTGGCCGGGGTCTCGCTCTCCCACCAGCCCGGCTGGGCCCTCACCTGCGCCGCTTTCCTCTCCCCTCCCTCAGGTTTGTGGAGACGGTGGAGCTGCAGATCAGCCTGAAGAACTACGATCCGCAGAAGGACAAGCGGTTCTCCGGCACCGTCAGGTTCGGCATCCTCTTGCTCCCACCCAGCCTTCAGCCTGCGCCCACCCGCTGCCGCCGGGCCCCGCCGGCTGTCACAGCAGGAGGACGCAGCGCTGAACCGCTCGGGTAGTTCAGACCACCCCAGCTAAGTGGGTGCGGCTGGACGGACCCCTACCCTGGGTCTTAAAACATGAGGGGAGGTGTGGGAGGCCCCCRCGCTGTCCCCACCGACCTGCTGGAGGAGGCAGGTTAGAAGCTGTGGAGGAAGATTGCCAGGCACTGTGGTAAGGTATCTCCGTGATGGCTCCCGTGGAAGCGTGTGCGGTGCTGGCGGTTCATGGTAATTCGGACCTTCTGTCCCCAGGCTGAAGTCAACTCCACGGCCCAAGTTCTCGGTCTGCCTGCTGGGAGACCAGCAGCACTGCGATGAGGCCAAAGCGGTTGACATCCCCCACATGGACATAGAAGCTCTGAAGAAACTCAACAAAAACAAGAAGCTGGTGAAGAAGCTGGGTGAGTGGTGGTGTGGATCGGGCTCTGAGTACCCTGGCTAACTTGGGAGGGCTGGATAAGCAGGATGGTTTTCCCTGTGCTCAGATTTTCATGTCATGGTTAACTGCAGGGAATAGAAAGCTGACCAGCGTCAGCCTGAAGTACAGAAATCTGTCTAGAAACTACGCAAAAGAGTAAACAACCTGTTAGGAGTGCAGAAGGTCTGACAGGTCAGGCCTCCAGGAGTGAGGTTGATTGCTCTCCTCCGGAAGGAAAGGATGTAGGAAAATTGCTCCTGTCTCCCTGAAAGTTTCACCCTTAGCTGGTGTTCCTCAGGTCAGGGAGCTGGAGTGCAGCAAAAGCTGAGTAAAGCTGGAGGCGAAAGTTTACTTTAGTCCTGCAGTACTTAAATGAATAGAATGAAATTTGCTTATTTTTACTTGGTAAGAGATAAAATCCTTCCCTCCCTGCAAAGTCATTTTGATACATATCTTAGGCAGACAAGAAAAACTTCCCACTCAATCCGTAATTAGCCATGGAACCATATGCAATTAGGAAATGACATAGGATCCTACAGCTGCTAGCTGAGCCTTTCTGAGAGGTGTGGTCCATCCCTCTATCCACACACGCACAGGCTGCAGTAGGAGGCTCCTGGTAAAGCTTGGAGTTCAGCGTTGGTCACCTGTGGCTGAACAAAAGCTTCAGGGAAATGAACTACGTACAGTAAGAGTGTGGGACTGCTGTCAGGATGTGAAGCTGCGTGCCAGCAGGCTTGGCTGGTGTGACAGGAGTAATTTCTAATATAATATTAGTAAAAACTGCCTAGGTTCAGCTAGTCAGGACTCTGGGAACGTGGAAATGCACGTGTGAAGGGAGACGGAGCAGTGCAGCCTCAGCTGAGCTGTTAGTTTCAAGCTCGCTGTAGGAGCTGAGAGTCCATCCTTACCCATGTTGGTTCTCTCCTCACAGCTAAGAAGTACGATGCCTTCCTGGCTTCCGAGTCCTTGATCAAGCAGATTCCTCGAATCCTGGGTCCAGGTCTGAACAAAGCTGGCAAATTCCCTTCTCTCCTCACTCACAATGAGAACCTGGTGGCCAAAGTTGATGAGGTCAAATCTACCATCAAATTTCAGATGAAGAAGGTAAAGCAGGGCTTTTCCTCTGCAAGGCAGCTACATACCTGAGGGTTATTTGTGAGGGGTGGTCACTTATGTGTGGCTGCGATCTCCGGTCTGGGCTGTAGGTGTCCCTCGAGCATCTTCCTAAAACAGCAGCCGGTGAGAAGCATCCAGTGCTCTCCTCTGCGGCGAAGGGAAACGGTACCCAGAGCACTCGGCTGCTAGCTGGAAAGGAGGAGTAATTTATCTGTGGTTGAGCAAATGATTAGGAGATGATCTTGATGTTTCAATGCTGAGCAAAATCAGTCATAATTAACGCTTCTTACAGTAAGTGGGTGACACTTGCGGGGTGGGGCCCACAGGCCAGGCGTGCCCCCGTGGGTCTGTGCATGCAGCAGTGCTTTGCCAGAGGCGAGTTTGGGACTTGACTCTGCAAGTGAACTTTGGAGCAGCTCTGCGGATATCTGCTCTTCCTGTCAAGAGATGTCAAGGCGAGCTGACTCCCTAAAACCAAAATAACCCTGTTCGGGCATTTTAATCTCATGTCAGCAGTCTAAATGTGACTCATGGGTATTACGCAGAATTAACAGCTCTGCTAGCTGAGGTGCATCCTTGGACTCCAGCTGATCTGGGCCTGGGGGCACAACAACTGGGAGGACACAGCAAATGTGATAGTTTGCAAATGCTTGAGCATTTTAAGTAACTGAGCTAATGATGTCCTGACACTTCGCCTGTCAGCTCACTCATAAATCCTTTTGTCTTCAGCCTGTGGGGAACATCGACTTACAAGCTTCTCAGCGAGGCTGGCAGGCAGAGGCTTGGCCTCTCTGTGTCTTGTTTGCAGAAAGAAAGGGCTGGTGGCTGGTGCCCAAAACAAAAAGTGAAGCTGGCGCCATGCTTAGCAGTGAAGTTTGGAGCTAATCGCCTGTACTGCGCCGGGTTAGCGGTTTGCAGGGCACATGCCAACACTGCCCAATGAGCAGGGTGTGGGAGCGGAGTTAAACCAGAGGTCTGCTCCCGCTCCGGTGCCAGTTCAGCACAGCGTGTTAACGTCCTTCCCCGTTTCCCCATCTCTGGGAGGCAGCGGTGCTTGCTGCCTTCCCTAAGTCACCTTTGCACTCTGAGGRAGCAAGCTGTTGTTCAGAGGTGGCATCCAGATGCTACCAGACGTGTTCATGGGCTCCACGTGCCAAATATAACAAGCTCTGGGGAAACACCCACGGATGAGCTGGAGAAGTCACATCCAGCTGACAGAACAAGAGGTAGTTTGATACCCTGATGAGCTGAGGTCAGCACTAGGCTGTTTTGTCAGTTGTTTAGCTGTAATCTTTGATTTCCCTGCAAAACTCCTACCTGCACGAGTGACCCTGGTGTCCRTGTCCCCCAGGTGCTCTGTCTGGCTGTGGCCGTCGGTCACGTGAAGATGACAGAAGATGAACTTGTCTACAACATCCACCTGGCCATCAACTTTCTGGTGTCCTTGCTGAAGAAGAACTGGCAGAATGTGCGTGCTTTGTATATCAAGAGCACCATGGGGAAGCCCCAGCGCCTGTACTAATTGGGCAGCAATAAACTTTTAGGACACCTACAGCTGTGTCTTTGGTTGTGTTCCTCCAAAGCTTGTTGGGAAGGGTTTGCTGAAGAGCTGCTCACTTCCTTGTAGCAAGAAATGCTGTGTTGAGCTGACAGGGACATGAATTCAAGTGGAATATCAGAGCTTTTGAGGGAAGGAGCCTCATTGTCCTGCATTCGGAGCRGGGAGGGGGAACAGCTCCACTCGCATCCACAACAAGCAAAACTGAGGTTACCACAGCCAAGGCCGCGCAGCGCAGGTGTAACTGCTCAGCGGATGCACTGTAGCCCCAAGATCCCCCAGCTCACCCACAGAGGGGACCCTTACCTCACGCTGCGGTTGCCTGAAGCCATCCTGCGTGCAGGGCTCTGCCCTGCCCCAGCAGCCTCCCCGCTTCATAGGGGAGTGGGCTGGGGGGCACTCGCCTTTATAGGCGTCTGCTGCCCTTGCAGTGACCAATGACTGGGGCCTTGGGGTCCTGCCCAGCAGCAGCTTGTGAGGACTTAATGGGTGTCTTCCAGCTGGTCCCAGTTACCCATGGGATCCAGAGGGATGGAGGGTGCTGGGAGGGGGGTGTGGGGTGGGAGCTGCAGCTCAGCAAGGGGGTTGGGGCTGAGGTAAAGAGTGTTTTCCATCCCCTCTGCTTCCCTCTGAGCTAGTCCCTGTCCAACTCCATGTTCTGGGCTAAAAATGAGATACGTTGCATCTAATTAACGTATATAAATAAATACATTGTGTAATGACTGGTGAGCTTATGGAAGTGTGTAGGATTTAAGCTGCTGGGGGAAAAAAAAAAACCCTATGCCCTTGAAAAGAGCTCGTCTTAGCATCCGAGGGAACAAAACAATGAAAATAGCTTTGGATCCTGCTGTTAGAAACCTTTAAAATAAGCGTCGGAGCCAGTTTTTGAAAGATCAACACAACACCAAGAAATTCCATTTAATAATTAAAAAAAGACAATACAAAATGCAAACATTTCTTTTTACAAAGTTCAGATACATTTTTTTTCTTTTAATCAAGTGCAAATAACTTCATGAACTACATCTTTCTCATTACTTTAATCATTTTTGCTGGAGATGGTATGTTGTGGCCTGCTGCAAAAGGCAGATATAAATATTCCAACATGAAAAAAAAAAAACAAAAAAAAAACAAAAAAACCCAACAACCCTTATTTATGTTCACCGTGTCGAAACATTCAATACATCCGAGGTGGCTGATGATGCAGTTTTCAGCCTTTCAAACCTTTTCTGGGTCGTGGGTGGGGGTGAAGTGAACTGCAGCGGGGTGGTTCTGGTGGCCCCGTGGACTTTTTTGGGGCGTTTATTTGAGATATTTGGTGAAAGGAGGGGGAGGAGACGTTACCAGGTGTCTTTGGCCATTACGGGAGGACGTGCTGGTCCTTCCAAAACTGCTTTAGGGGAGCGGAGGTGGTCGGTGCAGTGACAACGGTGGCAACCAGGACACTCCGAGGCTCCGGGAGCCCCAGCCCCAGCAGGGTCAGAGCGACAGCAGCCCCGCCGTTAAATCACAAAGAATTAATAAACTCCTCTGTGAGCACGAGCGGCTGCGTTGCAACGGGGCCACCGCAGCGGGGTTCATCATTCCCGGGTTGTTTTTATTTTTGCTGTTGTTTTTTTTTTTTTTTCTTCTAAATATGAAAGACCCTTTCAACGGTCACTGCTCTGCTGCGACTGCAATAAACCCCCCCCCCCTCCAAATCCCTACAACAGCTTTTGTGCATCAAAGCAGCTGCTTTCAGACACCAACCAAGTGACAAACAGCTCAGCCCACAGATGTTGAGCTTCCAAACAGGCTGGGAGCTGGGCGGCAGGAGGGGTAAATCCACAGCTGGGATGAATCAGGACAGACTTTTTCAACCGACGCATCTTGGGGACAAACCTCAGCCCCCCCTTTGCCGGCGCTCACCCAGCCTGCAGCCCCTAATAGAGCCCAGAAGAAGCTCTCGGGGTGCTGAAGCAGCATGGATCGAGGAGGGAAAACACGGGCGAGCAGCTGCCTCCTGRTTTTGGGAAGGACTGACCCGGGGGGGACGCACAGAGCAATAAATAATTGTTCATTAAGAGCAGGGCTCGCCCCAGATGTGGTCGAGGGGACAGCGAGAGACAAGCGAGGACAGGAGGGGACCTGCCAACAGGAAAGCTGTAGGCAAGTTGACCACATTTAGTCCTGGCAGCTCCAGGTCTTTGAGAGGATGAAGATGGGGATGAAGCTGCGGGGAGGTGACAGCCGAGAGCCGGTTGCAGGGCTGGAAAGGGAGCGAGGCCTGGGGAGGAGGAAGAGGGGTGACYGGTGGCAGAGGTCTCCTGTCCCCAGGGGTCCTGTCTGGCCATGTGAAGACGCTGGGGGACAAACCCAACGGTGACGTCCACCTGGCCATTGTCCCCAGTCGTGCCTGCCTGCGAAGCTGGGGGAAGGCAGGCGGTGGTGAAAAGGGGGGGTGGCAGGATGGGGTCCCCCCCCCGGGATCCGTGCCCCGCYCCCTGGGGAGGGGGTCCCGCAGCATCCCGGCAGGATGAGCACGTGGAGAGGGATGGAGCCAAAAGTACCTGAAGGGACTTGGAAGCACAAAGCTTCCCCAGAGCCGGGGAGGGATGACTCTTCCTACCTGGGGGAGAGATTTCGGGGCTAAGCGGAGGGGCAGCTCCCCTCTCCTCCCAGYGTGTCCCCCAGACCCTGCCTCCAGACCTGCCCCTGCTCTCCCCCGGCTCTCGGCTCGTCCCTGAGCCCCTGCAGGGAAGCAAAACGGTTTGTGACAAACAGGTGATGGGGCTGAGTTTTGCATCCTCCTCGCAACGGGGCTTGAACAACCCACAAACCGTGGAGGATCAGCCCAAAAGCACACAGCCACCCCAGCCGCTCCATCTCTTCCCTGGATGGACCGAGACGCCTCAAACCCCCTGCAAAAACTCACCCCATCACACGCCGAGCAGGAAAGACACCATCTCCCCCCCAAACAGGGGTTTTTATCGGGGACAAACGTGGCAGAAAAGGTTGCAAGGCCTGAAAACAGCATCCCGCCGCTCAGCGGCAGCCCAGGGCTGGGTTTGCTTTGGGTGGGTGGTTTTTTGGGTTTTTTTTGTTTTTTTTTTTTTTTTTTGTTAAAATCTTTTTTTTTTTTTGTGGTTTTTTGGGTTTTTTTTTTTTTTTTTTTTTTTTTGTTACAAACGCACATTCTCATTTCTCAGGCAGGTATAAATATTGTCGTTTCTAGTAGAAAAAAAACACTTCCCTCTAAATAATATAAAGAAGACTCAAATGATTGCACTTAATACATATGAAAAAGGTAGAAAGGAGGATATCCTAGTGCACAAACATTTACTCCCGCTCTTCACAAAGCTTGCTTTTCCGAGTTACTCTTTGGCAGAGCTTGTAAGAAAGTCTGGTTTCTTGGCACAAGTGTCTGGGGTGGGGGGAAAAAAAAAACCCGAACCCGGCTGAAAGTCCTTCTCCTTTGCGCCCTGTTTTCTCCCGTGCAGCCAGACATTGTTCTCCGGGAACGTGGCTTGGCTGTGCTTTCCTCCCAGCGCCAGCGCGGCTCTCCGGCGGGACGGCCACCGGAGCCACCACAGTTGCCGTTCGCTGGTGTGCTTTGCCGATCTCTCCTTTAAATTTTCTTTTTAATCAAGTATACTTTTTAAAAATTCTTTTCCCCCGATCTCTGCAAAGCGATGCCGATACCCACGACCCAGGCGCTGCGATAAATACGGCGTTACCTTCTTGCCATCCTCTGCGAAAGAGCTCGGTGGGGCTGCAGCCGATGCCAGCCCTGTGGGCTGGAAGGACGATGACCCCCTCCCGATGTCCCGGGCTGCCGGTGGCACCGGGGAACGGGGACAGACCTGGCATAAAGGAAACCAAAGGGAGGACAGAGGCTGGCGAAAGGACCAGCGCTTCGGTTTCCTAAAATGAAGGAGCTGCTTCGGAAGAGAGGAGTGGCTTCGCCGGCGGCTGGATGAGACCGGAGCATCCCCCTCCCGGCCGGGGGCACGGCTCTGTGGGGAGCAGCGGAGAAATCGTGGGGGGACGTCTGCGGGGTGAGAGGTGGTGGTCCTGCCAGAGCCGAGGGGAGGAAGGAGAAAATCGGAAAGGAGAAGGAAGGGAGAAGAGGTTTTCCTTGGCTGCGGGGCGGCCCGGGGGCAGCGGGGGCACGGGGGGCTATTTGTAAGGCCGGAGGAAGCTGGAGACTTTGGAGCGGAGGAGTTTGATGAAGGAGCGGGGCAGCATCTCCTTGTGTTTCTCTGTGTACTTGAAGTAGTTCTGGGGGTGCGCCAGCACGTCGAAGAAAGCTTTGATGAGCTTCTTGTCCTGCGGGGAAGCCAAGCCGGAGGCGGGGGGGTSACCTTCCCATCCCCTGCTCCCCCTGCGGTGGCTCCGAACCGAAGCCACAAGCGCAGGGAGGGCATGGGGGCACACCCGAAGGGAAGGGAAGGATGCTCCTGCATGCCAGCATCCTCCAGAGCCCCGGGCAGCGAGGACCCGGTGGGGACATGCTCACCTTGAGGATCTCCTGGTGGTTTTCGGAGGCATAGAGCCTGCCGTCCCGCACGATGTCCTCCACCAGCTGCTCATAGTCCTCTGCAACACCCAGCCGAAAAACACCGTCAGGGCACGAGCTGTCACTTGTCCCCAAACCTCTGGTCCCCATCCCTGAGTCTGCTCCCCCCAAATACTTGGGAGGTGTGAATTGGGGGTGACCCGGGTACCAAAGTGGGTAGGGAGGCACCGGCATGCCGGGATGGCATCCCCCTGCACTCACCGTCATACGTGACGTAGGGGATCTGGAAGCCCCGGGCGCTGTTGGCTTCGCTGGTTTTGAAGTTGATCCACAGTTTCCGAGAGCGGGCGGTGAAGGCGATGGGCCTCTCGTAGGTCTGGCACGTCTCRTAGGTGGTGATGGAGGACGGGGAGGCTGCAAGGAACGGCGAGGGGACGCCTGATGCTGGATGCCCATCAGCGGAGCTACCCCCAGCTTTACCGTGCTCATGGCGAAGTGGGGGCGTCAGGGATGGGGATTGTCCGTGTTCGGCGAGGCTAAGCCTCCCCCAACCCTCATGTTACATACCAGGGATGTTGTTATTCCTTCCTTGCTCTGGAAAGCTCTGAACGGGGCTTTTTACCCCAAAAAAGAAGTGCTGAGACCCAGGTGTGCAACCCAGCCCACGCCTAGCCCACGCACATCCCCCTGATCCGGCAAGACACCGGGGTGGCAGGGCGATGCTGATCCCCCCGCTCACCCAATTCCCAAAAATCCCCTCCTGCCACCCAGGGACGCGGCTTTCTCCCTTTGCACAAGGCAGCTCTGCCAAACCCCAGCCTTTTCCTCCCCCGGCTTCTCCCGTGAGCACCGCGGCGCGCTCGGTTACCTACAGTTTTTCCGCATGACCAAGACGTCGCCGCACTCATCCTCAGAAGGGAGGAAGATCTCCGGTACCACGATGAGGATCTTGCGCTTGGGCGGCGGGTTGATGTTCCAGGTGCACTCGACGTTGGCAGGGTAATTCCCCGGATAGTTGGGGGACTCGATATAGCCCGTGTATTCGCCCAGCTCCCCTCCGCACTGCCGGTCTGCAAGGCATGGAGAGCCGGTTCAACTGGGAACCAGTGGCATGGGCACTGGGACAGGGGGGGTTTGCTGGGCAAGGGGGGAAGTTCTCTATTAGCACTGCTCAATGCATACCCCCATGCCTGCCTGCACGCATAAAGCACAGAAATGACCCAAAACTCTATTTTAAGGGATTTTTAAATAATTTTGAGGAAGGACCCCAGTTCATGCCATGCCTGTCCCCCCTCCATCACACCCCAGCTCGCCTACTTTTGCACTGGGACACGGAGGTGGAGCCGTCAAAGTCGGTGGTGGTGTTGCCGGGACAGGCGATGCAGTAATTCTGCCGAAAATCAGGCTGGTAGGTGCCCACGGTGCAGCGGATGCAGCGATGGACGCTCGTGTTGTAGTAATGCCCGGGGGAGCACTGGACTGGGGAGGGGGTCAGAGAGCAAAGGGGGCTGCGTCAGCCACCGGTACGGCCCCGTTGGGTACCGTCCTCCCCGGGGACCGGCTCTGACCTACCTTTGGTGTCGCAGTCCTGGAAGGAGAGGGCTCCCTCGTGGCGGGTGGTCAGCCCTCCGCCGCAGGGGAAGCAGAGCGCCCGTCCCACCTCGGGCTGGTAGGACCCGCGGGGACACGGCTGGCAGGGCTTGAAGCCATCGGCCGAGTGCTGGCCGGGGGGACACTGACCTGCAGGCACAGGCATCGGTCAGTCCCGGCACCCCATGTGCCCTGGGCTCTCCCACCCCATGCCCAGTTCCTCTCCACCTCCAGCCTTTGGAGGTAGCACCAATAAATCCGGAGCAAGCGCTGCCTTTCCCGGGGTCCCCTCTAAATGCCCAAAATAGCAACTTCTGTAGGTCCTGGGGATGCTCAGGGCTTTCCCCTCTTCTGGATGGGGGCTGGCAGCTGATGGTTGAGGTTGCAGCCCTGGACATCCCCCGGGTGACCCTCCCAGGCCCCCACCGCCCCTCCGTACCCCACCTTACCCGTGCAGCCGGTGATGTTGGTGGCTCCCACCGGTCCGAAAGCATCACCACGGGGACACAGGTCGCAGGAGAGCTGCCCTTCCTTCTCCTGGTAGGTGCCGGGGGGGCAGGGGACGCACTGCTCCGTCTGGCCATGGTAATACGTTCCCTGCGAGCAGCTAACTGAGAGCCGGGGGGGGACGTCAGTGATGCAGCAGGGGGGCTGTCACCACTGGGGGGGACACGGCCGGTCCCCCACCCCGGGCACCCCACGATGCTCCTTACCACACTTGCCGCCCAGGCGCTGCTGGCCCGGCCCGCAGCTCTCCTGCCGCTCCGGGGCCACGCTCAGCTTCCTTGCCACCTCGTACTCCATCCCYGCAAAGCGGAGCAGGAACCGCTCCTGGTTGATGGATTTCTTCAGGGCTTTGATGGCCGACTTCAGCTTTTTCTCCACTCTCTGTCGCAGGCAGTGCAGGTTGCAGCTGGCTGGGGGTGCAGGGGGAAATGGGGGTGCAGAGGGGAACAGGGGGTGCAGGGGGAAACAGGGATGCAGCGAGAAGGGAGGGATGGAGAGGGAAACCCAGCAGGATTAAAACCATCTCCCAAATGCTCAGCTGCAAGCGCTGCCCAGCACATCCCAGTCCAGTGCGGGATAAGGACCAGTTCAGCTCCCCTTGCTGCATGGGGATGGCACCATCCCTCTGGTCCCACCACCGTCCCCCTGGTCCCACCACCGTCCCCCTGGTCCCACCACCCCTGCCTGCACCCGAGACGGGTCAAGCCAGCACCGTGCCCACCTGTGATCTCCTCCGGCTTGATCTCCGCCTCGAACTCCAGCGTGATGCGCGTCACCTCTTTGTTGGAGGAGTTACGAGCCCGGCGGCCCTTCCCCTTCTTGGACGAGTCGCACTTGAGGTTGACAAAGGCGACCTGGCAGTCGGAGCAAGGTGCCGAACCGCCTGCGCACAGGGGGACAGGTCAGGACCCCGTCCCTCCCCACATCCCCGCTGCTCCCTCCACCATCACGCCTCACCTTGTGCCCCAGCCTTCCCGGCCTCATCCTGCTTGCCCTTGGCTCGCGGGTGCAGGTGGCACTTGGCATCCTTGATCTTGAAGGAAGCCTTTTGCTTGATTGGTGCAGCGACAGTCTCTAAAAGAAAAGGTGGGTGCTCAACCACCCTGGCACGGGGCAGCCTGGCTGGCGGCGGCCRTGGGCACCCCGGGAGCCCCCTTACCGAGGCACTGCTGGCTGCTGTTGGCGGGTCTCTGCTGGCCACCCTGCCGCAGGACGGGGGTCCCACAGCTCACCGTGTAGCTGCTGTCGGACTCTGCGGGAAGGAGGAATGGGAGTCAGGGGATGCTGGAGCAGCTGCCTGGTTCCCGCGATGCTCTGCCAGGGTGATGCAGGGAGGCATGGCTGCGCCATGGTGGGGGACGATGCCCAGCACCCCGCCGTGGGGATCCTGCACCAGGGACCCGTCCCATGGATCTACACCCAGCAACGAGCCCCCCCGAGCAACCACCTCCCTCCCTCGCCCCAACCACTACTTGGGTGCTCTGCACCCTGGCTGTGCAGCCGCTCCTCTCCCTCCCCAGTTTGGGCCATGCAGGGAAATGGGGACCCCCCTGCCCGTGCCGGCGGTGGCACCGGTGCTGGTACCTGGCAGAAAGCGGGCCTTGGAGGCGCAGGTGAGGGCACAGCTGTCCTTCTTGCCTGTCTTGTTGCAGGTGAGGGTGGCCCGCGGCGGCACCGAACCTGGCAGGCATTTCACCAGCTCTGAGGGACACGCGCCGGCTGGTGATGACAAGCGGGGACGCCCGTGGCTGGCACAGCCCAGGGACTCGCGAGGGACCCCCGTGCCCTCCCAGGTCACGGTGGGGATTCACCGGGGAGGAGAGGGTGCCGGAGGGTGGCATGGGGACCCTGGACCAGCATCCCAATCCCCCAGCTCCTCCTTGGAGATGTGAGACGTGATTGATGGGATTTCAATTTTTTGGGGGGGACGGTCGGGTTCCAGGGTACAGCCATGGAAACAGCTCCCTTAGGAACACTTGCTGGTGCAAAACCTCCTGGTCAGCCCCGACCATGGTCAAAAAAGCAACGAGATGACCAAGGGCAAAGGGAGCAGGGCAACACCTTATGCCACTTCCCATCCAGACCCATGCGAGATGGACATGGGGCCCCAGTCAAAAGCAGCCTGTCCCAGAGCATCCCTGCGCCAGGATACCCCAAAACCCCCGTGCTCCCCCCACCCTGACCTTAATCCCAACAGCCCCAAGTGATGGAGGGGCCACGGGGCATCAGGACCCTCTGGCTGGGGGATGTCTGGGCTATGCTGGAGCGTCCCCGGCTGCGACGGGTCCTGCCCCGACATACCTATACAGTCCTTTTTGTTCCAGTGCAGCTTGCAGCCGGCGGGACAGGTACACTGGTAGCTGCCGGCTGTGTTGATGCAACCGAATTTGCAGCCCCCCCGGTTGATGCTGCATTCGTCAACGTCTGCGGGGAAGAAAGGAGAGGCAGTGGGTGAGGGGCAGTGGCGGAGGCTGAGCGGGACCCCCCCCCTGCCCCCGGCTCTGAGACTGAGTCGTTGCATGGTCTCAGGGCTGTGATTTTGGATGGATAAATTGCACGACCCATGCCTGGCTGGAGACGGGGGGATGCACACCGCAGGGCGCTTCCAGCCGTGCCTCCTCCCTGTAGCCACACCAGCCCCACGGGGACGAGGGAAACCCCGACTCCCGGTGTCCCCGAGGGCCAGGCGGTGACGGGTGCAGCCCACCCAGGCTGAGCCCGGCCCCGGCCCCGCGGCGGGCTGGGGAGCTGCGGGGGGCAGCAGACGGAGCCGACATGGAAGCACTTAGCAGCCGAATTCAAAAGGCAGCTGCTCGGCAGCCCCGGCCCCTCTCCCTGTGGCAGGGACCCTCCGCCCTGGCCCGAAACGGGGGGCCGATCCTCCAGGCTTGGCACAAAGCAAGGGCAGAGGTGGGGAGCGGCCAGGGATGGAGCTGCCCCCCAAACATCCCTCCCTGCCCGGCTTCCCCTTCTTGGGAACATTGGTGGGAGCCAGCCACCCCTCCGTTGCAGGGTCACACCGAGAGCATCCCGGGGGCTGCGCTGGCTCACACCAGCTGCGTATTTTGGGAGCACGAGGAGGGTCACCCGCCCTCGCCAGCCAGGCAGTGCTGGAGCACCCGCCCTCGTGCCGCCGTCTCCCCAGGCCGACGGCACCGCTGCCGTGACACGCTCCGGCAACCCCCCCAAAGCGTGTTTCATCTGCCTCCCTGCTTCCCCGGGCGCCGCACGCCCCCGCCCTTGGGAGCTATCTGCCTTGTGAAACTTAAATCAAACCCTTTTGATGTTCCCCTTCCCACCCCGTCCCAACTCTCTGCCAAAAACGCCGGGGATTTCTCCCTCTCTCCCGCTGCAGACAAGTCGCAAATTGTTCCTGTCGCTTCGTTTGAAGTTGCAGACACCAGCGTCTGGCTGCGAGCCCCCTCCCTGCCTGGCCCCAGCTTGGGGTACGTGGGGAACCAACCCTCCCCGCGAGCCCTTGGGGTGAGCGGTATCCCCAGGGGTCCCGCAGCAACCATGCCGTGGGGCTGCCCCATCCCCGGGTGCCCCGTGTGCCTCCCTGGGACCCGAACCCGGTGGGGTGATGGGCTCTTCCTGCCAGCATCCAGCTGGCCCTACCTCCGCAGTGGGTGAGCCCGTACAGCGTGTAGCCCTTGTTGCAGAGGCACTGGAAGCTGCCGGGGGTGTTGATGCAGAGGTGGTCGCAGGTCCGGTCRAAGGAGCACTCATCAATGTCTGGAGGAAAGGCAAGGTGGGGAGGTGAGGGCTGGCACGGCGGAGGGGCAGCCCCCGGCACAAGGGCTGTCCCCTTCCTGCTCCAATTGTTCCAGCAAGCTGGGGGCTGCACTGGGATGCTGTGGGATCCAGCACTGGGATGCTCCGGGACCCTGCACTGGGATGCTCTGGGATCCTGCACTGGGATGCTCCAGGGATCCAGCACTGGGATGCTCCGGGACCCTGAACTGGGATGCTCTGGGACCCTGCACCGGGATGCTCTGGGGATCCGGCACCAGGATGCTCTGAGGATCTGGCACCGGGATGCTCTGGGGATCCGGCACCAGGATGCTCTGGGGATCCGGCACCGGGATGCTCCAGGACCCAGCACCAGGATGCTCTGGGGATCCAGCACCGGGATGCTCTGGGACCCTGTGCTCCCACCCCGCCTGCCTCCTTGTCCCGCTGCTACTGCATGGGAGCAGCAGCCCACTGCACCAGCATCTCCCCCTGCCCCAAGCTCCTGCAGCCCCTCTGCACCCCAAACGGGCCAAACAGGGCCAGTACCGTGCCCTTGGCACGGGGCGGCTGCGAGAGCCCTCGGCTGCTGCCCGGCCAGGGCTCTGCCCCGTGCCAGGGAGGGATGCTGCGCAGGCAGGTCCTGCCCCGGGGACGGTGCCAGCGATGTCTGCTCGCCCCTGCGGGGCACCTCGCCGGGGCAGGGAGGTCCCGGCTGGGTGGGTGAACCCAACCCGGCGGGTTTGAGCATCATTTCATTGGCTTCATTAAGTTAATTGCCGCGCTCGCGTCAAACTCCCAAAAGCACAGAACCTGGATGGAGATGAAAGCGGTCGCAGCCCCGGAGCGTGCCAGCCCCCTCCTTCCCCGGCCGTGTGCTTTTGGGAGGCAACGCTTGGGCTCACACACGCCCGCCGTGCCGGCCTCGGCCGCGAGCTGCAGGGGCAGAGCCTCGTCCTCCCCCCGGGATGGCCCAGTGACCTGCCGGGTCATTTAAACCTGCTGGGTTTATGTGGGATGTGCAGGAGGATGTCAGGACAGGGAGAAAAAGGTGGAAGAAGCAGCGCGGAGCAGCCAGCTCCCTCCGGAGCGAGCAGGATGCATCTTCCCCCCCTATTCCTGCCCTCCGACAGATGGGGGAAAGGGGAATCCCTTTGCAAAAGCCACCGAAATCTTTGCTATGCCTTGATGGCTTGCAAAAATGGCGCGTCCCCAAGCACGGCATGATCCAGCCCGTGCCGCGGGGCGGCTGGCGGAGGGGGAGAGGCAAGGCAGGACACATCCCGCTGCTCTTCTCATCCCCTGTCCCAGGAAAACCACGGCCTCTCGAGGGGAAGAAGCAGCCGATGCGTCAGTGCGTCTGCTTTAGCAGGGAGCTATGGCCGTGCTGCTGCGGGATCGCTAGCAAAAACTTTGTGCAATAAAGCAGAGCAGCTTGGGAGAAGCCCAGAGGTGTCAGGGTGGGTGCTGAGCTCCGGGTGCCCTCCCAGGACACGTGGGGTGCTGCTGGGGTCCCTGGTCCCCTGGCACGGGTGCTCCGGAGCAGAACTGACGGCCCCAGGCTCGGGGCATGCTTGCTGCAGAGCTGTGTCCCAGCCCACGGGGCTGTGGGGAACTTCGTGACTGTCATCCCAGCCCTGAGTAAGGCCGGAGGATTTCACCTGGCGTCTGCCTAATTGCTGGCTTTAACTCTGCTGTGAGAAGAGCCCAGAAATCCCCAGTGCGGGAGCAGGGCTGGGACGGCAGCCCAGCCTTGCAGATCAAAGCGCTAAGCCCCAGACCAGAACCCGACTCTAACACTAATCCCCCGAAGGATGCACGCRGTCCAGAGGAAAGCAGAGAGGAATGAGTAACCGGGCCAGCACTCCTCCAGCAGCAGCCGTGGGAGGGCTGAGAAACGCCGGAGGGCAGGGAGAGGTGATATCCCCGGGTAGGGCAGGGTGCCGGGGTCCCACTGCCCCTTACCTTGGCAGTTCCTCTCGTTGATGAGCAGTTTGTAGCCCTTCTTGCAGCTGCACTCGAAGCTGCCCACCGTGTTCCTGCAGATGTGGTCGCAGCCGCCGTTGTTGAGCCGGCACTCATCGATGTCTGGCAGGGACAGGGGACACGCGTCATGCCCCGGCTGGGATGCTCRGCCGGGAGAGCGGGGTCCTCCCCCTCCGGACCCCATCCCCACCAGGAGCCAGCAAACGGAGGAAACCCTTTGGGCTCTGATGGTCACCGGGGGAACACGGCTGCTGGTTTTATCTGGGTGCATTTGGGGAGCCGATGCATGACACTGGGGACACTGGGGAAGGCCAGGGCTCCTGGGCTCGGCTCCCCTTGGAAGTTGTGCAAAATGTTTCATTTCTGCAGGTCTCAGCATCCCCCCCCGAGCAGAGCCGGGAGCCAGGGTCTCCAAAAGAGCCTTGCAGCTGGGGGAAAGCACCAGACCAGAGTCTGCAGAGTCACAGATTTGGGCTGGGGGCTACTTTTGGGGACCAGGAGCAGCAGGAAGAAAGAGCAAGCCGGGAGGGAAAACCCCTTCCTTCAAAAACAGCCGCTCGACAAAATAAATACTTTTCAACCCTCACCTCTCTGCTTGCCATCTCCTTCCTGCCATAAACAAAGCTAAAAATGACGATGCACAATAACTGCAAAGAGCCCCAACAACCTGGAAAGAGGCTGGGACTTGGTTTTTTGGTTGGTTTTTTTTCCTTTTTCTGATAATCACAAAATTTACTGYTAGGAAATGACCTGTAAAATGGAAGGAGACCAGGAAGAAGCAGCCGCCTTCCCCGTCCCTCCGTCCCCACCAACGCCGGGGCGGCAGCTCTGCCTCTCTGGGGCTGGGGCTTTCTTTTTATGACTGCGAGGGAGCGAGCTGTAAACCAGCCCGCAGCCGTAATAAAACCCCCAGACACAGGGGACGTGGCTCCGGGTTATTGCACGTTCCTGGAAACTGCAGAATTGGAGAAGGCGGGGGGGGATGCTCTGATAAAATAACAGGGGCAGGGGGTTTCTGGAAGCAGTCAGCAGGTAGACAGGCAGCCGGCAGCGGGACGGGCTTTCCTTTCAACTGGGGTCAAGTGCCCAGAGCTGCCGAAAGACACAACGCAGGCGCCGGCCAGCCCGGGGGTCACGGCATCCCCTTGCCCGGGGGGTTTGGGGTGGCTGGGGTAACCAGTCCGGACTGGTCCCCCTCGCAGAGGCAGGTGGATGGGGATGTCGGTGGGAGCGTGCAGAGACGTGCGACATCCCAGGGTGTCCTCCCCCAGGTGGGACATGGTGCTCGGACCCGGCTGGACAGTGACCACGGAGGGACTCATGCATCTCAAATTCCCAGAGCGKGTGTGAATTTCCTGCACACCCATGGGGAAACTGAGGCAGCGGGGTGGAGTGAGGCAGGATGGGACCCTCCAGCCCCACAAGTGCCATGCCATCGCCTCTGACTTGACCTGACTCCCCCTTTCCTCCTCCCCATAGGCTTCCTGAGGGAGCGGGGCCGACCATGGTGCCTTTAGCAAGGCGGCTGAGTTCCCACGCCTGGGGGTGATCCCCGTCTCCACCCCATGGATGCAAACACCAAGCAAGCGAACGCTGCGGACAACATCGAGCCGAGCTAAAACTGAGCCTTTTCTAAGGGCACCGAGGACACAAGGAGGAGTCTGAGGCACCCAAGGGTGAGCACCCCGGCCCCGCTTGCACCCACCTACCTTTGCACGTCTTCCTGTCGGGCTGGAGCATGAAGCCCATGGGGCAGCTGCAGTGCACGCCCGTGGCCGCGTCGTGACACTTGCTGTCGCAGCCCCCGTTGTTCACAGCACACGTCTCTGCACGGAGAAGGGGAGAGAGCGGCCAGGGTGAGGGATCGGTGTTTAAAAGGCTGGAGGGGGTCATGCCACCCAAATGTCCCCACGCCACCCAAATGTCCCCACGCCACCCAAATGTCCCCACACCGCAGCCTGGGAGAGGCAGCGGGTGCAAACCTCCCTGCAGAACCCACTGAAACCACCCTTGAGCTTTTCACGCAGCAGTAACGAGGTCACGGAGCTCCCGAATTAATAAACACCCTGGACATAGAGCGCGAGGGCCAGGGCGGGGGTAAGGCATTAACATTTGGTGATCCCGCAGCATCTTGCACCTCYGCAGACGAGCGGGCGCTCGTTGCCTTTCCCATCGCCCCGCCACGCACCCGGATGCTGTTCCCCGGGGATTTCAGAGATGAAATAAGGGCGCCTGTGATTCACCCCAGGTTGCAGGCAGCGTTAAGGCAGGAAAAAGCACCCAGATTTCCTGGTTCGCCATCCAAACCCCTGCGCAACCCTCCCGCCTTCCAACAACCTTCTCTTGTATACTGGGTGTCTGCATTTAAGGTAGAGAGGAGAGCGGGGACAGCCCTGTCCCCTCGTTAGAGGATGCTTTATTAATCGCAGGCAGGGAGCAGAGCGGCGCCCGGCCGTCCCGGGGAGGACGGGCTCGGGGACACGGGCAGGGATGTGCAGGCAGAGCCGCTGCCTGTTGCGAAACAGCCGACACTCGGGGTGCTGGGAAAAGCGGAGGTGGTTCGACAGAGGCTCTTTGCTCCCGAAACGCATCGGCTTTTCAGCTGACGGAGGAAAAAGCAGCTCCGTGGGATTAATCCYGCCACGCTCAGCCCCCATGGTGGCATCGGGGGCCGCGTGTCCCCTGAAAACAGGGTCTGGTGGAGTCCAGCTTTGGCAGCTCCAAYGAGGAGGAATTGAATTTCCAAATGACAAAGTCACAGCACTTGCTGTGCAAAACTCAGCCAGAGCCGGGTCTCGCGGGGGGGGTGCCCAGGCTGCGGCTCCCTGGGGATGCAGGTCGCAGCCCCGGTCCCCCAGCGGAATTGCAGGGGGGGAGGTCCCAGCCCCCTCGCTGCCACCRTCGCCACCGAGCCGCAAAGCCACGGGTGACCCCGCGCTGCCGGTCCCCAACCGTCACCCGCCGCTCGGGCACGCCGGCCGGTCCAGTGTCGCRGGCTAATTTGGGAGACGCTTCATATAATTAGAACACACACACAGAGGCAGGCAGCATCAGAGGAAAAAAAACCCAATTTAAAAAAAAATGTTAATTATTTCAGTATTATCAAAGTCAGCTGTTGCTGGTAGGACTAGAAGGGACACTAATTTAAATGAAGCATTTTCAGCTTGACAGCTTCCCTGTGAGATCAATCCTCAATTTCGGTCCTAACCACCAGAACAATGGTTTGAAGTGCATTAAGTCGTTCACAAAGGATAATAAAATATTCCTTTCAGAAGGCTGGTTGCTTGGATAAATGAGGCATTTGGGCTTCAAGGAACCCAAGATGAAAATGCCTTGAAGAAATTCCTTGGAAAGAGCAAATCCCAGGTTCTCCCGCTCTTTGCGAGCGCCGCATGGGGTGGGAATGACTGAACCATCCAACCATTTGCCGCAGGGCGAGGGAGCTGGGATCGCTCTGTGCTCGTCTTGCCGCTGCTATTTTTATGATGTCCCATAATAAGAGAACAAAAGGGACCATTTTATGAAATTAATAGCCAGCACAATTACAAAACTTAATGGCGAGGGAGGGATTTCTGCAGATATTATTCCTCCAGCCAGGTCCTCGCACCGCACGCAGCCCGGCCGTGCCGGGACCGTTCCCCACTGCGGCGCCGGGGCGAAGAGCGCGGTGCGGGCGACACCGCACCGAAGGGAAGGGAAACTTTCTGGAAGCCCGATGAATTATTTAATGCCAGCCTTTGTTCCAGCAGCTGATGCAGAAGCAGCCCAGGGAGGATTGATTTAACAGGGTCGCCGCCGGGATGAGACGATGGGCTCGGCGCGGGCTCTGCTTTCGGCAGGACCGAGGAGCCGGAGAAGCGGCTGCACCGGGGAGGATGGGGCTCTCCGGGGAGGACGGGGCTCTCTGGGCATGCTTCACAGTGCTCACAGCCTCCTCCAGCACTGCGGCACCCATGTCCCCTCCCGGCCCCTTTRCACCTTTGGGAATTTCGGCTGAGATGTAAAGCAAGCCCTACCCGCCATCCCATGCAGGATGCGGCCGGTGCCCGGGGCGTGCGTAGGGTGGGAGCTGAGCCAGCACGGCTGGAGCACCACTGCAAACCCCTTTGCCAAGGGGGGACCACGTCCTAGGCTTGCAAAAAGCTTGGAGGGGGCTGCTGGGGTACCTGCGAGGCAGCGGAGGTTGGGCGGCGCGGGGCCAGGCGCTCGAGCGGGGCCCCGGGAGAGCGGCATTGTTCGGCGGTGCCGGCAGCCCGGGGGCTGCTCCCAGCCTGGCGCAAGCCGGCATGACTCACCCAACCACACAGGGCTTTGGCGAGGGCCTCCATCGCTCGGGGAGGGAAAAGACAAAGCAGCTTGCACACACACACACACTCTTTCCCACCCTCCTCCATCCCAGCTCCGCTCTCGCTTCCTGACCACCGTGCCATGGAAATCCTCGCCCCGCTCAGCACCCTTCACTGCTCCGGCCGTCACCGGGGACCGATGCAGCCCCTGCCCGTGCCCCYGCAGCGCCCTGCCTGCACATGCTCCAGCTTTGCCTCCACCTGCCGGGAAGCGGCAATCGCAGCAGGATTGCAATCCCACGAGCCTAAGGAGATAATTGCGCGGTAATCGGAGGGATTACAGCCAGGTTGGCTGGAGCGCGGTGACGGCGCGGAGCTTGGGGTCTCCCCCTTCTCCCACCCCTGTGGGAAAGGCTCTGCAGAGCCCCCCGAAAGCCGCGGTCGGTGCTCCCTGCCACCGGTGAGCCGCGCACCCGCAGCTCCTCCTGGATGTGCCAGGAGTTTGCATGCACCCAGCACATCCATGAACAAGATTCCCCATGAACAAGATTCCCCATGAACAAGTCGCTGCACCTCCAGACTGCCTCGGTTTCCTTGTTGGCGGAGCAGAGGCGTCGCCTTACCTTTGTGAAGGGCTTAGAGAAAAGTTGCAAAGAAATCCTTGGGGAAGCAGCCGAGGTGCCCAGCCCCATAAAGGGTCATTGCAGCTCTGCAATTTGCTGCAGCTCTGGGCTGGGTGCCTCTGAGCAGGGTTAGCAGCTTTGCTGGGCCAAACTCTGCGACACCCTGAACGTCCCCGCACCCGCAGAGGGGACCTTCTGCGAGCGGGTGGGCTCGGGGAAGGGGTAACTTTGGGAGCACACAGCGCAGAGATGAGCATGAGCATCCCCCTCCCCATCACGCAGCCACCGGCAGCCCACCGCTAGCTCCTCTCGGGCTTGCTTGGTGGCAGTGGGGGGGGGGATAACCATTGCCGCAGCCACTGGAAAGCGGATTATCACCCCCTGCACYGGGCTGGATCGACCAAAGCAACGCGAGAGCCCCCGCCTCATGCAAGCGCAGCCAGGGGAGGGTTTCTTTCTCTGTCCCCCAAAAGCAAAGTCCGCCTGCAGCCCGAGGCCAGGCTTGCTCTGCGGGGTTTAAAAGCAGCAGCGGGGGACAGGGTTAGTGAGGCATGCGGTTAGCGCGACAGCTCAGCCCCCCGAGCCCGGTTATGATCTCGAGATGAGAGACCGTCTACGGTTAGACCCCTTCGTAGAGATAGAGAGAACAAAAATATTTACCATTAGAAAACGTCTCAAGGATAACGTGTTGCTGGAAGTGTCTCTCCCCTGTTTAACATTATAAAAAAGTGATTTAGAAACAGTGTCCAGCAAGGAGCTCGGTTGGTGTCACACGTCAATGGGTTCGACTCCGCTGCCTTTCCAGCCTGGTGGAAATTGTCCCTTTGGGTTTTTTCTCCCCCCCCCCTCCCAAAAGAGCCAAAACCCGAGGTTTGGGTCCAGTGCTATCAACTCCTCCATCACCCTGTCCAAAGCATCCCGTGCCCCGCGGCCTCTCCAAACCCCCTCCGGTTTCAGCTCTGCATCGTGCTGGCCGGAGCCCCAAGCGAGAGGGAGGAAGCGCGTTACGAGGAGCGTTAGTGCAGCCCGTTAGTCTGGGGAATCGGGTCCTCATCCTCGCTGGAGCAAAACCAGCGCGTGTTGGGGTGGGTTGCAATCCCCGAGAGGAGCCGTACGGGCACTGTGTGGCCGTGGGCTTCGGGAAGGCGACTGTGTCCCGCCGATGGCACTTGCACCACTTGGATTTAGCGGTGGAGCCGGCCAAGCCGGTGGTGAGCCCAAATTTTGGGTGYGTTTGGGCTGCTCAGCCTCACCTGTGCACCTGGGTGCAGGGAGCCCCGGCAAGGTACGGCGCAGCCCCGGGGTGCTGAGCACCCGAGGGAGTGTGTGGGAGCCTGGGGGGGACAAATGGCCAAGAAGGGGCTGAGAGCAGCCTGGGCAAAGCTGCAGACCCCAAAATCGGTGCTAAAACACCCATGGATCACTTTTGGGGATTGCCTCAAAAAATTAGCTTGAGTTTTGCCCTGCAAAGGAAACTCTGCCTGACACCAYCCATCCATGGCCGGGAGATGTCCCTCCTTCATCCCGGTCATTTTGGGGAGGGGACAAGGCACCCCAGCACTTCTTTTTGCTCCCGCATGGGGACAGAACCCCGTGGCAGTGCTGGACCGAAGCTGGAGAGCCCCAGGGTGAGCACGGGGCTGGGGTGCTCGGGGCACAGGGAGCCCATCGGGACYGAGCGGAGACGAGTGGATCCCTGCTTAATGAGAAACGACGCCGGGTCCGTGCGGAGGGGAGGACGGTGGAAGGGGAAAAGAGGGGAAACGCAGCCCCCGGCTGTGCCTGTGCTGTCCCGGGGGGCTCAGGCTGAGGGCAGGGATTCAGCAGCCGGGGACACAGGATGCTGAGGCTCTGCAGGGACCGTGTCCTCCTCGGGGAGGTTGATGTGCATGRAGGAGCATGCATGGCATGCTCATGGCCACCCGCCTCGCGTCCCTGTGTCCTGCTTTCCCCTTCCCAGAGCCCTCCTACACCGCTGTCCCTTTGCTCTGGTGTCCCCAGCAATGACCCGGCAGCAGGGTCCGGCGCAGCCCCCGCTCCCGGCACCGCTCCCAGCACTGCCGGCTTCACAAAGCTGGGGAGCATCGGCGGTGCCGCCGCAAACCGCCTGGCCACGGGTCAGGAAATCGGCCATAAAACTTGAGCTGGCTTTAGTTTCCTTCTCCATCTAATCGTATTTCCTCCCCATCCACCGCCTCCCGCTCCGCCGGTGCTCGCCGCAAGTGGGGGAACGGCGACAGCCCCTCTGCACCCCAAATTCAGTGGGAGGGAGCTGCAATGATGCCCTGGCTCGCAAATCTTCCTGGAAAGCCAAAATCTGCATCAACCGCGACAGCCCGGTTTGCTGTGGGTTTGCATCTCCCCACGGGTGCTGCATCCTGGGCTGCTGAAGGGTGATTTTATGTGCTTTTTTTTTTAAAAAAAAAAAAAAAAAAAAAAGGCTGCTTTTCAAGCATAAATATAAATATATAAGGTCATCGGCCTCCCCTCCCGGCTCCCCCTCCCCCTCGAGCCTGCAGACATGTTGGGAGCCATTAGGGCTGGCCCTGCTTTGCTCAGAGGCATGTTATTCATTATCTGCATTTTTAAAAGCAGCAATAAAAAGCGGAAAAATGAAAAACACCGGCCATGGCCTAATGAAACTGTCATTCAAAGGGGCTGATCGTGCTTCCTGCCGCGTGGTGTGATCTGAAGGGAACCTGGACCAGGGGCCTGTCCCGGCAGCCCATCAAACGCACCGCGTACAATTTCAAAGCCCATGGCCCGGGGAGCGAGTTTGCGTTTCCCCTCGCTGGAAACTTTATTCCCCTTGAAATGATGAAATATTTCAGAGGAAATGGGGAAGGGGCGGCGGAGGGAGCACCGGGGAGGGGGGAGGGCTGTTTGCTGAGCCCCGGCTGTAAAACAAGAAAGGGTGGTTATAAATATCCGAGCAGGTACCTCGGCCGTAAATCTGCCGGCTGGGCATCCCCACGGGACGGCCGCCGGCTCCCAGCGGCCGGAGCACAATCCCACAGTGTTCCCGCGGTGGGGCTGGGGGGCTGGGAATCCCCCGGGGGCCACGGGAGCCGGGCAGACCCCTTCCTGCGGAGAGAGGGCTGCAGACCTGCAAGGGATGCAAAAGGCACGGCGGTGGGTTTTGGGTTGGCGCTGCTCCTAAAATCCTCCATCGCGGTGTTTAATTTTCCTCGGGAAGGTGGGCGAGGGGCGAGCTCACGGGGATGTACCCGCTCCGGTGGGAGGTGCCTGCCCAGCAGACACGGCGTGGGGATGAAGGGGGAGATTTTGGCCAAGGCCACGCGGACGAGTGATTTTGGAAACCCCCAAATCCCACCCTCACGCCTGTGGTACCCGGGGTCCAAGTGCTGAGACCCTCCAGCAACCCTCTCCAGCATCCCCCAAATCACGAGATGCTTTGGAGAGCTCCTCTCCCACCCCCTGCACCCAGCGGGTCAAAAGCATCATTTTAGTGCCAAACCTCCCCGAGTCCTCGCACCGACACAGACAACACACGCGCAGGGACCTCCGTCCAGGAGGAACGCACGAGCCGACGCACCCCGGGGTCCCAAAGTCCCCGTCGGAGGAGCGCTCCCCACCCCGGGCACAGCAATACCCCCACGGGAGGGTCCTCGGCGGGTGSGATGGGATGCAACGGTCGCAGGAACAAACACGAGGATGACAGGGACAAGGGGCTGCGAGCGCCTGCCAGCAGCCAGGAGGGACTGGGATTAATCCTGGAAGCGGGCTGGGTGACAGCGGTGACGTTAAGGTAGCAGGCAGCCGAGCTGACAGGCAGAAGGACTTTGCTGGGGGCTCAGCCCCGAGCATCCCTCGAGCCGGYGGGGAGCAGCCGGGGGTTCGGGGGGCTCCTCCGCCGCTCGCCCCGAGGACGGAGCCGGCTTTGGAAAGCACAGAGGGTTTTCTGTTCAGGCACAGCGGGGACACGGGGAGCCAAAACCTCTCTCTTGCTTTCAATTCCTTTTTCTTTTTTATTTTGCAATAAGAACTCAAATGTCTAGAGCAATTTGTGGACTTAATCACTCCCCGAATGTAACATTTTTTTAAATCAAATCAGCTGTTAAACAGCACAAGCATATGAAACCAGTAAAACTTCTATCTCTGTTTGATGTTTTACAATTTGAAAACACACACAGGAAAAGGACAATTTTGGGGGTGGTTGAGTTGTCGGGTTGTTGGGGTTTTGGTTTGTTTTTTTGTTTTTGGGTTTTTTTTTTTTTTTTTTTGCAAGACAATTGTTCCTGAGCTGAGGCTCCACAGTGCCAAGTCGGAACAGATCGCTGCAGCCAAATCTGTCCCCTCCGTGTCCCTCCCCGAATGCTGCCGGTGACAGTGACAATTTCTAGTGTGGGGACATCCTCGCCCCTCTCCCTCCAGCGGCGCAGAGGCAGGCAGGGACCCCTGCCCGCACCCCGGCACAACCGACCTGTCCCCAAAGGTCCCCTCAAAGCATCCCCGCGGCCACTTTTGCTCCCCGTGGTCGAGCAGCGACGCATCCCTGAGCCCTGCGGGTACCCGCAGCATCCCTCACACACGCACCGAGTTTCTCCGATCTCAACAAATGGAAACGCCGCATCCCCAACCCTTGAAAAAAAAAAAAAAAACAAACCCCTTCATCAGGCCAAGAGCAAACTGCCCAGGGAGGAAGACGAGCCATCCCGCACCCCGACCCACGTCCCTGTGGCCAGGCGATGGCTCACACCTACCTATGCATGTCACCCCGTCGGAGTGCAGCAAAAACTTGACGTGGCAGCCGCACTTGGGCCCCTGGTCGGTGTCGTCGCAGGTGTGCTGGCAGCCCCCGTTCCCGTAGTTGCAGGTCACTGCGGGAGGCAAAGCACCGGCCGTCACCCAAGGACCCAGACCCTCTCCTCCCCACCCGGCATCCCCAAGCAGTAGCATAAAGCCGGCTTGGAAAAACCTCGTCCGTACCCTCGGAGAGATCCCTCCCTCCTGGATAATTTCTAAAGCCCTTTGACTTTCCCTGCGGGATCTTGGCAGATGCAAACTGTTATGTGGTTTCTCACATCTTCCCTTTGCATATCTGCTAAATGCCACCGGTGGAGCCCGAGCGAAGGGGACTGGTGGGCTGGTTGCCCCTGACCCTGGATCTGGTGTTAGAGGGGAAGGGTGGGACTTTCCCGAGCTCTGGAATGACTCAGGTGCTCCTGGGAATCCCTGCCAGCCCTCCCCGGGGGGCAAGGCGTACTGTTCATTTAGCTTGGAGGGATAATAGGCTCATAGGATTAAAACTCCATTTCATCAGCGATTTTACACGTTTGCTGCAGACAGCAAATGAGAAACAAAATAAAAATAATTGCATAAACACATACATATCTATTTAATAATCCTGGCAGTGCCAGCGAGATGCTGGCAGGAGATCAGACAGGCTGAGAGCACCACATCCCCCGGGGAGAGGATTCCTGCGCTCCTTCCATGCCAATCGCACTCTCCCTGTTCATCTCCCCTTGGGAAAGTGAAACGGTGGGACAGGGAGAGGGACAGGGGATGCTGCACCCCTGGGACCCCCTTTAACTGTCATTTCAGCCTGCTCAGTGTAAGGGCACAGCGTCTCATGGGGACATGACAGAGGGGAATGCCAGGAGCATCATCTGCAAGGGCAATGGAGGCAGAGCCAGGCACGCCAGGGGAAAATGAAGCCAGAGGGCTTCAGGATCAATAAATCAACTTTATTTCAGGGTCAGGGCTTTGCAGCAGGGCCAGGAGGGGTCTGCACCACTGGGACAAGGTTAGGGGTCCCCAGGAGGCCGTATCCCCATCCCTGGAGTGCTTCTTACGTTTGCAGTCACGCTGGTTCTTGGTGAGCTCGAAGCCGGGGCGGCACTCGCAGGCGATGCCCCCCTTGGGGGTCTCCCGGCAGATGTGGGCGCAGCCATGGTTCTTGTTCATGCAGTTCATTCCTTCTAAAAGGGAGAAGGAAGCAAAGAAAAGCTCCAAAAGCTCGCTGGCACTGGTCCACGGTGGCAGAAGGATGTCTGGGGTGGGACAGGGAGATGGGGGCGACGAGGGGAAAACCTTGCAAGTGAGGACCTTAGCGGGGACAGGATAACCCCGGGCAATGCCTCGAAGGGTAGCACCTCCTGGCACAGAGCTGTTCGGGAAGGTGGACAAAGCCATCCTGGAGCCTTGAACCTTTGATTCCCTCCCAGCGCCTTGGGTGAGACTCCGCTCCCACGCCTCGGGGCAAGCAGCGGGCGCAGAAGCTGTCGCTGCCCACCAGCCCTGCCTGGCACCAATGGGACCGAGCGATGCAGCTTCTTTTTGGATTATGAGGAGTACAGGGTGAGAGTAGTTATGATTACAGACCCCCGGGCAGGCAGTCCTGGCATTGTTCAGCAGAGCAAGGAAGGGGTTTGGAGGGGCAGAGCCAGCTGCGGGGGCAACAACCCGGGAGCTGCTCCACCGGGATGAGCCCCGGGATTGTGCCCGTAAGCTACAGGATGCACTGACAGCTCGGGGAGGATTCACACGCTGGCAGCCCCTGGGGAATGAGGGTTTGGGGAGCTGCCGGTTCCCATAATCGAAGCTGTCGTTTCGCCCTCGCTGACCTGTCCACAGCTCCCTCCCGCCCCAGCCTTCCTCAGGGCACTGGGACACCCAGCTGCAGAAAGCCGGGTTCAGCGGATGCTGAATGGGGCATTGACGGGAGTTTATGAGATATTTAACAAAATCCACAGCAAGCCGGGGATGGCCCTCCGGGAGATGCAACTGCCTTGCAGGGCTCAGGGCCTTTTTCTGGCAGAGGGAGGGGGTTGGCTCCTTTCCAGGCACCCGGTGCCGAGCCCAGCGCGGGGTGAGCGATGCMGGTGTCAGGATGGGGAACCGGGCAGAGCTGCAAGCCCGTGGGCTGCCAAGAGCCTGGGGCAGGAGGGTGAGGGAAGGTCCTTATGGGGTCAGGGCACCTTGAAGGAGGATGCTGAGATGCACCAAGCATGCACGGGAAGGGTTAAAACCCACAGGCTGGAGCCTGTGGGTGTCCCAGGCTGTTCCCCATCACCTGCCTGGCAGATCCCGCCTGGCTCCACTCCAGGACAGGCCGATCATCTGTAATTGCAGTGGCAGGCGAGCCCTCTGTAATTAGAGCCTCCCGCCTCCAACCACACCAGCCCTCCCTTCCCTGGCCTCTGCGCTGGGGCTGGGAGCCCCCAACCTGCAGGGAGCCCCGTTCCATCCCTCCAGCACCCTCCAGCCTGCCCCGGGGCCGGATGCTGCTGGGAGCCCCCGTGCTCCACCCAGCCCTGCCCCGGGACCCCCCGGGGCACGCGATGCCCCAGGGATGCCGGGGACAGCCAAGCGCTCTCAGCCTCTCCTCCGAACAGCGCCTTTTCTCTCCCCCTCTTTTTTATTGCTGCTCTTTACTACCTGGCAGCATCTCCGCCGCGTCCCGGGTACCACGGCGGACACAGAGACCTCTGAGGCTGACCCTGTCCTGCCATGCCACTGCTCCCCYGGAGATGCCACCTTCCAGAGAAGCCAGATCCTATCGGCTGGCAGTCTGCAGAGATCTCCCAGCACGTCCCAGCAGAGACACAGGCTCTGGCATCCGTGTGCCCTGGCTCTCCTCCAGGCCAGGACGGCCGCACGCTGTTTTCCTAAGACTCCCCAGGCGATTCCACCCGAGCACGGCATCCTCCCCCACTGCACAACACCAGGACACAGCAATCCCTCGGTGCCTACAGCCACCGCCCGGGAAGGGATGCACCCCCTTTAATCCTTCCTCTCCCTGCAACATCATCATTTGCTCTTGCACCAGCACCGTGCAAGGACCCTGCTCACCCCTTTTGCTTTCGGTGGCTCCGCTGTCATCATCGGGCTGAGCGTGATGGGGTTTAAAGGCACCGATACCCCAGTGAGCCCCAACCCTTGGCCTCTCCTTACTGGGAGGGACTGGCCAGTGTGAGGGAGGGGGGTCTGGAGATCCATCCCCGGGGTTTCCCGACCCAGCAGCATTTCATCCCTTCTGCATCAGGAGGGAGAGAGGAAAGCAAGAGGGAGATTAAGAAGCAGAGAAAGAGCAGAGGGAAAGGAGAAAGCCTCCTGCCAGGGTAGGAGAAGAGAGACAAGGAGCTGGCAAGGACCCCAGAAGGAAGGAAGCAGCCATAACGTTGAGGTTTAGCTCTCTAATACTGAATGCTTCTGCCTTGGCAGTGCCCAAGGAGCCAAGAGTAAAGTCAGAACAGGCTTTTACAGCGGACCCCAAATTGTCCTCAGCTCTCCACTTTTTCCAGGCTCACAGCCCGGGGACCAGCTGCAACCCTCCCACCCCTTGTCCTCAGCAGCCGCTCCTGAGCCCGAGCTCGGGGACCACGTAGCGGCTACAAAATCAATCTCAGGGTGCAGAAGCGACACAGACATCCCCGGGCTGACAACGCTCTGCAACCGTTCAGCTCCGAAACCAGCTCAAAACCCAGCACCTGCATCCCTGTCCCCAGCGGGGGCCACCCACCGCATCAGCGGGGGGAAGGAGCAGCCAGCTCGTCCCTCCTGGACACGCAGGGGATGGGGATGCGGGAGATGCCACTGTGGCTGCTGAGCCATCCTGGGCTGGGTGAGATTCCCCAGGGAACCGGAGGGATCAACGCAGCTGGGAAGGGGGAAGGAGGAAAGCAAAAACACTCAGCTGGCTTTGCCAAGCAGGGGAGATAAAAATCAGCAGAGATGCAAAAAATCTCTCATTTCCTCCTATTTTGGCTAAGAGATTGCTCCAGACGGCAGCAATTTAGAGCTGATATCGAGACGAAGGGCTCGGTGCTGCGCAAGACCTGGCAGGAGAAGACGAGTCTTGCAGGGTGGTGTGGGGATCTCTGGGTACCTTTTATTTAATAAAACGCTCTGGATACAGGATTAATGTCCTCCATTCAGTATTACTGTGCTTGATTAAGGGGCCTGCAAGGGTTTTGTTAGAGAGATGTTTATTAGCCCCGCAGCATCCTCTCCCAATGTGCTCGGAATAAATTTGCTTTTAAATTTGCAACACCAAGAAGGGTCATGAACCAGCACCCAAAGCCAGGCAGGGGTGAGGGGGGTCAGACCTGCCCRATAAATGCAGGGGATGGAGGGTGCCCCGGGGTGGGGAGATGCCGTGCACTAACCTTCGGGGCGCTGGATGCAGGTGTGCTGGTTGTCGCTGAGGAAGAAGCCTTCCCGGCAGAAGCACTCGTAGCTGCCCATCATGTTGACGCAGGTCTGCTGRCAGCCGCCGTTGCCCTCCGAGCACTCATCCAGGTCTGCAAAGGGAAAGTGGCAGGGGGTGAGCGCGGCTCCAAGGGGATGGGGAACCAGGTGTGACAGATTTGCTAGATAGCAAATTATTTCTGCTTTACATTCGTGATCCCCCAGCTAGAAGAAAGGGGGATGCTTTAGGGCTGCAGGGGATGAAGGCAAAGCACATCAAGGGGTGGGTCGCAGAGGCCATATAGCTTCCCCAGCTGATGGGCAAAAAAGGTGCAGCTTCATTTTACAGAAGGGAATGCCAAACCACAGAGAAAGGGATTTTCCTTGTCCCRGGACCCCCAAAGCACCCAGGATGCTCAGCCGGGATGCCAACTGCAGCCACCCCCTGCTCCCAGCCCCTCCGAGCCCGTCGCCAGCTGGGGATGCCTGTACTTCATTAGGGGGAGCTGGGAAACCTTAGCCCGGAGTGGGGATAATWACTTGTAAGGAGACTCAAATCCCCAGCAGCTCTGCTGCCCTCGTGCCTGTTTTGGTTTAACAAACCAAGGCTGGAAGGGGCTCGAAGTGCACACCCGTGGCAGAGGCAATGCCCTCGCCCTGGCCTGCTCCGGCTCTATCCCTTCAAATCCCTCATTTAATGAAGAGCAACAGCCTGTTGATCTCTCCAGAGGCTTTTTGGGGACAGTGGTCCAAGCTGAACCTGCCGGTGCCCGGAGGTGCCAGAGCAACCAAGATGCCAGGCTCGGGCAGAGAGGCAAACCTCCGCCGTGGCCGCCCCTGCCCCCTCCGCCCGCAGTCCCGGGGCCGGGCGACGGCATCGGACCGGGGAGCGAGGGGCCCCGTGCCAAAGAAAACCTCCCGTGAACTCGAGCATTGCAGAGCCAGCGGCCGAGGGGAAAGCTGAGCCCCGCCAGCATCAGCTGCTGGAAACGTCGGAATAGTGGCTCAGTGACGGCACACGCTGGGGGGGCTCCCAGCCCTCCCCCCCAGGCGGCACGGCACGCACCGAAACCCCTTGTTTTTGGGCAAAGGGATGGATGGATGCCCGAGTAGCATGGGTGCCTTGCACCATGTCCCAGCCCCAGGCAAGCCCCGGGGGATGTTGCAACTCCAGGGCATGCTCAAAAATCAAAGCAAGGCTGCAGCTCCAGCTGGAAAGAGCCCAGGAGCACCCCACAAACCTGCTACCTTGGAAAGGAGATGTTGAAAACATCATCTCACACCCGGGCGCCCGCGGGGCAGGCTAGGGCTGACAGCCGGGCTGCAGCCAGACACAAAAGGGATGTCCTCTGCGATGGCAGGAGGCTTGCGGCTTCCTCCGAGGCTCATCCCAGCCAAGCTATGTCCTGCAGATGCCGATAACTCTCCTCAAATCCCCCCGCTTATAACAAGGGCTTAACGTCTTGCGACTTCTCCTTCAAGCTCCGCACAAAAATGAGGAGGCAGCCGTTCAAACCCGATGGCTGAAACGAGACTCCGCCGCTCTAATACCTGTTTTATTAAATACAATGGAGATGGGCAGAAGCCAGCAGGGCCCGTGTCAGGACCGGGGCTCAAATTCCTGTCCTGGTTCAAAAGGTCGCCCGGGGTGGGCGATGGGGGGAGCCGGCAGACATGCACCCCAATCCACCTCCGGCTCGGCCACTGCCCGCAGTGCCAGCAAAGCCCAGGCACGACCCTCCGCTTTGCTTTGCTTCTGGATTTCTTCTGGCTAAGAGAGGCTGCTTGCAGGCTGGGCAAAGCACGGTCAGGGTAGGGAGGGAAGGAGGATGGGGAAAAACCTGCTGGGGTTCATCTCTGTTGCCCCCCGAGAGCAGCTGCTGAGCAAACCCAGCCGGAGAGCAGAGGGTCTCAACATCCTCACCTGTAAAATGGGCTCCAGGGGATAAACCTGCAYCATCCCTACGACAAAGCAACGCGGCCGAGATGCTGAGATGAGCTGAGGAAAGGCTCAAGGAGGGAGCCGGGGCTGCCCCTCCAGGTCCCCCCTCGCCCGGCTGCTCCCCAGCCACCTCCATCCCCTCCCACCCAACTCTGTAAATACATGACGTCTGCGGCTCGCCGAGCCCGGCTTTCCTTTCTTCTCCTCGGGCTCATCCTCCCCCCGGGAGAGGAAGGCAGAGCCGCCCGCCCGCGCCTCCTCCCAGCTGTGTAAATCTCCCCCCTCCCCGAGGAGGCTGCAAAGATCCCGGTGATGGTGGTTAATGCAAAGCGTATGTGTCCATAATCCCTTCCCCCTCCTCCTCCTCCCAATGATGAGCTCATTAATGACCCCTCTGCAGACACTAATTAGAAAATAGCATGAGCTCCAGGCGGAGGGAAGGCAGGCGGCCCCGTGCCCCGGCGATCCCACCCGCGGAAGCGGGTGCCGGGGCGCGGGCAACCCAGCCGGCCCCAGGGCTCTGCCGGGAGCTTTGGCTTCGCCGCAGCCGGATGGAGTTTGGGGCGGTGGGAAGTGGCAGGGAGGATGCACGGCCGCTCCGTAGGCAGATGCCGGGTTTGTCTTGGCCCGGGGATTATTTACCCAGTCCCTTCGCTGGTTCCCATCCCCACCATATTTGCTATTAACTCATCTATTTTGGCAGGTGCAGGACTGACCTCAAGCACGAGCGGAGCGAGCAGCAGGACCCGGGTGAGCCCCGCCGGCTGGTCCTGCCTTCGGCAGCAGAGCAGAGCTGCCGGCCCGGCCGCTTGCCGCAGCAGGATGCGGCCGTGGGGAGGCTGCGGCTCGTGCCCAGCATCCCCAAACCCAACCCTCCCAGTCTTGCCTTACCTCAACCTCCCCCAGTCTATGGATGGACCCATGGAGCAAGTCTTTCTCCCAGCACGGAGCATCCTCCCTCGGCATCACCCCCGTGCAATGGGGAGCAATCCTGTCCCCCGCGAGCCATCGTGGCACGGGACTTGTCCGCAGCCAGCTTGCTGCCCTGGGAGTGCCACCATGGTCCTCCGGCTCTGCCGTGGGTCTGGGGGGGTCAGAGCTCGGGAGGTACCCGGCAAAGAAAGCCAGCAGGCTGGTCCCAAGGTGCCAGAGCTGCCGAGCGGCTGCGACACGCCGGCATCCCACCCTGGCGCGTGCCAGGGGCCCGTCCCTCACCTAAGCAGTTGTGGCCATCGTGCGCCAGGCGGAAGCCGTCGTAGCAGGTACAGCGGTAGTTGCCGGGGATGTTGACGCACTCGTGGACGCAGCCCGCGTTGTCTTCCCGCTCGCACTCATCGACGTCTGCGGAGAGAGGAGGGCAGGAGAGCTGCGGGGCTGCCCTGGCTGAGGACGGCCAACTCGCTGCATGGGTGCTGCTCCCCATCTCCAGCGTGTTTGCAACCCGGCTGATATTGCGCCCTGGGGTCTCTGCTGTCTCACTTATTCCAGCAGGTCCCCAGCTCCATTATCACCTACAGCATCCCTCCACACCCTGCAAAAACATCCCCTGTCCTCCCCAGTCTAGACCCTGGACTTCCAGCTAACCCGCTGTCTTAAAGCCTCTGCACAGCGCGGCGACCTGCCAAGTGCTCTGGGAATCACACGGGATTTCCCGAGGGTGGTGGGCAGAGCAGCCCATCTCCATGGCGAAGCCTTGCTGTGCCTGGAGTGTGCTTTAATCCCTCTGCTATTTGTACTCAGCCCATCCCAACCCTGGACCCGCTCTGAGCAGAGCCGGGAATTTTTCCCCTGCCTGACTCCTGCTTTCCTGGTGCCGCTCCTCCAAGGAGCCCATTTTCTTTCCATGCCCCACTCAGCTGCATATATCTATATCTATATCTACATCTACATCTATATCGACATCTATATGTCTATATCTACATCTATATCGACATCTATATGTCTATATCTACATCTATATCGACATCTACATCTATATCAACTATATCTATATCTCTATATCTCATTTTTAAGCTTCTCATGTTTTATCTGCTAACCCAGTTTTGCAGCCTTTGGGTTGGAAATCCTGCGGTTAAAAAAAGCCCAGCTTTGTTTAAACCAAGCCCCAGGAGACCCTCCTGGGCCTGGGCACCCCCACCCTTGCAAACACGGCTCTTTGCAGAGCAGGGGAGGGAGCACGACGGCTGCCACCGCAGGGACAGTCACACTCCTCCTCCCCATCCCCATGCATCGCAGTGTCAACAGGCCAGGAGTTTGGGGCAGAAAAGGGGAATAAAAGGTTTGCAGTGGGCTGGGGTAAACAAGCAGCCTTTTTGCAAGGGCATTGCTGATGAGCCACCGCCTGCCTCCGACCTGCCGGGGCTGTCACTCCTCGGAGGGGCTCGGGCTCCGGCGGCGGTGGTGTGCCCCTACCTTTGCAGTGCTTCCCGTCGCCGGTGTAGCCGGACTTGCAGATGCACTTGTAGGACTTGGGGGTGTTCTGGCAGATGGCGTCGATGTGGCAG
>JAYKAV010003266.1:4932802-4964622 GCA_035582835.1 Phoebastria nigripes | reverse complement strand
GGGGGGGGGGGGGGGGAGCGATGGGGAGAGCCGGGGGGACTTTTCCCCGTACCCCCCATGGGAGCCATCACCCGAGGCGATGAAACCAAGCAGCCCTCCGGCTTTTCAACCCGCACATGAACCAGAAAGGCTYGAGGGAGCAACGCTGCTGCTTTGCTCCTTAGTGGCTTTGCCGCACCCAGCCCTGACGCAACGGGTGATGGGGAGGCGAGCGGCAAGCACTCCGGAACAGCACTGCCTGTGTCCCCGCTCTCATACGAGCCACCCTGAGACTCCCCGACCCTTTTGCTTGTCTGATGGTAGGAAACGACCGCTCAGGCGCCCGTAGTCCAGGCTGGAGCCAGCCCAGGCAGAGGTGAAAGCCTCTGTCTCCAATTAGCCATTTCCTGAGCCGACCAGTCACCCAAATAATCGTCATCGCTTTCTATTCTTAGGCGCGGAGGAATGTGCACGAATTAGCAGGGACCGCATTAAATAAACCTGGGAGCCGGGAGCGGGAAGCAGGAGGCAGAACTGGGAAAAATATCAAGGCCTCCTCAAGGGCAGAGCCAAAATCCACGTCCTCCTCATCCCCCTTTGCCCCTCAACCCACTTATCCGGGATGCAGCGCTGTGGTACCCGGGACATCACGTTCAGAGCATCACGGGCCGGTGATGGCCTCAAGCGGCAATGCCCAAAGGTTTGCCATGGCAGGAGGCCACGGGAGCGGAGGTTTTAATGGTATTTGGGAAACAGAAGCCTCGAGCGCGTGGGGTGGAGGTTTATGAGCAAGAGGCTGCTCACCTGGCCGCTCTCTGCCTTCCCTGCACCGGCAGTAAGGGAGACGTGGTGCCCYGGAGCGGGCACATCCCCCTCTCTGGCTGTCAATGCCTGGCAGTGGTGTACGGCAGCTGGGTGCCCCCGGGGGGGGAGATGGGGGTTGAGCATCGCCCGCAGCCCCTCGGGTACAGGCAGGGCTCCCAGAGCACCCCGGGCTCCCCGCTCCGACTCCATGGGCACGTGGGGAGCATCACCCGGGGGGGGGTTCGCCTCCACCACCTCCCACGGGGATGGGGAGGGTCCCACCAGGGAAGGGGGATCTGAGGGTCCCTTCAGCTTCCCTGTAAAGAGGAGCCTGAGGCTGCGAAGCTCTAAGCTGCCTTTAAAAAACTGCTTTTCAGCAACCCCCAAGAACAGAAGTGCTCTGGGACGTCCCCAAAGACATGAAACATCCCTGCAAGCCGCGGGCAGGCAGGCAGCCCCGCCGGGACGGGGACCACGGCCGCGGGAGCGCTGGCCCGAGCCCTCTCCCGGCCACCCCGGTGGTTTTTTGCCGGGAGATGTGAGTCACCCGGCCGGGGGGAGGAGAGCTTTGCCTTTGCACCAGGGAGGCGGCACGTGCCTGCGCATTGTATAAATATTTACAGCCCGCATTCATATTTGTTATTTGACATTAGCCATGGCCCGCGGCCACCACGGCCTCCCTTGGGCCATTAATCACCGGCTGGAGGCTGACCCACCGCGGCGGGGACGACAGAGGGATTGCACGGGGGACCGGCACCCCGCTCCCGGCCGGCACTGTCGCCTCCAGCACCCACGGCACCRGCCACGGTGCTGCCACGCTGCGACCACCCCAGCACCCAACAGTATCCCCGGGGAGAGGCTCGCGGCTCGCCCTGCACCGGGGGTCCCGTGGGGGCTGTTGTCCCTTCGGGGAGCTAAGCGTGGCTCAGGTTCGATTCCTCCCCAGCCAAACTTCACATTTGGCTGCAAACCCCATCCCTGCCCCGGGGCACGGCCACCTCACCGCACCCCTGACCCACCTGCAAAGGCCCCATCCTGCAAACCAAAAAKTGTGTGCAAATAATCACCGGCAGAAAAAAACCTGCAAAAGCCACAGGATTGCAGAGCTCACTCCTTCCCCACCATGTTTTCAGGCTTAAAGAGCCTTTCGGCACAGGAGGAAGCGCCTCCATCGCCGGCGAGCACCGTGCCGCATCACAGCGACTTCGCCTCCGGCTCCAGCACCCCTCGCCGGGGCTCTTGGGTGGGTGGTGGGGAGGGATGCGGCACCGGAGCAGGGGGGACGCGTGGGGGACGTTGAGCACTCGCCGCTTCGTGGGCAGCGATGGGCGCGGGGGCTCGACAGCAACGAAGCCGACGCTGAACTGAAGATCTACTGAATTTGCAAATCCTGGTCCTGACCCTGTGCGGTTCACAGCCCTCCCTCGGCTCTTCGCCCCCCACTTTATAAATCACAGCTCGATGCTTCGAGCCGATGGTCCCAAGGCGAGAGTTGCTGGGTGCCAGCACCCAGGGCACCCACCCCGGCGTACAGGTGGGAACCAGCACCCGAACGGTACAGACCATCCATCAACCCCCATCTCCTTCCCCTCAAAACACCCAAAACGTGAAGCATCCATCAGACATCCCATCGTTGACATTTTCCCAGCCTTTTGCCAGAAATCTCACTTTTTGGGGGGTTTTATTTTCTATTTCTTTTTCCTCCTGCGCCCTCAAACTCAAGACAATGAACAACGTCTGCGCGGGACTGAACGCAACGCCGTGCCTTTCCCACTCGCGYGTGTATATTATTTTTTTTTTCTCTATCTTTTTTTTTCCATTCTGTAACTTCAAAACTTCTCTAACTTTGGAAAGATTACACAGCAGCAAAAGTACAAAAGAAAACATTATAAATTTGCCACTCTGTAATTTTTCCAAAGCTGGAGACTTTCTGAAAGGTTACAGGATTATAAAAAAAAAAAAGGAAAAAAAAAGGGGGGGAAAAAAGTGTGTGTGTGTGTGGGAAGAGTGAATAAATACCCTCCTCGGCACCCCAGGAGCCACCCCGAGATTGGCAAAGATCCTAATTTCAGAATGCTGAAATTTTGGCTCCTAAGAAGTATCCTTCAGGAATGATGTAGTGAATTAAAAAAAAGCCCTCTGAAAAACTAAATTTTTGCATTTTTGTCAACGCAAGCAGCGTTTTCCCACGAAAGAGAAGGTTTGCCATCGGGACAGCCCGCTCTTCCCGCAGGAGAATTTTCTCCATCCAAAAAAACGCCCGCGGCCRCGCTGCAGGTGCTTCCAGCCGCCGCCAAGGCGCGAGGGATTTCATTTTCAAGCCAAGCGAAGARAAGATTTTTWAAAAAAAAAAAAAAATCTTTATTGATGTTCCCGTCCCTATTTGCTCTTGCAAAATCCTTGCTTGGGGTGCGCCCTGCTCGTCCCCCTGCTCGGGGGGACCTTTTGAAGTCCAGATCCCAAATCCAGGTGGGGTTTTTTGGGGGCTTTACCAGCCAGAACCCCCTGCAGACCCGCACGAATAATCAAAGATGCCCTTTTTCACCCAAAGTTGCCTGAAAGGGGCCCAAACCGGCTGGCGCAGATGGGCGCATTGTGCCCCCAATCCCCAGAACCGGGGGATTTTGCACCAAGCGGGGAATTTAATTTTGATGAAGATGCCGAGTCCTGTCGGGGTCCCAAGGTCTCGCCCACGTCCGGCGACCCCCGCTCCCTGCCCGGCCCCACCTCCCCATCCCACCACGTTTTGGGGCTAATTAGGGCTCGTCAGAGGGCAAGAGCATCCTCGGCATCGCCGCCACGCCGTGCCGGGGGGTTTGCGGCGAAGGGCAGGAGGCTGCGGCGCTCGCCCCGCGCCTCGGGCGATGTTTTTTATTCCGTTGTGGGTGGGATTTTCCAGCGCTGGCTGTTGGGCCCCGTTCCGCTCCAGCTGCAGCTTTATTCTCCATTTCAAAGGCAGCGGAGGCAGACGGTTTCAACGCCACTGCCATTTCGAGCGTGCCAAAAGCGGGGGGGACCGCCAACCCCCCCCCCCAGGACCGGAGCGCACCCACCGGGGCGGCAAAGGGCTTTGACCGAGGCCGGCAGGGAAGGCGGTGGCGGAGCCCACGGGCACCTGGGGCCCACGTTTGCGCCCTGCCCTGCGGCATCACGCCGCCCGCGATACGTGATAGCGAGGGGGGATAAAGCAACAGCTCGTATATTTTTAGAGCCTGGATTGAGGCTCTTTCCTCACTTCCTTATTTTGTTTTTAAAAAAATATATAAATAATAAAAGATGGTTTTAGCCATGGGCTGGAAGTCCCAATAAATTTGAGGAGGGGGCGGAGATAGGGCAGCAAAAACCCCCCAGAAAACCCCTAACCAACCAAACCCACCGTCCTTTTTCTCTCTTCTGCAAGCCCTTCAGCTTTTTCTTTCAAATTAATTTTATTCTTTATTTTTATATAGGCATATATATTAACAGCCCGTCTGTATAGGGATGTGTGTGTAGCTGTTGGCAGACACGCGGAGTTTCCACTCGGCCTTAATGCCAAATTAAAGCTTTATAACTTCAGTAGCTCTTTTTACCAGGGTATTAATAACCACCTCAGACACTGTGGTGCAGTTTATTAATCATTTGTTCACCCGGGGAGCTCGCGAGGGCAACTCGTGCTGCGCCGCGGCGGGACGGGCGCAGGGCACGGCCGCGGGCGGCTCCGGTGCAGCCGATGGCATCCCGCCGGGAGGGGCCGGGGGCCGGGGGCTGGCAAGAGGGGAGGAAGATGCTCTACGGGGCGGCTTTTTGCAAATTGGTCAAAGATGCATCATCTGAACTCGAGATCCTAACTCAGGTGCTCGGCGACGGCTTGTTGCCAGGATGGGGGTGCCGTGCCGGGGATGCCGTGCCGGCGGGTACCCGCGCTCRAGTCGGGTCAGAGGGGATGTCTGCATCTCACCGTGCGATGGAGACCTCTGCACCAGCCCCACTGCAGGAGCCCAGCGCCCCACACATCCACCCAGCTCTCCCGAAAGCAGGTGGGACCTGGTAGATGCAGTCACATTGCTTGGCCCCGCGGAATGATGGAGCACGGATGAAGGACGAGGAACCGCAAGTTGCAACGAGGACCTGGGGGGGTTCCCAGCCTGGTGACCCCATCGCCCCATACCCAGACCCCGCTCTGCACCCCTCGCCCTGGGTTTTGCTTCCCCAAAGCTGGCAGCACCCCAAAAGGGGCTTTTTTCCCCCCCATCGACGCTTCCCACTCCCACGAGGGCAGAGCCGTGTTGAGCTCCCCATCCCCTGCACCAGCCTGGGTCATCCCGATGGATTCCAGATCCACCACCAGATCCGGCATCTCCTGGGTTGGAAACGCTCCCTCCATCCCCATCCCACCTCCTTGTGCCAACCCCGGTCGCTTTGGCTCAATTCAGCCGCGATTTCTCTAAGGAGGGTTTGATGCTCCACGCCAACAGYGTGTTCCTCTCCCCAGGGAATCGTCGTTGCTGTTGTTGTTCCTTTGGCTTATCAGGCTGACCAAGCCTTGCCTTAAAAAAAATGTGTTTGTTTGTTTTCAGCTTTGGGAGCAACAATCGCAAGATCTCCAGCGGGGAAGACAGCCTCGCCGAAACACGGCCGGCCGGGCTTCCTCCAGCACCGCGAGACAGAGCAAACTTTATTTGCCATCCCAGGCTTCTCCTAAAGCCTCTCAGGGGACTTATAATTTTGAAAGTGAAGGTTAAGGTTATTCATGCATATTTTTTTCCTAAATGGATTACTCCGGTGCGACCATCTGCAAAGGAAAAAGCTATATAAAAATAAAAGAAAAAAAAATAAAAACTCCTGAGCAGTTTGGAGACAGCAATACATCTCCGCACTGGAAGACTCGAGGTGTCTGAATATTTATACTCCCGTTGGCAGTTACAAAAAAACTCTTCTTCCCTCCTTCCTACCCCCCCCCCCTCCCCTTTTTAATCTCGGTACAGGCATGTTAGACGCCCTCAGTCAAAGATCTCCTTTGAACTGCTGTATGTTGAAATGTTTACAGTTTTACATTTCATATTTCAGAGGGGTGGAGGGGACAGGCACAACAGTCGCACACTGTGAATGCATGAGAGGGAGGAAAGCGGAGGCCAAGGGGGAGGAGGTTCGGCGGAGATGGGAGGGGAATCAAACAGCATCTCCACGCTGCAATTGGAAAATTTTAGACTCCTAAAAAAAAAATATAAAAAAAAAGAATCCCTGGCGGCGTAGGCTCTGCAGGTGCATCCCCACCGAACCCAGCCCCTCACGCGGGATGGTGGCTCCGTCCCTGGGCGGCCGCGCGGCACCGGCCGAAAGGGCTGGGTTTACCCACGGGTGACCATCGAGCTGGGCCATGGTCCCACTCAGGACCCCGCGCTGGGTGGGTGGCCGGGGCTGTGGGATTGCCAGGGGCTGCAAACTGGGGTGCCGGGCTCCCCCAGGGAGATGCTGCACCTCCCTCCTGGCCCCGTTCCCCCGGCACCATCCGAGGGGACGTGCAATTCGGTTGCAGGAAAAAGTGGCGAATCCTGCGACGTGTCTCCAGTTATGGGGGTGCTGCCAGAGGAGCACGACAAAGCCGGATCCGGGCACTGCCTGGTACAAGAGGAGGGTGCAAATCTACCAGCCCTTGGGCTCCATCCTCCCCAGGGCACAGGGAGGGACCGATGCCGGCAGACGATGGGCAAGGGCACTGCTCCACTGAGAGTGGGAGCTCAGGACAGGCTCTTCTTGCCTGGCAGGCTGTGAGACGGACTGACGGATGATGGGATGGGACTGGGGGTGGCATTTTCTGTCCAAAAAACAGGGGAGCTGTGGGTACAGCAGCAGCTTGGGGCCATTTGGGCAGCTTGGCATGGGGACCGCAGGGAGACTTCATCCCAGCTGAGTGCATGTCAGCAGCCTCCTCAGGGTTATTTGGATTTATATTGTCAGTTCTCCTCTTGAAAGCTTTCCTAGCCCTAAACTGACCCAATAAACCCCGCAGACAGCCAGGTCCTCTGGCAGACACCCTCCAGGCCCGGCGGATGGCTCTGCTAAATCCTTCCTTCCCTACAGACTAAATTTTCCGAGGTAATTCAGCACGAGAAATAAGCCAGCGAGCCCTACCCACGGTGCGATGTTATCACAGCAAGACAAGCCCATCCGACGGGAGAGGAGCCGTCCCCAGCCCGTGACAGTCACCTGGCGAGGGTGGCTGTCCCCTGAAAGGGCAAAGGCTTCGGTGAGGGTGGAGGGGTGACGCGTAGCCCATCCTCGGGGCATCACCCCGCAGATGCAGGGGGGATGCCCGATGCTTTTCAGAAATGTCCTACTAAACCATGCCCCAGGCGCACGGGGTGGCTTTGAAGAGCTCAACGACGCTTGCGCATGCAGAAAAACAGGCGATAGTGGGTTCCTAGGAAAAGCACGGTTTTTATCTGCCATCGGTGATGCCGGGTCCGCAAGTTCAGCCTCATCCAAAAAGGACCGGGTCCACCCCTGCCCAGAGCCCTCGTGTCCCCCAGCATCCCCGCGGGCACCAACCTTCACCCCTTCGCGTCCGCCTGCCCCTCACCACCCCGCAGGACCCCCCGGCAGTGGCTTTGGGGATTAACTCTCCATCCCAAACCCCCCCCCGGCTTCAGAGCGACCGGACCCCCTGGGTCTGCTCGGTGCCTTCGCCGGGGGCCGGGAGGAGCCAGCACCATCCCGGGCGTACAGCGGGCGATTTACCCCGGTGCAGGATTGAGCTCACCTCTCTCCACCCCCACTCCACCCCTCTCCTTCCCCGAAGGGATCTGTCAAGTCTCTGCACGATGGAATTTTACTTTGCTATTTTAATGCAATTCTGGCTCAGGCTTAAATGGAACTGGAAACCAAAAGGCCTTAATAAATAAATATTATGATAAGAAATGAAAGCAATGCATACACTCAAGATAATTTGAGGGGGGATAAAAACCTAAGCATTCCTTTCTAAGCCTAAATCATAAAACTTTACGTGAAGCTGGACGCCTTCTTACCAAACCTTTGCCCTGGAAAATCTGCCCCGTGCTTGCCCAGACTGCCCTCCCAAAAAGTCGCCTATTGTTTTAAAAACACTTTAAGCCAGATAAGACAATAGCCTTGAAATTCCTTCTAACTTTGTCGGTGACAGGGCTCAGGGCGACCATGCGCATGGCTGAAATACGCCTATTACTAACGCTTACAAGAGATCTTTAATTATATCCTGCGCTCCTATATTTCATTCACACTCTATTTAATCTCGCCGTACGCATAAACACGCAGCTACTACAATAGCAAGAGCCAAAGCTGGTTTTGATAAATCTTACATACTGTTAAGTACCATGGAAAAAAAAAAAGAAAAAACCAACAGATTGTATAGATAGTGGTGAATTAAGGAGAAAAAACCCCTTGGAGACAGCCAACAGGATCATGCACATAGGGCTGTGTGTGTTTGTGTGTGCGCACGCACTGCTGCGTGTGTGTATAGAGAAAAATCCGAGCTAAATATAGAGGTGCTATAGAAAACCTAAGGTATAGATAGACCATACATAAAGCTACATGTGTACGTTTGTGAAGGAGAAACTCTGGCTCAATACGGGAGTGGTGAAACAGAAAAGCCTGAAGTTGATAACGATGGGACATACCTCTCCGTTCTAGAGATAGGGAAAGAGCTCCCGTATTTTTCAGGCTTTGCTGTGTTCAGCTACCCGAAGTTTTCTGCAGCCCACACCCCTATAGCACATTTGAGATTCAACCCGCGCCTATGTAAAACACACAAACGCAGATGCAACCTCCCAGCGTTACAGATACCCGCTCCGCCGCCCCTTCCCTCCAACCCAGCCCGAAAGGAGCCCTCCTCGCCCGCACCGCCGTGGGTGTTAGCCCCATCTCACAGACACTGAAACCCAAAAACCAGAAAAGCCCCCAAGCCCCTCCGAACAGCGACATTTTCCCTGTGATGGGTGCAGACTTGTTTGCCCACCCTCATTTTCTGCCTCTGCACCCCCTGCCTTGAGATAAAGAGTCCGAACCAAAAAAAAAAAAATAAAAGTAAGAAATAAAAAAAAAAAAAATAAAAGTAAGAAATGCAACTCATTAAAGAGTTTAGGAAAAAAACCAACCCCAATCAAAGGCAGCAGGCAAGAATATCTGCAAGCAACATTTAAAATCCCCTCCACTATTTGTTGTTATTGCTGCTAATTTCTCCAGCCTGCATATAAAATCCCAGATCTAAAGAGGAGGTCCGGCTGCCTAATACACACATCAAACAGCAAACCTTCGAGCTGGGAAGATTTTCTCTTACCTTGACTGGCTTTATTTGCCAGCGTGTTTCCAGAGTGGAGGAGAAAGAAAAGGATGGAAAATCCAGCAATCTGCAAAGCTCCCATTGCAATCCCAGTCTGCATGGAGGAGTGGGGGCAAGAAGGGGGGATTTCTAGTGCTTTAAAGGAAACAAGAGGCTGAGCGTGCGAAGGGAAATCAAGAGGAGGAAGGGGCTCTCTTCTTGCCGTGTGTGAGACAGAGGGAGGGAAGGGAACTGAACTGATGGAAAAAGCTGCTCTGGGTTCAGTTTGGGGCTCTTGGTGTTGCTAAAGAGGAGAGAGTGAGGGAAGGAGACCCAGGGCAGTTGGAGGAAAGTGGACTCTATCGCCCTCTCTCTGGCGGCTGCTCTGATCCCTTCTCCTTCTCTTTTTTTTTAGAAGGAAAAGGTGCTTCAAAATAATGTTTTTTTTTTTTTCCTTAAATAATCCCAGCCAATTCCAGTTTTGCAAGAGAGCAGCAGGAGCAGGAGCAGGAGCAGGAGCAGGAGCAGGAGCAGGAGCGCTGGAGGGGGGAAGCAGGCGCCTTGCGCCTTGCCCTGGTGCTGGGGACCTGAGAAAGGGGAGTGGAAAGGAGAGCCCCATCCAAGCAACGCCCTTTTTCTCCCAGCCTTTCTTTCTTTCTATTTGGCTTTGGTTACTCCTTCCCGGCTCCCCCCCTCGCACCCCCAAGGCTGGGCTTTGCCTGCAGGAATTTACAGTCTGCGCTGGAGGAGAAGGGCCAGTAGCCATGGAGACTGCTTCCCTGGGAGCAGGGAGGTCAGGCGGAGACCATGGGCGATCAATGCATCAATGCAAAGCCCCCCGCAACCCCCAGACCCACCCCGCACCTCGCAGTCCCTCGGCCAGCCGAGGGCTTGGGGTGGTGGCAAGGGGAGGGGAGGGGGCAGGGGGAGGCGTATGGCATGGGAAAAGGCAATGGGTGGAAAAGAAAAAGGGAAGGAAAAATATGTATATCTATGTAAAGAAAAAAAAAAAAAAAAAAGGAGTTTGCAGATGGCATGACCTGGCTGGGCTCGGCGGCTGTGGGAGCGTCTTGGGGTGCTGGGCCGGTGGGAAAGCGGGACCGCAGAGCAGTTTTGCTGTTTGCAAGGGAGAGGTGGGGAGGGGGGACTGGAAGTAAGGGTGGAGGGGAGAAGAAAAAGACCTTTCTGAAATATTCAGGGTTTTTTTGTTTGCTTGCGGGAGCCTCTGGCAGCCGGGCCCCCTAGCAGCGGGCATCCCAGGGGTGCAGGGGGACCCTCTGCCACACCCCGTGACCGTCCCTGCACTGGGAGCTGCTGGCACCATCTCTCTTCTGGGGAGCTTCTGCTCCCTGAGTCAGGAGAGGCATCGCCAGCCAGGAAATCGCAGCGGGAGATAAGGCTGAGAGCCGGGAGCGGGGCCGGGAGGAAGGTGTGCAGTGATTCCACCTGTCCAGGGACACAGGGTCCCACGGCCCCAGCGGTCATCCTGCCCACGGGGTCCTCCCAGCCCACCGTGCTGCCCCTGCAGCCTCTCGTATCCCCTTTTGTCCTAATAACCCCTGAAGATACAATAAAGGGGGCTGGAGGCGATGGAAAACATCCAGCTAAGCCAAGGCACCCGCTGCCATCTCGCTGCGGAGAGGAGGGGAGGGACCGCAGCTGGACAGGAGGATGCTGAGGAGTGCCTGGGTCTAGTTATGCTTTCCCTGCAAAAACACGTAACCCTTGGGCTGCCTTCATGGGACAGGGACCTTCCCTGAGGGAGGAGGTTTGCAGGAGCAGGTCTGCTTTAGACAGGACAGATGCAGCGCGGCCAGCCCAGGAGAGCAGCACATTCGGAAACCAGGAGCTCATCCACACACCGGATCTTTCCAAAGGCAGAGGCCAAGGGCAAGGCTCTCCCTCCTGGCCCCACGGAGCCGTCCCGCACCCACATAGCTCTGCTTGCTGCCAGTGGGTCCCCCACACAAAGCCTCGGGGTCCTAAACCCATGCGGGAACCGACCCCTTCTAGGGGAGCAGGARACCAGCATCAGCTGAGGGACAGATGCACAGACATGCCCATTACACCCAACACAAATCTCCAACGTTCAAATTCACGTTTGCACGGTGACTGCAGGTGAACCCAGAGCCAGGGGAGTCTGCATGGCTCTCGTCTGCCTGGGCTGGCAGCTCAGGGCAAGGCAGCTTCCAGCCCACCATAGCTAAAAAGGGTTTCTCAGCAGGGACAACTGGCTCTGCCATAGCTCAGTTGGACAAGAAATCCAGCGGAAAAGCACTTGCACCGACATGACCAGCCCCAGTAACTCACAGCACATCTCGCTGTGCTATATTGAATCAAACCAGTAATGCAAAGCCATCCCTGGCACAGCCCGGCTCCAGGGCAGCCTGGGAAGGGACAAAGGTACAGAAATGATTATTAAAGCTGTAAGAGAATTTTATATATAAAAATATGAATGCAGAGGTGTCATCATTAGGATGTATCAGGAGAGGACCATGACCCACCAGTGGGAATGTGCTATCCCACTCGGCACTGCTGCTGGAGGAGGCTCCTGGCTCTCCTGCCAGCCCCAGTCTGTGCCAGGAGCTCTTGGGGACGAAGGCTGCTCCTCCTCATGTGCGGTACYGAGCGGGAAGGGGCTCTGGTCCTTGCAGCCCACATCCTGGCACAAGCCGAGAAYGTCGCTAGTGGGACGCCACCACCCTCCCACGAGCATCGGCTCAGCAGCCGTGGCACCGCTTTTCTTTCTGGGCTGGGATTTGTCATGTAAACACAAGTCTCTTACGGCTGTCGTAAGAGCAGAGTCAAAATGGAAACTCTCCGCTTGCTTACACTGGCGGATCCCTGTGCCCGGCCGCCGCACCTCGGAGCAGGACACGCTCGCATCCCATCCCATGATCCTTTATCATCATATCCAGAGGAAAACTAAACAGTCCTCCTTTTTTTTTTTTTTCTCTAACCTGTCTTCTAAATCTGGAGACCGATCTCAAGGCACGAGGGACAAGACCTTCAGCAATGTTGATTTATAACCGACCTTCTAAATTACAGGTTTACGCATTAGTATAAACACCCATAAACCAGTCTTAAATACACAGTATCGTATGTAATCAAAATGCCAAAACACCGGGCAGCCACGTGACAGCACGAGGGGACGAGCAAACTCCTCGCTCACGCCTGGACCGCCTCAGCAGGGATGGGTCTCTGGCCAAGTGCTCCCAGTTAAACCAGTGCCTTGCACTGGGGGGTGGATCTTGCATTTGAAGGCAGGTCCTCGGCCGATGGCAGCATTGCTCGTGCCATGGGGAGCGAAGGGGCTGAGCCCCATGTCTCACTCCTCCAACGGGGTTGCAAAGCACCACAGCAAAGCGGCAGGTTTGGGGTCAGCTGCTGATGTTCAGAAACTCCCTAAAAAAAATATATATAATCTTGCTTTCTTCCAAAAGCATGCCTCCTGGTTGAGCAGAAGAAGGGCCGATGGAGGTCCCAGGGCTGTGCACGCCGCGGTGCCCCTCCGACCGCAGGGCCATCCCCCTGCCCGGCACGCAGATGGGGAAAGTCAGGCAGATGGAGATTCCCGAGATCACACAGGGAGTCTGGAGGGAGGGCCATGAATCACACTTAAATCGCTTGCAAGACAGCCCAGCGCTTCGGCCCCGATGGCTCCTTACCAGCTCCTGCTGCCACGGCGCAGGGCTGGCATGGATCCGTCCCCGGGAGCCCCCTCCGGAGCCCTTCGAAGGCATCGGGACAACCCTGCCAGCCCGAGCCGTGTGTGCACACGTGTGTGTGTGTGTGTGTGTGTGTGTGTGAGTGTTTCGGGCAGGGAAGGAGGTGGCAGGACTCTCCTCCCCACTGCCTCCACTCCCCGTTGTGCACTTCTGGGCAAAATCCATTTGCTTTGGCTTCACGTAGGGCCAGAAGATTTGGTCCATTGTGCTGCGGCGCTGAAGAGCCGGCGAGGAATTGTCGACCATGCTGAAACGGTTACATGGGGAGTAATGAAAATTTACTGCACCCTGCTCCRGTCCCTAGCCAAGGAATAAAAGCAAAAGATCACAACAGGCATTTTTTTAATTTGAAGCAAAATTAAAAAAAGAACAGATCCGCACTTAGAAAATAATAACCACATCCACAGATCAAAGCAGCTGTTCTCCTCTCATTCGGGGTTTTAAGAGGTTTCTGCAGCTACAGGGATGTTTACACAGGGAGAGAGATACATACATTGTGCTGTCTTGATGCTGCCTCTCCCCCCTTCATCTGGCAAAACATTCCCTGGGAGGCGATATGAGGTCATTCCTAGACCCTGTGTTGTTTTCCTCAAGCTGCAAGGCTTCGGGGCAAGAGGCAATTCATTTCCCATTAGCACACACACATTTGCACTTGGAACCCTCCCATGCACATTTTGCTGGGGAAGCTCGGGAYGGACGGGAGACCAGCCCTCACCAGCTTGTTATTGCGTTCCCGGAGGGACTTCCAGGAGCCGGGGCTGCCAGGAGGGTCAGTGGTTCCGGCAAAGTCACTGGGAAGGGACATGGAGCCGGGAAGCGGGCTGGCATCTTCTGCAGACCAGCCTTAATGTTTCTGTGGCTTCCACCACTTTTATTACAAGAGGGGCTGAATGGCTCTGGGGAGCACTAATGGGCTGTAAAAAGCTTTTTCCCCTCTGCCTCCTTGGCTGGAGCCCAATTCAGAGCAGCGGTGAGCCCCGCTCCGGCGCTCGCGCAGGGACGGAGGTCGCAGGAACGTGCCGGGGCAGACTCTCCCTTCGCCCCTCGGCATCAGCATGTTGGCCCATCCGCTCCATAGGCAGCACCCACTTCGGCAAAGTGGACAAATTCTGGCTTGTGAGCCACCCTGCGCTATCTGTACAAATGAAAAAAACCTTTGAAACTAGACCTCCCCATCTCTAGCATGAATTTAATGCCATATGCTATGAACGAGCCGCATCTTCAGCTCTGACCATGCATATTTGCATGATGCTGGAGCCAAAAGGGGTTTCTGAGGCTGCGCAAGAAGCTGCTGAGAAGTAACAGGCAGAAGCAAAACTCCCATAAAGGACCTTAGGGATCGCAGAACCAGCTATTCAATCAGGCAGGGATACTGGAGGAAAAAGAGGCCACAATGCTGCAAATTGGGAGATTTCCCTTCCCCTCCGGTCCATGAGGACCAAAGGCATAACACTGCCAGTCCAGGGCAGGACCCGACCTCTTCGCTGCATCCAGAGCACCTGGCAGTCGGGGTGATCGATGCTGGTACCGTACCCCGACGCTGCAAGCGGGAAGGAGCTGGCTCGAGAAAACAGCAGCCGAGACGTTTCGATGCCCTAGCGAGGGGTGTGGTCTAAAACTCAGAACAGAATAGACTATTTTTAAAATCAGAGAGGAAAACACTGTATTCCCAGTAATACGCCAACGGCCCAGGCTCCGGCGACTCAGCCAGTCCCCATCACCAGCTCCCGGCTACATCCTTCACTTTGCCAACCTACAATTTTATCAAGATGCCTCCAAGGGGGGTAAAAAAGCATCGAGTCCCACTAAATGACTGCCTGTCACCCTGTGACACCTTTTTTCCAGTGTCACGGAGCTTCCCAAAATGCTGTGTGTGGAGAAAGCCCTTGTTTGTAATTCCCGGTTTGCAGCAGGAGAAGGTGACACACGCTGAGGTGAGGTGACTTACCCGGCGTCACCGGGAAGGTCGATGGCAGCGCCAGGAATAGCCCCGTTCCCAGCTAACCACTAACCACACTTATCCCAGAATAAGGGTCCCTTTTTCCAGCTGAATTTATAACAGCTTTCCAAGTGACATAAGCTCTTACAGAAATAGGCAGGCTTTTATTCCAGAATAATTACTGGGAAATCGTACTGGAGCGTGTATAATTACCCCGGTGTCATTGCTGCTGGTGAGTCGGACCCCGTGCCACCGACAGACTTGCTGCACGCTCCAAATGGCTTTTATCTCATCCTGCTTTTCCATCGGCATGTGTACGTCAACTGGCAGATCGTCAGGATGTGGGTGGAAAAGGAAGGGGCTTTGGGTAGAAAGGAAAGCAATAGATCGCTCTTTAAAGCTCTGTTAATCGTATTCCCCACAGAAGATACCCCAATAATAGCTCTTACAGCTACTGAAGTCAATAAGAGTCTTTCGGGGTGCGCTGGATCACACCCCAGAYGGATTCAGCAATACTCTGTGCGTCTGCTTCAACTTCATCCCAGGCATGGCTTTGGAGCAGGTGTTTTATTTTAAATGCATTTTATGTCCCACACAGGTAAAATCAAGCTCAAGAGTTCAGGCTGAGGCCTGAAATGCATTTCTGACATAAGCTGTTGGAACACATCGTACTTACTACCCTTCAAAAAATAAACTCATAGCATTTATCAGGTGTTGATATGTCTATATATTCGGCGAGAGCGCTATCTGCCAAGAACGGGGCTGCCTGCTCTGCCTGCCGTTACTCCCGGGGCCGGCACGCCGCGAGAAGGCAAGGGTTAACTCGGCACCAGTGACACCGCTTTAACTCCAGGGCCCAGCCGCGTGTGTTTAAAAGTAGCACTTCTCTCCTTAAAATAGTTTATGAATCTTACTCGGGGATAAATCCAACACCCCCGAGCAGAAGGAGACCTATTAATTCCTGAGTTTTTTCACACTGTAGTAAAGCAGCGATTTTATTTGCCCGCCTTGTGTAAGATGTCAGTCATTTTCCCACTTGCATTTCCATCTACAATTTAACAAGGCAGCAGTTTATTTCCAGAAGCCCCAGCCAGACCCCAGCCAACTGCGTCAATATTTTGTTGCTTACACAAATGCCACCGTTAGAGTCAACACCGCGTTTTGGGGGAGGCTTTTTTCTCTTTTTTTTTTTTTGAAAAGGGTTCCTCCGGGATGATGTATGTATAGCTCTTAAAATACTAAGGGTAATATAAGCCTTTCAGAGCGGCTTACCTGGGTGCAGAGGCATTGCTTTAAAGGATGAAGCACACTACTCGAGGGCGCTGACCTGACCAAAGGCATTTGCTAATTAATTCATTCTTCCAAGAGACTTAACTGCCTCTTGCCTTCGGAAACCAAGGCAAACCCGAGCCAAATCCAAAGCCTGTCGGAAAACATGGAGAGACCCTTATTGACTGCAGAAAACTTCAGAGCCGGGAGCTGGCTCCTGCTCGGCCGGTGCCAGCCACGCAGAGCYGATGCGGGGCAGCCGTCCAATTCAAGCTGGCCGCTTCGCTCTCTCCCGCACGGTTCCTCCGTGCCGCTTTCGGGATAGAAGAGGGACACAGAGCCTGGCCAAGATGGGGGGTCCCCACCTTCCTCAGCCCCCTCCTGCGATGCTGTTTTGGGGTGTCTCTCCTACGCTGCAGCAGGGCACAGGCTTACCCYGGCTGTTGGCTTGTTTGATGGATGCTCCTGCAGTCCGCACCGTCCTGTTGTCTTTGGCACGCTCTCCCGAAAACCCTTGGAGGTTTTCTGGTCCAGCGTGAGCTCAGCACGGCGGGTTCATCCCTCCACCCCAGCCTCCCGAGCACGGCTCCCGAGCCACGGGGCTCTCAAGATCCCCCCAAGCACCTTTCTGCATCCTCACCCACCAGCACCCCCAAAAGCTGGGTGTTTTAACCCTGCACGTGGCTGAAAGGTCTGACAAAATCCCAAGCCCAGCACAAGCAGGGGAACAAGGGGAACCCAAAGAACAAAGTTCCCCCAGCACCGCCAGCTGGGAAAGCCCTGCAGGATCTGCTCCGTGATCCTGCCCCAGACCAGTTTTGCACGAGAACAGAGCGGCCTTAGTGTGTCAACAAGCCCTAAACACCCGAGGGCAGCTGGAAGTGAGATGCCATTATTATTTTTTTTAATTTAAAACGAACTTCTTAACCTACAGGAAAGTAAACGTTCTTCTAGGATGGCCAAGAAAACCACGCTGGGATTTTCCAAATGGGTATGACTGACTGTTTATGAGCAGAGGCTTCCAAACGCAGAAATAAATGGCTTGCTCTCAGCAGGTTTTCCTTTCTATATTTACCCTCACCTGAAATGAACATTATTGCACACTGCAACATTTATTCCCTCTGATCAGGGGAGCGGGCGAAGAAACTAACCAGCCGCAACACGCCAAATAAATTGTTAATCTTCTGTTTGCGCTGGGGCAGGGGGAGGAGGGAGTCCCCTGGTTTTTGGGCAGCGCCCAGGTCCCGCTTACAACTTGCATTTCAGCTCGGCAGGAACGCTTCGCTTTCCTGCCGCTGCTTGTGGCTGCTGAGAGCTGGAGCTGGGTCCTTCGTGGAGCTGATCCGTCGGTCCCCGACAGGTCTCCGGCCCCCTCCCCATGGCACCCGAGCATCCTTGATCACAGGCAGCTGGTGGAAAGGGTTGCTCTCCCCRTTGCACGGGAGGAACCAAGCTCCAAGGTGCAAGGACCTGCCTGAGGCTGCACAAGAAGCCTTTTGTAGGGCAAGAAAGTGCACGCAGATCCCAGACAAATGCACAAGCATGAGATAACCCTCTCCAAAGTGCTGGGATTTGCAATCCTCTTCCATGACTCCCAATGTCCACACTGGGCGTTTCTCTGCCTATTCTCAAGGTGGGAAGTCCCGACAGATGCAAAGGGGTGATCCCTCCCAGAGACAGTTCCCCGGCAGGCATGAACTGCCCTGCTGACATACAAAATGGCCATAAAAGACCTAAAAGGTCCTCCCTGACAAGGGGCCGGAGGGCTGAGCCATTGCAAACCGAATCTTAACATGAGGCCGGCCACTCAGCTGTAAAATCTCTCCTAATCCCAGCCCTGGGGAAAGGAGAGGATGGGGAGATCACCTGCTTCTCCAGGACGTCGCCCACATCACATGGCTCCCTGGGTCACGCTCGCGCCCACCACCACCTTCAAATCTGGGCTTGACCTCCAATTTACCTTGAAGTTCACTAACTAATYGTGCCAACCGCTTTGGTACGCCAGCCAAAAAAGGGGTTCACATCGCCCCAGAAAGAATGGGGGGATTAATCCTCCGCCAGCAGCRGGGGAAGCCGCTCAGTCATTAGGGTACGCAGGTGCCAAGGATGACCTTCGAAGGCACCCCATGGATTTGGGCAGCAGGGATGAGAACAGCCTTGCTCTGTTCGCAGGGCTCGCACGTACTCAACGCCAGACAGGACCTGGCTTTTTTTTTTTTYTTCTCCTCAGCTCAAACTTTTCACTTTTGGAAAAGTCTGTCCTCGTCGGAATAGCTGAGCAAACCCTTCCCCAGCCAGCCGTTCCAAGAGCATTTGTGTTAATCCAGATTAATGAACATAAAGCAATTTAGATAAACTGCATTAAGCCAAAAACACCTTTGAACTTTTTTTTTTTTTTTGGATCAAAATCCCTCCCCRAGCGCTGTGTGTGGTTTGGGCCTCCCCGTACCGCAGCTTCGCCAGAGCCGAGCTCTCCACCGAGCGATAATTAAGTCAAGTCAGCAAATACAAAGATTACCCAGAGCCAGCAGCACCAGCAGCGCACCGGCGCCTTGCATGTGGAGCCCAAAACTGATTCTGGATCCGGGGGTGTCCGACGGGGTGAGACAGCACGAGGAGCATCTCCCAGGCTCCGTGCACATCTCCCGGCCACAACGCCTGGGCTCCGGCCAGGCTGCCTACGTGACCACGAGCCAAACCCCTCCAAGCCTCAGTTTACCCAGCACCAACCCATCCCCTAAGTACGCAGATGACGGGATCGGTCTGAAATGCCCCGAGATCGGGTGCTGGCCACAGGGGGCTGGGCAGGATGGATGATGGTTTGCTCGAAGTGGCCAGTCCCCACCRCTCGGACACGTGCATCGTGACCGAGGTGGCAAGAGCCAGCTCATGCATATGGGATGTCTCATGGAAAAGGTCAGGCACCAGCTTAGGAGGAGGGAATTAATAGATGCTGTAGTCACTGGTGAAGCATGTGGGCACGTTACGGGCACGTACACACCTTGCACACCCACGCCAGAGCCATCACCGCAGCAGACACTCGCCTCTCCAAAGACCTCCCAAACCAAAATCAGGGGCTACGGCAGACGCGACACCAAGACATCCTCTCACCTGGACAAGGCGGACAACAACACTTCATTCGCCTGCAGGGAAGCTGTGAGCTCCTCAGGATCCAGCCATCTGCCCATATATTTGCACCAGCACCCAGCACAGAAACAATCCTGACCTTGTCTGGTGCCCCAGCAGCTCCTGCAAAAATAGCTTTCCTGGCTGATGGGGCAGAGGAAAACTCCTGGTTTCCCCAGCTCTCCCCTCCACACCCTCCCAAAACACCTGCTAACACTTTCTGCCCTCCACCCTGATTGCCTTCCTCCTAGAAGGAGAATTTCTAACAGAGCCAAAGCTGTAGCTTGTAGGCTCCAAATTCCCTCATTTTTTGGAAGCGGGGGGCTGTAACACCAACCGGGCTTTGCCTCTCCCGTTGGGACAGGGTTTGCTTTTTTGCAAAGAGAGCCTTCCGCGGCTGGGCGGCTGCTCACGGCTCGGCTGCTCACAGCTTGGTGCACTGTGCTCGCTAAGCTTTGCTCCCAGGTGATTTGGATCAGGATACACCAGAAGTTTGCTTTCGGCTGCCTCCGTCGGTGCGTGGGTGTGCAAACAGTGACCAATTTCACTGCCGGTTCGACTCCTTTAAATGGGGACTTTCACATTTGTCAGGCTTGAAAAAACAACGCCATCTTTTAAACAAAAAATCCACTTCCCCTTCCATCAGCTGCTGCTGAAGGTATTTCTGTTTGAACAAGCGGGCCCTTCCCACCCGCCACCGCCTCGCTGTGCCTGGCGGGACTGTGGGTTTGCAGAAGTGCAGCAAAGGATGCCGGTGAGGATGCTCCATCCACGGAGCTCTCTCTCTCCTGCTCCTGCCGAGAAGACAGAAGGTTTTTTGGAAAGCTGAGCCCTCCCCGCTGGGCTGGTTTTGCTCTCTTCGGGGAGAGATGCACAGGCTCTCTGCGGCACATTGTCCGCACTGTCGGTGATGCGGACAGGTTTGCAGCTCAGAGGGTCCCTCTCCAGCGTGATTGTTGGGGTTACAAATTTCCGAGGCGATAAAAGGGCAAATTGGAAACGTCCCCGTGGAGTTTGCTGCCTGACACTCAAGCACTCACCCTGAAAGACTCAAAATCCCAATTTCCTCTGTTGGGATTTCAGCTAGATGGCTTGGCTAAAATAAATGAGATTAATCTAATCAGAGAGATGGATGGAGCTCATTAAAAAGGTAGATTAAAAAACCCACCCTGCCTATTACCAGTGCTCCTGAGGTCTTCTGCCTTTGTGGCAAGTGAAAGTCACCCAGGAATTGGATTCCCTTGCAGAAATTGGCAGGAAATGCATTAAAAATACATTCTGCTATTACAATTCTTCATGTCACCAGTCACTTGGGAAAGGAAATGAATGCAGGGCAAATGCATATATATTTAAATACATACAATTGCCTCCTCTGGGATCAGGATTTATAGGCTGGGAACAGTGGGCCCTGCTCTGAAAGATAGAGAGATAAGAGCAAATTGAAGTCACCTCAAGAGCTGTGCTGTTTTATTCTCTATAAATGCTGYTTCCCCACCCTCAGCTTCCTCACACGAAGCTGAGGACCAGAAAGGGGCAAAAGCCGGGTCTGGCATTGCATGAAGCTGAACAGGGAGCACCGAGGGGAATTCCTGGATAGGATTTGGGCCAGACTGTTCCCACGATGGGCTTTACTGGTTTTATTTCTCATGACCAGTTGCTTTCCTGCCCACAAGCCGCCTGCCTGCCCTTTCCTGTGGCTTTGAGCAAAGCAACCACCCCCCAAAGCCTCTTTGTGCCCCCGTTCATGGGTGCAGGAGCTCTTTGGGATGAACTCACCACGTGGATGCTCCTGCACATGCAAATGTGAACTTGGCACCATGTGCACGGGGCCCTGTCGCCTTCTCCTGGTGTTGAGTTTTCCATGCAGGAGCCACCAAGAGCTGCTCTGGTTGCCCCTCCGAGGCATCACACATTGTATTTTTGGAAATTTTCACACAATAATTGACAGCTTGCGCACGGGGAGCTCTACTTCTGCCCAGGGTCAGCCTACTGCGCCGAGACATGCGTTCTCTCTTGGAAAAACAGTTAAACTAAAAAAAAAAAACAACAAACCAACCAAAAACTGTGTCTGCCTGCCTGCAGAGTGCACAGAAATTGGTGTTAAGGTCTCTGCTGCCAGACTGCACAGCCCTCAATTCGGGAGGAGGTGAATACCGCCGGGGCCGGGTGAGCTGGCAAACCCCACACGCCGGACGGGCCCTGGGGTGCTTGGAGCGAGACAAAAAAGCCATCTGCGCTTCGGGGCAGTTGGTTTTCCCAGCTCATTTCTCAGCAGCGTCCACCCCCAAGCCAAGGGCCAGTTGCCGTCCGATGTAGCTGCAGCGCTGCCCAAGCCGAGCAGTTTTCCCTTATTGCTTTTTGATGGGATGATTTTTACAGCTCCCCAGGGGCTTGAGGAAATCACCGACGGTTTAAGGAGATCACTCCAACACAGCCTTGTGCTGCAGACGTACAGCGGGACAGACGTGGTTTCAGGCTATGGCTACCCCCCCCGGCATGCAATCACTTATGACAGCTAAACCGGTTACAACTCATCAGCTGAGCTGCATTAATTGCACTTGTAGCTTGCTGCAAACCCAGGGCAATGGTGGCAGCTCCAACCACCTTTAAACCCACTTGGGATACTTTCCTTTGCAAGGGCAGCAGGCTAAGAGAGCCGCAGTGTCGTTCATGCAGCCCAGCTGTGAAGCTGTAACTAATTAGGGGTGGTAACGGGGTTGTCCGTCCCCACATGGTGTGCCAGCCCTGCGCCTTTCATCCTCTGCATTTCTCCAGCCACAACACCCAGACGTCTTAAGCGTTTCGCAGACTTTGGAGGACAGAGCTGTGCCAGGGCTGTTTTACGAGGGGCGGATCAAGGCCCTGACTCCCGAACGGGCTGGCTCTTGTGCCTGTCCCTCGCGCAGACGGGGCTGAGCACAGGTCACCGTGTGCGCGGAGCTGGGGGGATGGCGAGACCCCGAGACCCCCTCATCCCCTGCCCYATGGCCCCGCTCTGTAACCTCCCAGCTCCAGCCCCCGACTGCGCAGGTGTCAGCTGGTGGGTGTTACTGGATGCTTAGGAAATAAATTGGGAAGGGAAATAAATGATGGAAGGGAGAAGAAAGGCCAATTGTTCATTGGCACACAAGGAGCCTCATCCCAGACTGGGCGTTTTGTCCCACAGAAGATTTAATCCCAGTCCCTGCAAAATCAAAGGAAGGTTATAGCAAACGGGTAGGTGGCCAGAGTCAGCCACTGCTTTCTGGGCCCACCAGCAAGAAAAATGGACAAAAACAGATTAATAAAGTGAGGAGGAGGGAACACCACAGCTGTTGCAAGGCCAGCAGCGCTCTCCAGAGCCTCTCTGGCACTACAGAGTCGCCATTTTCCCTTCACGCCCTCCACCAGGTCTGAGGTTGACACCCAGGCCGTTGGCAGGCTCTGAGCTACAGCCCCTCGCAGGCCTCAGAGCCCCCGGCTCCCAGGCCGGCCCCCGGGTGCCTGTGGAAACGCCCCACAGCGAGGCCTCGGCCCGGCCGCCGCCCCTCTCTTCACACCCGCCATCCCGTCTCGCCCCCCCCTCCGCCTCCAATGGGAGAGCCCCGCCGCGCCGCTTCGGCCCGGGGCCTGGCGCGTTCCATTCGCAAGGGAGGGGGGAGGACAAGGACCCCGCGGCTGCGGTCGTTCCCGTTGCGGGGCGGCCCATCGGCGCCAGCGGGGAGGGGTGCTAGGCCCTCCGGGCTCCGTCAGCGAGGCCGCGACCGGGAGGCGGCGGCTCTGTGTGGCGCCCCGCGGAGCAGCGGCGGCTATCTGGCGTTAGCGAGGTGCGGGCCGCCCTAAGGGTGGGCGGGGGGCGTCCCCCGAGGCAACGGCAGCGGGCTCACCCCCTTCCCCCCCCCCCGCCCTCCGGGCCGTGGCTCGGCCCTGTTTGAAGGTGTGGCGGGCCGGGGCCGGCACGCGCCGCGGGGCCAACGGCGGTTCCGTGAGGGGAGAGACGCCGCCCCGGGCCCCGCGGGCGCAGCGCCATGCCCAAGCCCCGGCCCCAGCCCCCGCCGGGCGACGAGCAGCCCCCGCGGGAGGACGGCGGGCCCCGCAGCGAGGAGCTGCCGGCCCCCGGGCCGCCACCCGGTAGGGGGAAGGGGGATCGGAGCTGGGAAGCGGCGAGCTGCCGGGGCCATCGTACGGGGGGGCCTCGGGGCTTCTCCCCCAGCCCCGCCGCCAATATTTAAATGGGGTTAAATAGTACTATTTGAATATTTAATTCAGGGTTCACACTGAATGAAGCAGTGGTGCTTTCCAGCCGTGCAGCGGCGTGGCCGCAGCTCCCGGCCGTCACTAGGTGTCAGCCGCGCTCCGTGGGAGCCCCGCGCCCGCGTGGGACCGGCCCGCGGGGCTTCGGCCGCCTCCGGGCTCTGCTGGGCGGGTGTGGGGAGCGTTGGTGAGGAGGAAGGTCCCTTTACACGTACGGCGAGTGAGGTGTATTGTCTATACGCAAGTCTGCACGTTTTCACTTAAAAAGCTGCCCAGTAATTTTTTTTAAACCCCCTTCTCTCGGAAGACTACGGTTAGCTTTCCTTCTCTCATTCACTTTCATTCTGCTTTTCTACAGCCAGCCCTCCACAAGCTCTCTCCATGAACGAGCTACAGGAAATAACTGATGACATTTCCAAACTGACTATTGCGCACGAAATTGTACTCAACAGTGACTTCAAACTGCAAGCGGCCAGCTTCTCCCCAAAAAGGTGTGTATGTATATTCAGGCTTGGCTTCTTTCTGTCACGTTACAGAAAACATGTGAGAATGTGGGAAGGAGGTGGGTTTGGATCTGAYGGTAGAAGTAACAAGAAAATAAGATAGCTCCTGAAATAAAAAAAAACGTTGGAGCTTGTTTTATTTATTCATTGCTTCATGATTTACTAAGAAGTTCTTAAATATGATGAGTGTCAGATATGACTCACTAACATTGAAAGATTTAGAGGCTTCAGCTGCATAAACTATGACTTTGACATGAACAAAGCAGACTTTTCAGTGAAGATCTCTGAGGTGCCTACATTTTAGTTAAAGATCTGTTTAAGTGACTGACATTCTCTCATTGCAAAAACAAGCACTAGCTAGAAAAACATTCTGTTGATCTTCTCTGAGGGCTTGGGGAGTTTCCTTGAAAAATGCTATGCTCTTTTTACCCCTCAGTTAAGACAGGTTAAGTGCTGCATTTTATGAACAGAGTTGAAAGGAAGGAGTTCCACTTTAGAAGAATAGAAAATTTAGGTTGAGAGAGACTTCCATAAGCAGGTGAGGTGCATTGCTGCCAAATAGGAGTAAAGACTAAGAGAAGAAAATGTCTAAAGACCTGAACCGCAATGAAAGCCAAGAGGAATGGTCCCATCGAACTGAGAGGTTGTGGTTGTCTGATGTGAATAGAAAACCCCTCCCCTCCTCTCTTCTTTCTTAGCCTGGAAAACCGAGTGAAGGAGACATTGCACAAAGCCTTCTGGGACGGCCTGGAGGAACAGCTCTCTGCTAGTCCCCCAGACTACACTCGGGCAATCCAGCTGCTGCAGGAGATAAAAGAGGTGAGTTGTTCCTGAACCAGAGAAGATGGTTACCTTAGAATTAGTCTTCTCTGAATCATCACCTCACCCTTTACACCCAATATTCCTATGTGAACATGCCTAAGAGGGAGGAGAAAATAGCCTCCCTTTAGTTTATAGGGAGACGCAAATTACACAACTGCACCTTCTAAAACCTGTCTGAGAAGGAAACTCAGTCTCTGGTCCCAGGTCTTTAAAACACATACTCTACCAAAAGGATGGAAAGCCTTTGTTTGAACTGTTGGCTATAGTAACGGCCATAGGCCATTCCCGGTATAGTGTCTGCCAAACAAAAACTGCAGTTCTCTATACAAAGACAGCTCTTTAGGCATATGAGGAGCTGCATCTACTATTTAAGTTACAATGAAGTGAGTAAAAAGATGGTTTAGCACTAAAAGACATACGTTCTTAGCAGGGCATGAAGTGTATAGTTTGCTTTTTCAGTCTATGCTTTCCCATTAGGCTCCAGACAGATAACTCCCTTCTTTCATGCATGACAGTAAAGGAGGTTTTGCAAGATTTGAAACAGCAGCCAGACATCCTGAAGTGAGTCATCAGAGCTGAGCGTTCCCTTAAAGCAATTGTGTGCCCCAGAATTTCTGTACTGAGTAGTTAGCTTAGTCTCAATACAAGGCCAACCTCGATTCCTGTTGAGCAACTCTGGAGAACTGTTGAGTTCCTGGAACAAAAAGAGACCACTGCTTCTTTGGGCAGGCCTTGCTATCACTGCTGCTGCCACGGCACAACCAACTGCGAAGCCAGATTGAAGAGGCCTTGGACCTGGAGTTGATTAGACAGGAGGCTGAGCACGGGGCTCTGGATATCCACGGTCTCACCATGTATGTCCTTGGTACAATGGCAAGACTGTGTGCGCCCGTTCGAGATGAGGAAGTACGAGGGTTGCAAAGCCTCACAGACCCAGCTCAACTTCTCAGGTGGGTGATGCTGACTCTGCCTTGATTTACACAGACCGGCAAAACCTTCAACCATAAAACATTGGGTTAAGAGGAAACTGCCTTGGAATTACGGCCCAAGGACACTTTCGTGCATTCTGGGCTTTGACCTCCTTATTTTTTTCAATGTAGACATATTCCTGTTGCCCAGCTGCGATTTAGACAGTAGAAGAGTCTTTAGTGAAGTAAATCTGGTTTATCCAGTAATTTTTAGGGACCACTCCAATTAGACTGAACAACCTTTTGTGAGAAAATGGAATCAAGTCAGAGGATCTGAATTCCCCTTTCTCAGCATTCTAAAATGGCCCCAATTACAGCATTTACTGCGGTATTAAACCTTCAATTCACCGTGTCTCATCCCAGGGAGATTTTCCGGGTGTTGGGCCTGATGAAAATGGATATGCTGAATTTTACCATCCAGAGCCTCCGCACCCACTTGCAAGACCACACCGTCCAGTATGAACGGAAGAAATTCCAGGAACTCTTGGAGAAGCTGCCTAGTAAGTCAGAGGGGAAAGGAGAGGAGAACTGCTACTTCTACGGGAGCTGTTAAAGCACTAAAAGGGAACTTTTAGTATTCCAAAGGTGATGCTTTCGTCACGTGCTCAGTAACAGACGAGAGAAATGCCTCTAAAAGCTGGAGGACTCCTGGGTCCCTTCCTCAAGGCTCTTCACTAACGTACCTTGCAGAAAAGAAGTTATTTAGTGTGCTTCAGTTTCTGCATGCATGAGACAGAACTAATAGCTTTCTCTTGAGGAACTGTAAGTTCTCACAAGTTTGAATGAGCAAAATGTTGTTAGGAGGCGTATTTAAAGAGGAAAGCCTGCATTTGACGTAGACATCTCTTTTGCTAGGCTGTAGAAGATTTCTCTCTGGCTGCCTCTCTCCTTCATCAGACTCTATTAAAGGTGCTTCCTGGAGACTGAAGTCCTCTATGAAATATAATGTTCTCCAGATACCAGTCTCAGTAGCCTAACCCTGTGCCCTGGCAACAGGACATTAATACCGTATGTTAGTGATGGGGTAACCCATTCCCCACTGTTCCAGGAGCCAGCACGATGCCTTTGCCTTCCAAATGCACATCCCCTTCAGYTTGTGGTATAGCATACCTGCTTCTTACTGACTTAGCCTGACCGGTCTGTTCTTGCAAACGTCCATTTTTGTGACCCCATTGCAGATAGCCTGGATCGCACAAGAGAGTGGCTGTGCAAAGCAGCAGCAGAAGTGTCCGCGTCCTCTTCRCAGCCACCACCCCACCCTGCAGTCAGTGGCTCACCTGCCGCACGCTCGCAGGGGGCTGTCAGCAGTAGCACAACTGTGCCAAGTCTCACATCCGTGCTAAATCGAGGATACACGAATCTGCTCTGCTGGGAGCCTGGGCAAAAGGAATACCCTGAGGTAGGAGAAGTGCTTGGAYACCTTTACAGTGTTTTCATAAAGATGAACAAGTGTACCGGTTCTGCATCTTCTATAGAAAGAACTGGCCAGACTCTGTTCCCTCTACACCATGAGTCATTGCACATGGTTTTTTCCCTATGTGAAACAAATTGGATTTTTCACAAAGCTAAACCTCCCTGCTGCCAGGCAGCTGCCTTCCACTTGGCTTCACGGGGATGTTACAGCCCTGCTCCACAGCTTGAGATCTGCTGAGGTATCACAGCTGCTGTTTCTACACCCACAGGCTGATTTGGTTTCTGTTCACAGACACTGTTTATGGATCAGGCCCGACTGCAGGAAATACAAGCGCAGGTGAATCAGCTTACCATCATAGCTGCAGTCCTGCTAGTGACCAGTGGCATGTGTGGAAGCACCTTATGTGGCTCACCTGGGTTTGTAGCTAGGCTGAAACGGGTAACAAAGGTCCTCTTGGAAGGGCTATCTTGTACCAGGTGGGTTACTTTGAGTTTTCTTTTCCAGAAGGAGAAGGGTGAGTATGCAGGCACTGGTTGGTTGTGGGATGAGCAGCAGGAATCTCCCCYGGGAGTGGAAGACGATCTGAGATCCAAATAGCAGCCAGGTCTACTGCAAGGAGTGGGGGAAGCCAGCCAGCATTTTTAGCTGGGAGTTAACTCTCCAGAGCAATAGTCCCTTCTTGTTTAGAGGGGAAGATTAGTAGTGCTGATCGCTATTTCATGAGTCAGCTGCAGGGCAGCCTACTGCTTGCCAAAGAGCTGGGAAGGGAAGCTTGGTTCACCGAGCTCTGGCCGAGTGTTGGTTGTCCTATGCTAGCTGGCTGTGATGACGCTCCACAGGCATGTGGAGAGACTTCCCTCCTTGCCCTGTGCCTGCAAGACCCCTTCCCCAACCAATGTGAGTCGTGGCCGGAGTGCATGTACCTTTGTATGATTTAGGTATGAAGAAGCTTTAGAAGACATCAGTGACCAAGTGCTCCAGGAAGTCAGCAGGACTCTCTCGCAACTGGGTTACGTGGCTCTTACCACTGACAAACGTGCTTCCCTGAAAGGCCAGATAAAAAGCATCGCGGACAAGGGCAATGCAGTCCGGCATGTCATCGGTGAGTCTCTGAGCTTATGTCTAACTCGACCTTGAAGCCACTTTGCACTCATAGGCCACAACTTAGGTTTAGGCTAATGACCCTGGAGTGTGCAGGACAGGTCTAGGATCGGTACTAGCAAAGCAAACGCCCTGCATTGAGCAGAACTACTGGGTGGGAGCCGAGTTCACTGTCTGGCCCCTCCACATAGTCTGCGCAGCAGAGGAGGGTCAGGGAAGCTAGGTTTAGAAACTGCCTTGATTTTCCTATTCCACCCTGAAACGCTCCCAAACAGTAATTGCTTTGAAAAATCTCTTAAATCCTCCCATCCTTGCTAAAAGCTAAACAGGCCCAAGTGCAGGGTCTGTTCCTAGGTAGTGTTGCAATCTTCAGGCTAGGATGTAGAGCGAGAGCTTAATCACTGGCTGTAGTAAAGCACCATGCTAAGATCTTTAAATAATATTTATCCCTGGAGAGTGCACTGCTTGGTATTCAGCTAACCAGCTGCCCTATAATGCTGCTCAATCAAAATATTTATTCAAATGGTTTGGATAAGAGCTGGTTATTTTGACCTTTTATTAGTACTCTGAACGCTAACTCTGCATCAGATTGCAGTGCCACAGACAGCTAGTACGCTACAGGAAAGATTATTTCCACATGGAAGACTAGCTTTTATCAGCTATGAAAATAAGGTGAGGCTCTTCCTGCCCACTGCTTCATCTAGTTAAGTATCCTTCCCAGCCCATGTGGACTCCACCACACTGTTTATTTGGGTTTATTCTTTCCATGTCAGAGCAGGCTATTTTGTTTTGATGTAACTCAGAAGGCTGAATTAATAGCCTAAACCAAACCTCGATAAACTATAGGCTGGGCAGTGTGTGATGGCAATGACTCACTGATGGTGTGGCATTAGAAGCTGCAGAACCAGACAGCCTTCCCCCCCTCTGTGTCTAAAAATCAAACCCGTGTCTTGCCTGCACTCTTGGCCACTATCAAGATTTTCCACGTACTCGCTTCAAGTGCAAGAACATCTGAAGCAGCCGGGTAGTTGAATCTCAGCCCTGTGTACTTCAGCGAGGCTTCTTGAATGCTTCCAATTTCAAAACGCTTCTGTGGCAGGCAAGATAAATCCTGGGCTCTGAAGTTCTATGTTCCATTACGCTTCTAAGATGCTTGACACCTCGATGCAGTACAAAAACTCTCAGAGTGGGTGAAAAATCTTTACTGTTGACCTGCTGCACTTTAACATTAGCTTTGATGGATTTGACTATTCTTAAGTCCTTCAGCCCAGTACCCCAGTAATAGCCATCGTTAGAAGCATCGTTGAAAACAAGGCAAGTACACCTGACACTCGAGTACCCTCCTTGTGTCACAGAGTTTCCCCTCGGTTCCTGTGCTGGATGTTCTTTCATCTGCTTAGTATTTGGAAGAGGAATACGTTAATCCACTGCGTCCCCGAGTCGATCTAGGGCATTACTCGTCCACAACATCCTGCCACAATGCAGCTGTCCTCAGATCTGCTCTTGACTGTCTGAGGAAGCCTTTGTCTCTAAACTAGCTTTCTGTGCAAAGGTTAATTGTTGGCGGGTTTTTTTTGTTTGTTTGTTTTCATACTTTTGCTCCCTACAGAGCAGCGGATTCATTCCTTCCTCAGCCTTTTCGTTTCCCCTGATGGACAGAATTCTAAAAAAGATTTCCCGAGGGGCCTTGATCCCATTCAGGAAGAGCTGCTGGAAGTTGGGCGCAGGTTTGGAAGCGTGATCCACCACAACAGGCAGGTGTTTGGACCTTACTACTCAGGAATTCTCAAGACAATGCTTCTCCCAGATGCAGAACCAGACTCAGACACAGGGATGGATTCTTTCTGATCATCTTCACTGCGTACCAGGCAGGGGTGGAATGCATTCCCTAACAGTTTCTCAAATCATGCTTCAGCTTGTAAAAATCCATCGGACAAATCCACCAAATTGCTACTGGGAAGCGACTCCTGGCGTGTCAGTATCTGAATAAACCTCTCAACTACAAAAGGTAGCGGCTTTTTTTTCTCCCAAAAAACCTGCAGCTATTTGGTGGGGAAGGCAATGGGATGTGGAGCTCATAAAACTGCAGTGCAGCTTAGGCTTTTTTTAATTCAAGGTGTTAATTCTGCCATGGGCCTGTAACCTACTTCGCCGAAACGTTAGTCACAGCCCAGGGACGCTGTTTGCATTTGATAAGGCCACGTGGTATTTAAAATCATTAAAACTGCTCAATATATTTCAGTGTTAGCTTGAAAATCTGACTTACTGAGTTATTAGAAATGGAACATATGGTATAAATTTAGCAATCCCTGGTGTATTTAGTATTTTACATCAGCCAGATTTTACTTGACACGAAAATCTGACCTTTAACCTGTATTTAAATGTCTGGATTTCTTGCTCTAATTTTACATAAGGAAAATGTCCTACTTCGTGGCAAGCCAAAACTCTTTGCTGGGTAAATACTATATACAATGGCTGCCCAAAGTGTTACAGTTGTTATGTGAAGCGCTTGCTGCCGTGCTGCAGAAAAGTGATTTTAGTGGTTATCATGAGTAAATTAGGGTCCTGACAGTCCCCAGTGGAATGATCCTTGCAGGTGTACATTAGTGGGGGTAAAAATGAGCTTTTCTCACCATCGTGTGGAGAACACACACAAAGCGGTTGGAGACYGTTGTGCTATAGGTAGGTCTATCTCTAACAGAACATGTGGATGCGTTTTTATGCATAGATTAGTTTGTCTCAAAATAATAATATTCAATAGTTGGGGTCATTGTGACTAACTGCAAAAAGAGCAGCTTCAACCAAAGCGACTACGCGGCAGCCAGCACCCTCCATCCTGCACGCCACAAACCTCCTGTTCTGCTGCCGAAGAACCACAGCGGGATGGCTCCCAGCTTACCAGCGTCCCGTGCTCTGCTTCCACAACCGCAGCACATCATCTCTGCGCAATGCTCTGAYGTTTTCTTGTTCCTCGGATTTACAAAGCAGAGAAGTGCAGGTACAGCACTAATAAGCTGTAATTAATTACAGCTGAGCTGATTAAACACTGCATAGCTGCCTGCCCTCACCCCTTTTCTCTTGCCTTCACAGGTCAGGTCTGTTGGATGAGGACGAGAACAGCATTGCTTTAACACAGACAACCAGGAGACTTCGGTAAACACTGAGGTCACAGTGACAACGGGGCAAATGTGTGTCTAAGTTTGTTTATTAATTCAGTCTGTTCTAAGTTGTACAATTATGAAAACAACAAAACGACTGCTGGAAGCCCAGGAATATTTACAATCTCGCCTTGTTGTAGTGAGGTCAGTCTATGTTGTTGCACAGATTGGTTATGTTTGGTACCACAAGATGTTTAAAATTCAGACAAATTTGAACAGATTAACAATTGTATATACAGGAAATAAAAGGAAATTCAAGTATCAAAATACAGACAGATTAAATAACATTTGTATTACAAAYCAGTCCCACTGCCATACATCACAATTAGCAAAAATGTCTACATTGCAAACTGAACTCGACTGTTCTCTGCCCTGTTAGGGAATCTCAGGTTATTCTTCCACGGATAAGAAAAATGTTTGAGCTAGATTGACTTTGCAAGAGCAGCACAGTTACTTCCTTTTGGGGAGAAAAAAAAAAAAAAAAAAAAAAGGCAAGCCCCTTTC
>JAYKAV010003266.1:4914639-4932784 GCA_035582835.1 Phoebastria nigripes | reverse complement strand
AAAAAAAAAAAAAAAAAAAAAATGCAGTAAGTAATGCCAATATGAGACCTAAAAAGGGAGACCTTTTGCAACAAGACAGCATTGCAAAGGCCGTGCTTGCTCTAAAATAAAGATCTGATTGCATGGAAATGATGCGAGCAGAAGAAAGCCAGGGGAAATTCTGCTGCTAGAAACTTCTAAGTGGGGCGGAAGGAGCATTAAAGCAATTGACTCCACTTCAGCCGCACACAGAACTGGACGTGTTCGGAGGGACTATTTGGCATCTGGTCTGCGTCTCAGCAGCCTCGTGAAGGTACAGACTTTTCACTAGAGGTACATCCTGGAAGGTGCCGTATCTTTTCCCTGGGAGGGGGACAGGCACGTACCCTGCGAAAGTTGCATAATTTCTTCTAAAAAGTTCAAAGACAGCTGAACAGCTAGATGAGCGCTTTTTTTTTTTTTTTTTTTTGTAAATACAAAATTAAAAAGGATGAAGCAGCTTCAATTTAAAAAAAAAAATCATCCCCTCCTATATAAAAAAACAGACACCAGCGCTGCATCTTAGTTTACCTATCTTGAGTCCTCGGCCTGGACTCATGCCATGCACAAACCAAAGTCTGTAACGTACAATCTGTCCTTAAAAAGGGGAACAAGGCCCAGGGCAGCACCACCTTTTCCCAGGCAGGTAATACCACAGATGCGTTTTGATTCAAAGTCATATTCAGCACCAGAAATTTAGGGCACTTTCCTCCAGATACCACAAAACCCTGTAGGGAGGAAGAGCCAGAATACTGCGCAACGGATGGGTTAACAAGATTACTGGGAGTCAGCGATTGGCATGGTCCAGGATCAGTCTCCAGCATGCAAGTACCTTGAGAAAACCCATCGAAATAAAAGGGGAGATGCACTGCCAAAACAACTGCTTTGTCTATGAAGTGAGAAAGAGAGTATCTGGCTAAAGAACTGTTGGATCACTGAAGACAACCATAGGATTAGATGCAGGACTGGAAAGGACCACCAGGGTCGCCAAGCCCAGTCCCCTGAAGAGTGGAGTCTTCATCACCACGTCACCTCCAAGCCAACCTTCAAAAAGCTCATGCATCAAAAAAAGAAAGGTGTCCCTCCTCCCAAGCAGAGGTTCAATTTGCAATCTCTCCAAAAAGACTTGTTGCCAACACACCAAATATTTACACTTACACCAGTATGAATTGCAACATATGCATAACAAGGAATGTTAGGTTTCCTAAATTCATCAACTTAAAAAAAAAAAAAATCTCCACTTCCCCCTCCTAATCATTTACAGGTCTATGCCCTTGGGATTACGGTTCACTTCTCTCCCAGCCTTACTGGCTGGAGAGACTAAATGAAATCCTGACATACAGCAGCAACTGGAGTTAAACAGAAATTACTCGGGCATATCATTCTAGTAAAGCAGCAGGGTACCACATCCCCAACCATTACAATGCCTGTCAAGATTATAACAAACGTGCTGAGCTACATTTTTGCGTCTGAAGAATTAAAATCACAACCATTTTAACATCTCTCCCTTGAGGGGAACAGTACTGTGAAAACACATCAGTCACAGCCAAAACTACTGTTAAATACTCTGGTCATTTGAAAGAAAAGTAAGCACACAGCACCTTCGAGATGGTGGTATTTGGGGATATTGGACTTAGACGGGGGCCAAGCCGCCCTCAGGTTGATATGATTTATCCTTGGGTAGGGACTGTTTCAGTGTAATGCCCAAAATTTAACTCCTTATTTGTTCATCTTCTGAAACTGTTGCACTAATTAAATAATGAGCTAGTATCAAAAAAGTGCTAAATCACAATTGAATATACTTAAAAAAAAAAAAAACCCAACCCTTCAGGGCATAACTGCATTTAAAAAACAAGACAGGTGCACAAGAGGCTGGAGAAGGGAGTCATCTCCCGGTATTCAGTGCGTAAATGGGAAGAAATTGTGTCCTTGCCATAGAAATGTCAAGTATTGCAATGCAACAGTTCTCTGTAGGGGAAGCAAGCTTTGTACCATCGGTAATACTTGGCCACAACCACTCTGGGGTGAAAGATCCTTTGCAGACTCTTTTCCTTAAGTTATTTCCATTTGCTATAAAAGCGTGGAGTAGCTTTGAAAACAAAGGATGCAGACTTACCCTGCAAGGCTTCTCACACCGGAGGAAGTTATTTCCAAGAATTTGGCGTTCTCTACTGTTCACCCAGAAGCAAATTTAAGTACCGTTAGAGATGCGCACACCACTCCCACTGCTAAGACTTTCTATTGTACTCTTTGCCGGACTGCGTGGATTCTCAGTAAATAAGGATATATTTTTTTTTCCCCTCACCAAAAAACTGCAGTGCTACATTTATAACCGCGAACTGGATTTGCTCTGTATCAATTTTGCATGTTAAAAAACGAAACGGGTCGAAAGACGTTTGTCTCAAACTAGAAAAGGTGACATCGCTTTCGGCCTCAGAAGTCTCAACTTTCCTTTGCTAGAAATGGAGAGAGCTGCTTTTCTCAGCTGGTGGCTGGGATCCCTTTCCCCCCTCTGCTTTGGGAGCCCTCACTGAGCAGCCATGCACCCACTCCGAGGCAGACACCAGTGCCAGATGGAGATGATCTTCGTGTCAGCAGGCCACTGCTTCTTAGGTCTCTGCCCCGTTACTACATTTCCGTGGTAGGAGACAGCTGCCCGGAGATCAGCTTTTCAGAGGCAAACAGAAAGGAAGATAATGGAATGAATGATTTCTGAGTCATACAAAAACAAGTGCTGGGAAAGACGAGGCATACAGCCAGGAGATGAGACACAGCCGTGAGGGTTATGGACACAGCAGAAGCTTTGTAGTTCAGGCAGGGCTGCCTGTGATCCCAGCTGGGTTTGGACGGTCACYCTTAGAAAGGCACATGCTCTAGTGACCCGGTTTTAGGAGGTGCTGAGGAGCCTGCCCTTCCCAGCTGAAAGCAGGGGGAGATGCAAGAGCTCCGACCCTCTAAAGTCAGGTGTACGTGTGGGCAACCGCATGGTAAATGCTTACACATAGAAACTGCGCTACCGTCGCTATCATTAATTCAGTTTCTCTTTGAAGGATATAGAAACCCTCAGGGCACTCTTACAGCTTGGAAAGATGCCGATCAAACCCAAACCCAACCTCTCGGAGCACCTCAGACACAGCAGTGTTCTGCTGTCCACAACGCTTCGGCTGGCAGGACGGCACTGCAGCACTTCGGGCAACTGCAGCGCGACCTCCGCTTCGGGGGTCTTTAGGCAGAGGAGCGCTGGCTCTATGTTAAGGGGCTCCATGGCATATGAAATATATGTACTAGACTGAGCTCTTTTTTTTTTTTTTTTTTTTTTGCTTTAAGACAATCCTCTTGGTCCTCTCACTTGGGTTCTTACCAGCCTGGCCCCTATTTTGAAGTCAGTTTGCCGCTCAGTGCCATTAAGCCACAAAGGACTTGGGAGATCAAATCCATTCCTGAGAAAGAGCTAAAGAAAGATTTTGAAACATCAGATTTCACCGCAAGTCTGGGGAAACAGAAACGTCAGGCAACAGCTCTAAAGCCCTGGCAAAACTCGGACAAGCTTGTTCTAGCCCCTAAATAGCAAGTGTATAAACAACCCAGGGCTGCTCTGACCGCTCCCCACTGATGCCAACTGGTGATCGCGAAGGGAGATTTGGGGTAAATTCTAAAAGCTATTTTGGAAATGGAGCTTTACTGGAGATCTGAGTGCATCCTCTTCCCCATTTATGTCTAAGATGTCCACCCAGACATCTCACGCAGAGGTGAGCAGGTAGCTGCCATCCACCTCTCTTCACAGCTCTCTAACACAGACCCACTGTCACCACCGGCTCTCCAAAACTGGGCTGCGAGGGGGTTTTGCCAAGATGCGAAACCCACGGTGAGTTCAGACGCTCACATCATGGCGCACAACAGCGAGCTTTGTGCAGCCCAACTACCGCACGTCTGCAGCCCTTCTCCCGCTGCCCCATCTGCTCAGCCCTCTCCCCAGCAAAGGTGCGACAGCCGCTGCCTGCGAGGAGCTGGTTGGGGTCCAAGACGCAGCTTTGCTAGGAGGCCGTCTGTGCGAGTTAAGTACTTCGTCTGTCAGGAGAGCGAGGCTGAGCGTCGGGGGTTTGCTGCCACGGTGTGGAAGTTGCAATGACTTTCACTAAAGGGTCTTGAAACTGCTCTGAGCCTTACACCCCCGAGACGTAGGTAAGTACGTTCCCATCCCGTACATAGGGAAACTGAGGCAAAGAGAGGTGAAGTTGCTTGGACGCACAGCAAGTCAGCAGCACCGGGGCAGGAGTCCTGCCTTCCAGCGCTGTTATTCATCAGATCATACTCCTCCTCCTCCTCAGTTTCACCTCAGTGAGCTTTGCAAACACAAGTGAAGGACCAGAGGCAGGACCATGGATGGCTCGCTGGGGCTTTCATGGGGTTGTGAACCGCTGTATGGCATTCCCAGACCTGTCCCAGCTCTGCTCTGACCTGTGCCAAGTGCCCTGCGGTCTCATGCAAACAATTCCCAGTCATACTCTGGAATTAAAAGCTGCTTCTACTGAGATACACAGAAATGGGGATGTTTTCCCAGGGGAAAAACATGTGCACTTGAGAAACAGCCAGAAAAGGCAGAGGTGCCCACTGACGCAGGGCCGTCTCTAAGTGAAATCCTCACTCTCAAGGACGGAAGGTGTCAGATGTTTCAATATCCCTATAGCCCTCATCGAGCAATGGTTTGTAGACTGAAAACAAGCTTTGGGATCGGCAGCAGACTGATTTCAATCACGTTTCTCCCTTCAGCAAAAAAAGTACCACTGCAGTAAGGCTGCTGAACACAGCAGAGCTCTGTCTGACATCAGAGCTCTAACAGTATCCAGCCCCTCTCAAACACCTTTCCTTCCCAACACGGGGCTAACAACATGTGCCTTTAAAAGCTTAACCTCTTTACAATCTGCCAAGTGAGAACTATGCCCAGAGCTCACGAGAAGCTTGGTGAGTGTAAACAGAAGGGGGGGGGGGGGGCGCAAAAATCCTACAAGGAACTGAAATGCATGCAACCAAAACCGCACCTCATCTCTGAGAGGGGACAAAGCTCACAGTGGGAACGATCACACCCGGCCCAAACCAGCGCTCCCGTCAGAGCAGGTTTTCTGCTCCAGGCTTCGAGGGGAGAGATTGCGGGCAAGGGTCCCCGTGAGGAAATCTAGTGAACGTGTGTTATTTGCAGACAGCATCACAGTGGTTAGTGTCGATTTGAATGGCAGGTAAGAAGAGGGGTGAGTTCACTGGAACAGTACGCAGCCGTGGCTCAGTCGGGAAGAAGAGGATCTAGGAGGAGGGAGTGCGTGCACCGCAGAGACAAGAGGTCTCCATCAGTCCAAGGATAAGAAGGTGAAATAGAAAAAAAGGCCTGGGGAGTGTCACGTTGCCCCAGGGATTCACAGTGCCAGAGCGAGGGGAAAGACGTGAAAACAGCAGGCGGCTTCCTGGATCCACATCTCCGATTCCCCCAGCCTGCATCCCTCTGCACCTCCCACCTCACAGATATCTAACAGCGTGTTACCCTTGTTTCCGAGTAAGGAGAATTCACAGTGTTCAGTAGTGATCAGGTACAAAAGCCGTTTAAGTCTACAGTCTCCTAAGTGCTGCTGCCTTTGACGTAGTGCCTACGCGGGGCTCAGTGCGAGCAGCTGGAGGAAGAGGGAGTTTAGAACAGCAGACAGATCAGATCGCAAAGGCACGGTTAGACTAGGTGGACACGGGGTGTGTTTGCTTTAGAAGATAGTGGTCTCATACTTAGTGCTGAGGGTCCGCTTGGAGTCCTGTTTGGGGTCCACGACCCAGGAGACACTGGCATGAGACTGGGAGTCTTGGTCCACTTCAGGGGGCTCCAGCTAGAAAATAAGGAAAGAAAGGGCATGTTAGGTCACCCATGCTTCTGGGACAGGATGAGTCGGGATTCAAAGCACGGAGAGGCTGCTGCTCTGCCTAATGCCTGTCCCAAAAACGTGCATGTGTGCAGGGAAGCAGCTCTCACTGGGGAGGCATTCGAGTCCTTCACAGCTAAAACATGTCTAGCCACCTCAGTCTCAACCCAGGACCCTGAGATGACTTCCTGAGTTAGGCCTGCAAGCCCCTATTACCATTAGTGACAGCTTCACTTCATCTCACAAAGAAGCATGAAAAATTCAGGGCTATAAAGATGGCACTATGAAAAAAAAGAGGCAAAGGGAGAGCGAGGGAGACAGCTCCTGGCAGGTGAGCTCCCACATGATTTACTCTCCTGACCAAGCAAGGCTCTCTCATCTTGTCCTCCTAAATCAGGATCCTACAGGAAGGTTAACACCACCAGAAAGAGCAACGCAGTTAGTTGAGAGCTGCCACTGTACATCAGCGGGGACAGATACGAGCGGTTTGTCCCTGGGGTTCATCTGAGCCCATGGCATGGCCCTGGAACGAGCAGGGAGGGAAGACAGCAGCGAGGCAGGACACGGGACCACAGCAGGAGACGCGGGAAGCGGGGAGGCAGGCGGGCCAGTGGCAGCTGGGGCAGCCCGGGTCGGTTCGTAATGGAAGATGGCAGGAAGAAGGGTAAAGACCTTAGCTCCGGGACTAACAGACTGCAGCGGCAGGTAGGAGGGGCGGTGTGTTGTACAGGTGTGACAGTAACAACAGCGAGTGTCGGGAGGGAGCGGCACCTGAGCGGGGGGAGCAAGCAGAACACAGACAAAAGGAGACATTAAAGGAAGGCAATGGCTTATGCAGCAGTCCCTGCTCCTCAGCAGCTCCAGTCTTGGCTGGTTTTGGCTACAGAGGCACTCCAGTGCTGCAAACCGCAGGTTACCTACTGATCGTACTGCGGCTCTGCAGGGTTTGCACATGGAAGCTGTGCTGGACCCAGCAGGGCACTTAACCCCCATCCCACCCGGGCTATTTCCACCTCTGCTTGCCCTCACCCTACCAGGGGAAGCCCTAACACCGCAGCAGGGCAGCCAGCAGAGCCACGGACGCTGCAATATCAGCGGCGCCTGAAGCTACAGGCACCGTGTCCGCATCTGGGCTCCCCCCACCACGAAGGGGGAGGTTTAAGCGTGTGGTGCCCAAGAGAAATCCCAGCTCGGACCACTGCCCGCACATACGTACTGCAGATTTCCTCATGCCGGCTCGCGGTTTAGGCACCGGTTTGGAAGATTTTGTTTCGATCATTTCTCCTGCTGCAGCACCCAAAGGCTTCGCTCTCTGGGCTTGGAGGGCCAGCTGGTAGGCGACCTCGAACGCCTGCCCCAACGTGAGGATGATCTCGTACGTCAGGTTCTTCGGAGAGACCACAGAAAACACAAAGCCGTTAGGTGCGTATGAGCCACCTCGCCCTCGGCAGAGTCCATGCGCTCAGCAGCTTGCTCTGGAGATGCAGACCTCGGCAGAGCCCATCGCCCTTCTGTTAGCAGGTCGCATCCTGCCGTATCCCTGGCAAAGCCGCTCTGCACAGATGGGTAGCGTTGAGCTCCTGCCCCGCAGGGGAGCCGGCAGCAAGCTGCCTCCACGCTCGCACAGCCCTGGCTGGTGGGACCACCTGCGAGGCTGCCACAGCCCCGTAAGCATCGCAGTTTAGCAGCGGTTTGCTTTGTAAAGCCCAAACGTCTTGTACAGCCGATTCTGCCCAAGAATAAAAGCAAGTTATGCTTCCACACTCTTGGTGAATTAAAAGGCTGTTAAATCAGCCTATTACGCTCAACATAATTGAGAGCGTATTAGGATTTTGTTCACAGCATATTCCCCAGGAGGGAAAAACTCCTGCCCTGCTTTATTCAGCACTGGAGACTGCAGTAATGAAGCCAGACAAATATTCTGTCAACAGAGCTCCAAAGTAAAAGCATTTTGAGCCACGACTCTGAAAGGAATATTTTAGGGTAGAAACAGGTAAAAGAGCCCTAGAATGGACCAGATCCTGTTCTATGACTCGCCAATAAAGCTGAGTGATGAAATAAGTGGACTGCAAAGGACTGCAGCGTGCTGGGAGAAGAGATGCGATAACCCACTCACCACATCCACGGTGCTGAAGACGTGGCAGTAGTGGTGGCTGGTCTGCAGGTCCTTGGTGATGTAGGCGAACGTGCAGAGATCCTCGGGGTCCTGAGCAGCGCAGGAGATGTTCCGGATCTCGTGCTCAGCAATGACATTCTGCCAGGGTCAACCACAAGCACCCGTCACCCTTCTTGGGATGGCAAATACACCCCCAGCAAACGGTGGTCGTGGCAAGCGTGTACTGGGGGCAGGGAGCAAAACAGGTACTGGCAGGGAGGGGGGGGTCTCCCAGCCAGGCCAGTCCTAGCTCCCTCCCCTGGTAGGAATAAATGGCAACATGGTCCACAAGCAGCCAGTTTGCCAAGCCTTCGGCATTCAGATAACCATCACCACCTTGGTGCTCTCCTGTAGTCCCGAGAAGCCATGGCTTCTGGAGCCATTAGATATGACCTGCAGCCCCCCAGGCAGGTGGGACTGCAGGTCTTGTCCCTCCAGACACCAGCTTCAAGGCATTTGAAGCTCACCTTGTTAGAGGCATCGATGAACTTCACCCCCTTGTAGGTGATGGACAGTATTATGGTCGGGATCTTCTTCATATGCTCCGTGGACTTCTTCAGAAACAAGAACATTCAAGTGACCAGTTGTGAATAAACGCTCCCTTCCTCACCACCTCCCCAGCCCACCCCAGAGACCTCCAGGCCACTGCCCCACAAAGGCAGGCCTTGGGGGTCTTGGACGAGGAGGAGGAAAGCCTGATCTTGGTGGAAGCACAGGGGAAGGGATGGGGACCTGAAGCGAACCCAGCACCCCTTTCCCCAGTGAGAACACCCATTCTCCAACTGCACAGACCTTCCAACTATCGGGAAAAGTGCTGGGGAGGGGCAGTTCACCAGCGACAGCAGCACAGCCTGTGACGTGGCCTGGGCCCCTGCTCTGCACAGGGGCAGCCTGCAGGGTTTGGGAACCATAGCTTCACTGAGATCCCCCCATTCCCCCCTCCACATCATCCACCACCGGGTGCGAGCAAATCCCCCCTGTCCCCGTGGCCTCCGTACCCTCATCTTGGCACAGGCGTCCTGCGTAGACTCTGTCCCTCGGAGGTCTTTGATCAACATGGAGCCCAAGTACTGTTTGGAAGAGGGAGAGGTATTAAAGGCTTCAGGCAGGAAACCCTCCCAAATCCAAGGCAATGCCATGGCCCCCCAAGTGGCCAGCAGCCGTGGCTGGGGAGGGACAGGTCACCCGGGGAGGGACAGGTCACCCAGGGAGGGGGAGGAAGTGTGACAACTCTACAGGCGACAACCTGACCCCAGAACCCCTTCATCCTCGCCACCCCCACAAGCCAAAAGCCACTTACGTTGGCCTCATACCCGCAGGACTCGAAGATGAGCTTCTCCGGCTGGTGCTGCCAGTTTTGGACTGGGGCATACGGGGCAGCCAGGCTGGGGGGGCGCAGGGTCAGCTTTGACTCCCGACGGTCCTCCTGGAAGGGAAGAAACATGGATGTGAAGCCACAACAGGTCCAACCTGGCTTGAAACACAGATCCCAGGAGGGCTCTTTGGGTTAATGCAATTGAGGTTCGCAATGGCCAAATCCCACAGGGGCTGGGAGGAGGCAGCACGCTGTGGGTGAAGGTGCCAGTGCTGATAGAAGTGCGAGTCACCCATTTTCAAGGTGAGACTGAGGCATAAATGAGCTGCTGGCTCTAACGCTTGAGGGAAGCTGTGCCTGACTGGCTCTCTGGCTCTGCATGCATTGTCCTAACTCCTCGCTGGCTCCAGAGAAGGAGGAGTCTGCACTGAACTGAGCAGGGGGGCCCCCAGGACACAGAAAAGCACCCACTGACCTGTGCTTTGTAGCGCTCAGTTCTGGAGTAGGAAGCAACCTCGGTGCCACGGTCGTGTTGCCTCTTCCCTGTGTCCCCAGAGGGCAGCAGGAGATCGGCAGATCTGCCCGTGCAGGAGTCATTCTGGCTCAGGGGTGACGATGTCTGGGACATCAAGTCTTGGCACTGAAAGAGGCAGACACCAATAACCATCCCGGTCAGCCTGTGCCCCAGCCGTGCCCACCCCTCGCACCCCGACACAAAGGGTGCAACAAACAGAGTTAACGGGGTCAGCTCCTGCTCTGCAGGCTCCTGCCTCAGTGTCATCAATCACCATTTATTTTCCGCATGATACCCCTGATTTGCTCCAGGATGGTTTCAGGCAGGTATGCAGCCCTTTCTGCCRAGCACGCCTCTGCCTCCCATGAGCTCATCCCAGGAGGGCAGGAGACACGCTGAGCTGTGGGCAGGGTGTTTACAGAGGAACAGGCTCCGCTAAAGCACTAAGCAAAGCACTCTAAGCCGCTGACCATCAGCCACCCCAGGAGAAAAGCCCTGGGAGCCCAGCGAGAGATCAGCCCAGATGCCTGACAGCCTGGCTCTTACTGCAGGCAAGATTCGCTGCCTGTACGTGCCAACCGGCCYGGCAGACAATGCGGGAAGCTCACAGCTGCAACACGCATTAGTCCTATTCAACGGACTTGTTTAATTTGCCATTGACGTCCTTCCGCTCCCCATGCCGGAGCCAGGCGCTGGATCGCACCAGCTGTAGCACCAGGAAATGCTGCAAATGGCCCATTTTCTTACACAGCCTCCCCGTCCAGCATATCAATCAGTTGATGCTGCACCAAAGGACTCCTCTCCCCGCCCAACAACCCTGCTTTCAGTCTCATCGGTCTAAAGAGGACATTTCAGAGAATTGCAGATCCTCAGCTGGCTGCTGCCTGTCCRGGCTTTTATTGTCTGAAAAAGGGGCGGTTGAACAGTGGGGCGAAGGCGCAGGGTTTGTACGTGGCACCCTCCCGGCTCCCAAGCACACACTCTCCTCCCAGTGCAGTACAGCGTGAACCCTCTCTTTTTTTACACCTGAACCCCAGTTCCTAAAAAATCCAGTGTGTGCAAGCAGGGCACAGCAGCCCAACTCGCTTCAGCTAAGACTGTTTTCGTTGAAAAGCCTTGGGTATCGAAGGCAAGAGGGAAGAGCTCTGCAGCAGGGCAAGGACCAGATGTTTGGGATGGGGAAACTCCAATTCCTGCTCCAGGAAGCTGATTTGCAAACACTGGGAGGAAGCAGCACGACATGCTCGCCGTCCGTGGCACGCCGGCCTGCTTCCGGGCTCACAGGTTAGCTGCAAGCTCAACGGGTTTTGCCAAACTCAGCTCTCAAATGTCAGTTTTCAGGAGGAATGGCGAATGCGACGGCTCCCCTCCCAGCCAACTCCAATAACAAAGGGCCTGACATCCACAGGCTGCCACTCCCGCAGCAAAAAATCAACATCCACAAATCATGTCGAGTGCTATTTGGCAGCAAGAGCAAGAGCTCTAGAGAAGCCCAGCCGGCCCAGTGAGACAGATCTCAGACTCCCCACCAGCGCAATCAAAACACGTGTCCCAGCTGCATCCCATCTCACCAGCTGAGCCATGTCACACTCCTGCCTGTGGGAAGGCTGCCTCACATCTGGCCAGGAAACAAGGGGAAGAAAGTCAGCTCAGCGTTCCCCTTCGGTGCAGGGCACAGAGGTGGGAGTAGCGCCTTGCTACCCATTCACTGCAGGCACCCACCTTGCATGGAGGCACCTGATCCGAGGGAGCTGCCTGACGTTTCCCATGGGGCAGGCATCCAGAATTTGACCTGCGAGGGCTGAATATTATCTTCCCCCACTCATTTCAATAGCAGGGTCATGCCTGTGCGAGTATTTGCTGCTTGGGTCGCTGGAGTTGATAAGGTGAAAAGCTTGGATACAACTGGCCACCTTAAGATTTCTCCCAGCACTGATGTGTTTGCACACTTCAGCTTTGTTTTGCACAGGGAAGATGGAGTTTGACCCACAAAGAAGAAAGCTAAGAGTTGGTAAACTCGTCCACCACTTCAGCTAGAGCGCGTCTGTCCAAACAAACGGCGACATTTGCTGTTGTGGGGCCCAGCCATAGCAGAATTTGTACAGCACAACGTCAAATTTGTAATTTATTTTTACTCTGCCCAAGTGTTCCAGGTGCTCCGGCCAAGTCAGAGCCAGCCTGGCTGTTACATTTCCCAAGTTCTGCTTGACCATGCTCGGAGTGGGAGTATTGGGCTCTGCATCATCTCCAGCAGCAGCACTGTTTAACACAAAACACTCCCTCCTCCGCACAGCCAGGTGTGCAGTTGCCTCAATGCTTCAAGAACTTTCTTCCCAAACCAGCAGGTATCTGAGAACCAGGAGTACCCCAAGCTTCCAGGTCAAATCGATTTGTTTTAATAAGAGACAAGCCATTTAGGTTTTACCCTTTCCTTTTTTTAAAAAGCAATGCAATTTTCAAAGATCACTCTCTATGCTTATTACTCTCAATACTTACCTTCAAAGGAGTTTTAACTTAGATATTGACATTGTAGGTTTTTTTTTTTCCCCTTTTTTATTGATTTTGCTAGGCAGAATTTCCTGTGCATGAAAGCAGCAGAGTAAGGCTGAACGTGCCTCCCGCTCTGAGCCTGGATACCCATCCAGGACYTGAGCTCTCAGTAAACATCCTCTACAGATCTCTGAGTCCTCCAGAGGGGATAGCTGCTAATCAGAAAGAGGGCAATTACTCCTGACAGACCTGGGTTTAGCTCTTTGAAAGAAAGGGAGGAAAGTGAAGGAGAGCCAGTGCAGAAGAAAGCACCCCAGCCACTGCCGAGCACGCTTCGCACAGACATATCAGCCAGGCAGGGAACACAAACAGTGACTCACTCTCAGCTGCGAGAACCGCGGCGGCTTTGCTGGTGGCTCCTCGTACGGTCTGTCTGCCAGGGAGGCGATGATCCTCTTCCGATGGCCGAGCAGATTCACTTTCAACACCTGCAGGGACAGACCACAGTCACTGTAAGCTTTCCTGCCCTTGGCACAAAGCAAAGCTTCCCCTCTTTGAGCAGCGCTGTTCCCATTTAACACGACTCCCTGCAAGTCACAGCCCTGGAGGGAACATGGGCAGGACCTCACTGCCGTGGCAAGAGAAAGGCAATACTCACGTTTACTATTTCAAGCTCCCAGAGGTTTTTCACAGTGTCAATAGAGCTGTAGCCACTCGAGAGAAAGGACTGAACGTAATCCTGCAGCCCCAAAGAGTCGAGCCATGCGGGAACCGAAGGCTGGCTGTTCCCATCACAGCCCAGGGGTTTCAACTGTAAAGGCACAAGAAAGGGGTTAAAGGCCCCAGGGGGCTGGGATCCCAAGGCATACAGCATCAACTAAAATCAGTTTAAAGGCCATCATCATCTCCACTAGCAGCTTTAAAGTAAAAAAAATCACTGTATAAACAGGGAATGCACWTGGGATCAAGACTGGCAGGAGGGACAGCCACCTGCTCTCTCCCCAGCACGGAGTCATCCTATCCACATAGCTTGGCGGACCAATATACTCCTCTTCCTCCTCCCTGCTATTCCCAAAACCCTTCCCACAGCCCCTGCAATCCCTCTGTGGGTCACAGGGACGTGGCTGGAGTCACAGGGACTGGCTTTTGTTTCCTCTGCTTCCACAGCTGTGCTGGGCCATGCCCCATCCCTGCTTCACATGAGGGGTGTCGGTGCTGACCTTTGGGAGGGAGCGAGCAGCCTGGAGGAGCTTCCGACGGTGCTGCGGGTCACCGATCCCGATGTCCCGAAGGTCCTGGTCTTCCATGACATTACAGCCCTGCAGGGACAGAAAGGAGCGACATGGGAGCAGAGGGCAACAGAAGCCACATCAGGTATGGGAGCAGAGATAGTGTGCGTTACAGCACCCTCCTGACCTCACCTCCCAGCACATCCCCACAGCAGGAGGAAGAGGAAGGCTCCCAAGGATGGCAGCTCTGCCCCACGTATCGACCTTGGGCACCGAGAGGGCTGACATGAGAGGGGCTGCGGCACACACGGCATCGGTGGGGCAAAGCACTGCCATCCCCTCCCTCCCGCAGCCTGCTCTGCAGCATCCTCTTCCAGCCATTAGATTTCAGGCCATCGCTTACAGTAACCTTCCTGTTTGATGCGCAGATGCTTTAATCACTGCATAACAACGCCCAAGTAAACCCCAGCCCCCCTCCATGCACGGTGCCTGAGAAGGGGCACTCGGCTCTGCTCAGCCTCCCTCCACGGCCACAGAGAAATCTGAATTTCTTTCCGTGAGTGCAGGCAACCTGGCGAAGCTCAGACTTATCCTCTGTCCCCTGGGCAGGGAGGCAGCCCACCCCGCTCCGGCAGAGATGCTCTGGTTGCCGCACACCGCTCTGTTAAAGCCCATTTTCTGCCCCCCTTTCCCCTGCAGAGCAGGAGCGGACACATGCAGAGCGCACTGACTTTACCCCCCCTCTTAAGAGTCTCCATCACAACCTGCTTCCCTGCCCCTCGTACCTGGGGAGAGCTCAGCGGGAAGCCCGGGCACGTCTACCCATGGCTGGAAGAGCCACGCTGCTGTTTGACCGAGGGCTTCGGCTCAAGCCCGGACCCCCCCTCCCCGGACCTGCCTCCCTCTGCTCTCAGGAGAGTCACAGTTGAAGGTCTGAGCTGACAGCGCTTCGCTGTTCCACATTTTGGTTTTATAAGAGAAACCTAATTAAAATTAGCTGTCGGGCAATACGCTGCTGCAGGGGCATGCAGGCTGTGGGAACAGCAGGCTCAATGGCCAGGGCTTCAGGAGCGAAAGGCGAGGGGAAGATCGCCAAGTATCCTCTTTAAAGGGCAGCAAATGTTTTATATTCCTTCCCACCCCGCACTTTCTGTAGTATTTCAGCACGTATGTTTTGCTAAGTACTACCTGCTTTAAATACAACAGCCAAAYGTGAAAGCAGTGAGCTGCTCGCTGAGCAGCCGACCCACCTGAGCGCRCCCTGCAAGGGCAGAGGAGGAGAAACAGCTCTTCCCACTGCCCCTTCCACTCTCAGATCCTCCTGGACAAGCACACGGGCCTGGACAAGCAGCCAGGGCAGCTCACGGGGAAAGCTCACCTTTGGCGATGGCTTTATGAGAGTCACCGGGTGTGTTTCATGGAGCCAGATGCCAGCACTGCAGCCAAACACCGGCCGGCTCGCTCCTGGCAATGCCAGCACCCGCTTTGCTCCTGGCTTGCTTAGTTTGTGCCTGGTCTACGACAGCACCAAGCCCGGGCAGCATCGCTCCCACCACTTCCACGGCCTGGTGTGATAACTGCTGGGTAGGATGCCACGTGGCTCTCCACCCCCGACAGCTGCTCTTCCCCTCGGCTGCAGAGATAAGCRTTCAGAGAAACAGAACCCTACAGATAAGAGATGCCCGAAGCAACGTCGCTGGAAGAGCTACCCTCAGAGGCCAGACTGCAGAGAAACAATTATTTAGCAAATGACAGTGGCAAATTAAAGCAGTGGGTGGCGGGGAAGCAGGGCCCTGCAGACACTCCGTGACCATCAGCACCCACAGCACCGAGGCGGAGGCTCCTCTGCCTCCATCCTCCCTTGGCAGGCAGGGATGCCCGACGCCCTCAATTCCTGGCAGGCCGTGGGGGGACTGAGACCACAGATCTGGAGCAGACAGCCGCAGTACAAAAGCATTTGTCAAGGAGTTGTTTAAACAGCAGAAAGAGCCAGGACTAAAGACCCTGCAGCCGATGAGGGTGGTTCGCTCCCTGTTTTCCAAAAGGTCAGTTTATACCAGCAGGCTGCGGCGCTGGTCTGCAGTGCCACTGCCCGCTGCCAGCTGGAAAGAGCTACTGCCACTGCTCGAGACAGCACCGTGGGTGGGCGGCAGCTCTGCAGGGGCACGGGGCCACACCGATACCTGCCTTGCCTTTCTCGGATTGCACCCCACATCCTGCAAGCAAGGCCATGTGAAACCCCTGGCTCTCACCTGAGTGGTAATGCTACACACAAAGCTCTGTGCAAGGATGTAACTATGTCATGTAAGCTGTTCTGTGCCCCCCTCAATTGCACAAAATAAACAAAAAAAAAAAAAAAAAAAAAAAAAAGGCTTTTTGTTGGCTGAAGGCTCCGAGGGTGCCCATTTGGTGCAAGAGCAGCAGCAGACTCCATTGCACTGAGAGCAAAACCCCAATGTGACTGAAGTGGAGAGGCTGCCGCTGTCAGAGGCAGCGATCACTCCGGCTTGTTAGCAGCAGGACCCCACCAAAAAAATGAAAACATCCCTCCCCTTTCTTGCTCACAAATTTTAAGCCAAAGAGCCACATTTGCTGTGCATTCCTGTAACAGCAGGAGATTGTGTGCTCAGCTCACGGGAAGAGGGAAAGGATTAAAGGCAGCTTAACTCCCCTGACATGCACCTTACCTTTTTGCATGCTACAGCTCTGCTACAGGGGTTGCCAGAAGGTCCTTGCGAGGCAGCATATATGTGAGGAATTCCTCTCTTAGCGGGAGACAGCTTTTAAAGGGCTTTTGTAAATGGACAGAAGAGGGCTAGAGCAAGTGATGGGATTTCTCCTGTAAGCCTGGAGAGCAAAGCATTACTGCCCTGCCTGGGGGAGGCAAAGGGAAGCACAGGAAGGGACTGACTCACCGAAGTCCCTGCAGCAGGTTAACGTCACACCTYGGGTACCCAAAAGCTGCAGTTCCTGACACCTCAGCCCGCTCTGCTCCCCCAGCCTGCCCATCTTGGTGCTCTGCTGCTTAATTCCTCTGTAAAGAGCTGGGTGCCAGAGCTGCAGCTGGCACGGGGGCTCGAGGAGGACGCTAGCAAGAGCACAGCTCACAGCAAACCCTTCACGCACCAACCAGGAGAGCAAGAACGGTTCGCAGCCAAATGAGCTGTGAGAATGGTGATGTGTAATTTTCACGTATAAAAATTAAACAAGCTTACTGATCCTATTTACATTTTTACTCATGCATATTTTCCAACAYTGAGCCTTTTTGTGCTAATCCACTTTAGCACAGCAATGCCTGGCTAGCACAGCCATGCTCCCAAACTAGCAGCACGGGCCTGGCAGCTCATGCTCTCCCAGGATGCCTGTTTTATGCTGACACGGCCAGTGCCAGGCCCCAGGCAAGGCAATAGGTGTTCTCCCACTTTTAGCATCTCAAATCCAAGGAAAATTGCTTGCTATGTAGCAAGGATACAAGCTAGTTAAAGACTGTAAAGCTTACAGCTTTCTCCAACTCTCCTTATTTTTATGTGTCACAGTAAATTCCCTCCGTGCCAGTCCATATTCTCAGGGTACTTAACAAGGATAGACAAAGCATAGCAGCTCCAAACAAATCATTACAGTCTATTGTACATGAGCCTCCGCTTACAGCAACATCCTTTAAACTCATCCAGATTTCATCTCTTATGAAAAAAACCAATCTGCCACTAAAATAGATAATTAAATGCAAACACACTGGAGATCTTTTAACCTTTGCCAACCGAACAGATGAGCAGACTTTGAACCTGTTTGCATTTAACACGCCGTTCAGACAAAAGCCAAGGGGCAGAGATGCTCCGCCTGGGCCACTGCTGCCACCTGCCTCCGAGCCACGCTCCTCCGGCACRGCGATTGCCACAGGTTTGGTTAGTGCCCGGCTCTCTGCTTGGGCTCCTGCGCCTGCAAAACCACCTCTCTGCTCAACCAGCAACTAAAGACTTTGCACAAAAAACCCCCTAAGCAAGGAGGGTTCCCAGCCATGGAGACCCAGCTGGGGTCTGCCAYGGCTTTCGTCCTTCCCTGCCGCTCCTGGCATGTCTCGCTTGCTTCTCACCGCCAGCCCCATCCTTCCTGACCTCCACACCACGGGCTCATGCCAGGCACTGGGCTGCTGAAGGGTCTTAGGTCTGTCCCTGATCCAGGCAAGAGCCATTTCGTTGCTGTACCGAGGAGGGGACGACCGCAGACACGTCCACACCCAGCAGCTCGCGGAGGAAAAGGGACAAGGCATTCATCACCGAGATGAAACAAAGCCTCTTCTTACAAAGGGCTGCTCAAAGGGAGATTGCCTTGATGCAGGGCTGCAAAATTTCAGAAAAACTGCTGTGAGGGTTTGTGAAGGTTTTTTGGGGGAGTTTGTTTTTGATTTTTAAACAATATCCCAATACAGGTTTTTGTTTGCCCATTTTTAGTTTTTTTTCCTTGGTTTTTTGTGGGTTTTTTTTGTTTGTGGTTTTGTGTGTGTGTGTGTGTGTTTTTTTTTTTTTTTTT
>JAYKAV010003266.1:4851897-4914574 GCA_035582835.1 Phoebastria nigripes | reverse complement strand
TTTTTTTTTGTCAGCACCCAGGTCAAGAGATGCCATCTCCCAGGTGTCCCGCTGAAGGCTGCGGAGCAGTCCTGGCAGCCTGACCCCAGGCTCGCGGTCAGCCCCTCTCCGGGTCCTCTGAGGACGGATTCAGCAAAAGCCTGAGGCGGGGGAGAGGAAAGCTCCCAGGGACTTGCTCTGCTGTTAGCCGGGTCCTCTATGATCCTCCAGCAGCAGCCTCTGAAACGCCAATTAGAATCAAAAAGATTTTCCAAAGACCTATTTCAGACTTTATTCATTGTGACAAGTGCTTTTTACCTTGCGCATTTCTCCCGGCTGCGGGGCTGAGCAGAGCGAGYGCAGCTCAGGGCTGCACCCAGGCCAGAGCTCTCACTTTCATCCACGCCAGGGAAGCGGGGGACATCTGAAAGCCCCGTTCATCCCAGCACCTCCCCATTTTCTCCTCGATTCCATCAGGAACTACCTCTCAGCATTTCCTGCACTGCAGGTGGCTTGTTCAGGGTTTGTTCCTAGAACACACRTCCTTGCGTTAATCCAGATTTTAGTATAGCACCATACGCACACGTTAATCAGTCTTGGTAGAAAAAATCTTTGGCAATTTTTTTATTCCCAGAAGAACTGGGATGATCCCTAAAAAAATCCACCAGGAAGCAGAGGCTGAAATTTTTTTTGCAATGGACACAGGAGCACAATTTCCCCGCCAAGCTTCAGCTGCACACACGTGCGTTAGTTTGAGGAAGGGAGTATTTCTCCAGTGCAAGTACATCTACAATGGAGTGAAATGCATCTCCCAGATGAGTCTTCCTCTGCTCCCACTAGCAATCCAAGGAGCCTGAACGATCAGCCCAGCCGCAGACATCTGAAATTGGGCAAGGTGAATCCCACTCCCCGGGTCCAAACTGGCAGAGACTGGCTGCCAGACAGTCCGGAGGGGTTTTCATCCCCCAACCTGGCCTTCAGCTTCCTCAGAGCTGAACAGAACTCCCTCTGCRGAAAGGCACAGATATACACGACCATGAGGGGCACCTCTGAACCCCATCTCTGCCTGCCGCATTGCCCCGAAGGAGGGCAGAGATCTGCCAGTGACCCGCGTCCTCGTCTAGGCTGCTCCGGGGAGCCCCAAAGGATGCTGGTGTAGCCGACCCACCTGCAGAAACACAAGCTTTTAGAGAAAGGGTCTGCTTTAGTCGTGCTTCACATCTTGCGCTGTAATTAAACAGCCTGCAAGGCTCCAGGTTTCTCATTAAAGGAAAAAAAAGCACAGTCAGAGGTTACATTGTAGGAAGGTAGTGTCCCCTCCTGCTAGTTAGGTGACCCCGAAGGCAAGCGTGCCAAAATCAGAGCTGCTGAAATCTGCCAGCATTCCTCCTCCAGCAGGGCACTCTGCAGGCACTTAACTACCCAATTTTCAGATGCTGCTTCTTGCACAGAGCCTGGCTTCAGTCCATCCTCTCTTTCCAGCTAAGGAAGGGCCCGAGGCAAAGAAAGTTTCGTATAGGACGCATAGCCTTATCCAGCCAGCAATGCAGTTTAATGAATCCCGACTGTCTTGCTAAGCTCATGCTAACACAAGTGCTGTCTCTGTTACTAAACCCTGTATTAAAGACAGGCGACGGACTGCAGGGAAGACGGGAACCAGAATGTGTTTGCTATTAAAAGCAACAGATGCAAAACCCAAACACAGCTTTTCCAGACTACAAAGGCTTCTGCAAGCATCTATAGCAGAGTGCCTTCAGCTGGATGAGCCAAAGCATCCATTTTTTCTTAGATTAATGCATACAAAGCTCTTTTTCCTCTCAGTACATTCAAGACAATTTGCATCTTGTCAAGGATTTTGCTGCCACTGCTATTGCTTTACTTTTGGCAACCAAAAGCCTCAATGTGGGAGATGGAGACGCATCCAGCTCACCACAGATCCAGCCTAAACAGGGATAATGTGCAGCAAGTCCTGAAAACAGAGGTTGCACCTTCCTTAGCCTCAACACCACTTAGATTTCTCCTTTTCAGATGAAAAAAGGATTGGGAACCTTCATTTTGGTCATCTTGGTACTCGCTAGCTGCAGCTTTCAGGAACTTAATGCAAGCAGGCAGTACAGGGTTTGCAGTCCAGGGTTTGCAGTCCAGAATATAGTGGCTCAGACACATACTCAGCAASGGGATTTGGCAAGCCCCATGTGGCTCTGCCTGAGCTCCTGGTTACTCCCGCTGCCAGACTTGTAAAAAGCCTCCGGGCTTCACGGCCCCACAGCCTCGGGCAGCATCCTAAGGAGAAGGGAAGGCAGTGAAATTCAGAAAGATGAGCTATAGCGAAGGTATTCCTGGGAGCTTGACAAAGCCACCGCAGCCGGCAATGAGCTCCCYGTCCCCAAATCTATTAGCAGTTAATGACGAAGCATCCTCTTTCCCTGCAGAGTTTGGAGGTTGCACATTTGGCCTCATCCAGCCCCTCCGAGCTGTGTGTTTGAACCCATCTGAGCAGGGTGCAGGGAGCCTCCAGCCGAGCCCTGCTCCCACCGCAGAGCCTGGCCAGCCTCGACCCCCTTACCGCGTAAGGGGCTGTACGGATCTGCACTTGGAGTAAAAAGCCCCGCTAATATATCTTGTTCAACAGGACAAGAGCAGCTAATGCCTTGTTAATGGGCTAATTTATAAGCTTGTCCTAGAAACAAGCTTGCATTCTGTCTGTGTTTCTGCATGATTTGCACGTGGGGGCTTTTCACCTGAGGCTCCGGTACTAGCACAGAGCATCACCCCCTTTTACAAAAAAAAAAAAAAAAAAAAGGTAAAAACTCCCAAAACAGAGCCTTGATTACAGGCAATGCTGAATACCTACAGCTCCCTCAAGCCATCCCTGGCCGCTCAGCCCCTCCAACAAACCTGYGCCAGTGGCTTATTTATCTCAGAGCAGGCTGGCAACCCTAAAGCTGGGACCTGCACACCCCAATGTCAGAGCCAGGGGACCAGCACTTGGTCACACAAATATGTATTTGTAATTGGCCTTGTGATCCATGGGGTTTTGTGCCTTCCCTTAATATTACCTGCAATTTGAGATAGTTCAGTGGAAACTAGGGGAAAAGCAGTATTTGTTTAGCTAAGGGCACGACAACGAAGCCCTAGCTCTTCACAGAGCATTGATCGGGGAAAGGGCTCATATACAAAAACCTACAATAAATCCTAGATTAGCACACAGCCACTTCATTTTTGTTTAATTTTCTTCCCCATGCAGACTGGCAGCATGACAATGGCAACGGAGGGAATCAGTCATGGTTGTCAAGTTCAGGCAATTTATTGAGAGAAAAAAAAAAAATTAACTGCTACTTTAATGGCTTTTTTAATGTTTATTGGGCCTGGAGCTACTAATGAATCAAATGTAAGTATCCTCTAAATTGCCAGTTCTGGTCCACCCACTTTGCTCCTCAAAATCCACTCCGAACTCGCTGCTCTCCATGAAGTCCATTTCCATCATCTGGGGAGCTTCAGCGCAGCTCTGCTGCGTTTCCCTGATCAGAGCCGCGGGTAAGCGGCCGAAACGCTCTCTCAAAGCCCGGATCATTGCATGTCTCCGCTCTCACCATTCACTTTCAGAGAAAACCCAAAAAACCATACCATCGTGGACAAAGCACAGTCCTTGCGAACCACCCAAGTAGCATCTGAAACCCACTGGAGAGCTGTCAAAAAAAATTCATTTCATTGTATGAATTGATTCCCACTCAGACGCTTGGCAGAAACCCTTACGCAAGGGTCCAATTCCACTCTTACAGGGTGTTCATCCAGGGCATCAAAATCAGTCTGGAGACCAAGGAAGAAACGCATTTCCAGTAGGTTGGCAGCAATGATAAACAGCAGACAATACCATGTAACGTGGCTGAGGTACTCCCTGCCTATGTCATAAAAATAAATGAAAGCCATTTCAGTAATAAATCTGCCAGCCAGCGTGAACCAGGCCAAAGAGATCCCCAAATCTGATCAGCAATCGTTAAAGGGTAGATTGCCAGCACCTCTAGGTATCAGAAGTAAATACTTCCACCCACACCAATTTACAAGCTCAGTCACCAAACACTACTGCAGGGCAGAGCTTTGCAGCACAGGCTTTGGGAAGACCAAGTCCAGAACCAAYCACTCAAGAGCTTCTGCCTGGATGAACAGAGCTTGCTTCAGCTTGAAACCAAGCCTATCTGCCTAGGCACAATCTACACACAGGGACTTACCTGGGTCTATACTAAAGTATTTTCCAATAGCTGCAATCACGCCAAGTTTTCTCTTTGTTTCACCAAGCATAGAAGCAGTAAAACCTTGTCTGTGGGATCTCTGATAGGTCACTGTTCTTCATAGATCATTACTGGGTGCAAAACACTACTGGAGTATGTCAGTTAAGTTTTCCCCAGATGACTACTATAAAATGACAAGTTTTATATGAAAATAGAAAAAAGCTCTGGGACACACACATTCTCAGAGCATGCTAAAAGCCTGGCTGCTGCCCAGGGAACCAGCATCTGTGAGCCAAGCTGGGCAGTTACGAAGTGGATCATGCAAAGCAGAGCTACGATTCACTGAGGACACCAGGAGATGCCCCGTGCTCCAGCCGGACAGGTATCGGGTGAAAATGAAGATTGTGCAGATGTCAGCCAGCACCCAAAATGTGGGGGTTTGCAGGGCRAAGGAGACCCAGCTCCATGCACATCCCATCCCTCGGCAGCTGGGAGGGCTGTCCTCGGTCCCAGCCTGGCAAACACTCACTGAGCTGCACTTCAGCTCTGCTCAAACATCAAGCCAATGCCTCAGCTTTACATTTTTATCAACCGTTTGCTTACACACACACACACACACACACACAGAGGAGAGAAGAGGAAGGCTCCTTCATAACGAAGACCACTGCAGGCTAATCTAACATGGCACTGAATTACATTTAAACAAATTAATTTCAGTACTCTAAATTATTTGCAGACACCCCGTTCTTCCAATGCCATCATGTTTCTAACACTTCTCCCCAATTATAAAAAAAAAAAAAAAAAACAAACCAGAGGAGCCCACGGCACTACACAAGGAGAACAGATTTCCGTTTCTGACGCTGTCTCATTGAATCAGCATTAGCTGCTTTCCACACACTCCATGGGAATCCAGGCTTGAACAATAAAAAAAAGCTATAAAAAATGGTTTATGTTCTGTTTTACCTGCTCATTTGTGAATCAAAATATCTTTGGACTGAATAAAAAGTTCAACTACAGAATAATGGTACAATTGCCAGAGCATGTGAGGTTTGCCCTTCTCAGATGTCAGCCTGAAAAGTTGTTTGGGGTAGCAGCAAACACTCAGCCCTCCAAGGGAAGGGAAAAGCTTTTGCAAGCATCTCAGACACATTTATGAGATCTGTGGCATCACAAAATACTGTAGTGAGGGTGCAGGTAATGGCATTTCCTTCCCCACTTCTGTGGGGGAATTCCACCATGACTTACTGCAACTCCTTCTTACACTGGCAACGTCCCTTCCTTCCCAAAACACAGCAGAGTCCAGCCTGGCCTTTCCCTCTAGGTCATTCCTGTGTTTGCCGCAGGGCACTGGTACACACTGTGCCTCTCACAGTGCAAAACCAGTTTCCTGTGGACCTCCCAAAGGGGAGCACAAAGGTGCTGCAGGGGCACTGGTGATCACAGGAGACACGATGGGACCAAGCTCTAGGAGCAGCAGAATCCCTCTTGGTCCGTATTCGTGTGACATTCTTCCTACTCTTACAGCTCCCCCAGCTCATTACCGGTCAAGGACAATTAAGTCGATTTATAGTGCATTTTTCTGAATGACACTGCTCACTCATTGCGACGGTTTTGTGATCTGACCTTTTATTTTCCTCCTCTGCTGAAGGATGAGGCAATGGGTCTCCTGAAACCCCGTGCACACACACAAGGGCTGCATTCCTCCACGTGGGAGGTAGCAGGGCTGGCTTCTTTTGGGTGGTGGGGTATTCTTGGTTCATTAGTACTGTTAACATTTGGCATGCAATTCTCCTGAGGATTTTATTCTACTTGCAAAGCTGTATTTTTGCTAAGTCAAGGACAGCACAGCCCATGCCAGTAATACTCAGCTAGCAGCTTCAATTCGGTTATGTTTACCCATTGCACAAATAAACCTTTCCCCTCTAATGAAAGGATTCCAGTAGGCTGCGAAGCAGAGAAGGAGAATTTGAAGCGCCATCTCCACTTTAGCTTTTTTTTAATCCCCGGCTGGCTGAACAGGCTGCTCTTCGAATTAAAGCCCCACATTAAAAGCAGAAGTTGAGTGTCACGCTCYGATTGCCCCGAGCCAGCAACACTGGCAGCGAAGGTCACTCAGTGGCAACGGAGAGGATGAGTGGAAGAGTCTGCTCCCTTGGACTGTGGGGTTCGTGCTGGAGGATAACAGCAAGAAAATCAGGGAAAGCCTCTTTCCTAGCATTGCACATAAACACCACAGCAATGCTATTGTAGGCAACTTAAAGGGAATCTAAGAATTTCTCCAGACTCAGAAATGTGGCCCAATATGCAGGTGTTAGTATTTGGAAAGAGAACCCAGTCTTTTAGAAAACTAAGCTACCTAAATCCATCTTTTATAGCCCCTTTCTTCTCTCAACCAAGCCAAAAGATTACACACAATCTGAAATAAATGTAGACTTCAGTCCCTTCCCAGAAACACGTACATTGGCAAGTAAGCTTTAACGTCAYGTCAAATTGATGTTTAAATAATCCTGCTGACTTGTGTTAGCAATATCTACCCTTGACTGAAGTCAATACTTGATCAAGAGCCTTTACTCTGAACTAGTCATAAACATGCTTGGTTTTGCATTTAACTGTGAAACCGGTCAGTGTCACCGAGATGCTCTCGTGTGCCGTATCAAACGCTGCAGCATTTTGTTTCCTTCTGCAGATTTAACAAGAATTTTACATCATGGAAACACTGATCAAGAAACTCTGCTTTCAGTGCTGGAACAAAGCAACACATCAGTGAGGCCAGTAACGCAAACTCAGCCCGTCTGCAGCGTCCCATCCCAGCTCCAGTTCCTAAAACACCTAGTAGCTGTGTCCAGGCAGGACGACAGTCATTGCATCTATGCATTAACACTTGTGATTCCCTTCTCCTTACCATGGTTGTGTCAACTTGTTCTTCCCCGATAACTAAGTCACAAGCCCTCAAAAATCTCTGCAAGTTCCAAAAGTGAGAATATTCCCAACAAGCCCTGTCTGACACCCCTCAGAACCAACTGGTACTACAAGTAATATTCTACTATTTGTCCTGAATTCCCCAAAAGAGAAACAGCACTGGTAGAGACACACGCACGTGAGGAGGGTCAGTTCTGACTGCAGTCATCACTCTCTTACCAAAGCAGACCTGAACTGCAACAAAAATTTTTAGTTTGCTGACAATTGAAGTGCTGATCTCACAAGCTTGCGGGCAAGGGGTCCTGCTGGAGCACGAGGCCTCCAGCTATAAGTTACCAAAACTTTATCCCAGATGCAGAGCTGGAATTCCCAAGAGCAGAGAAGCCTCAGCTTGACATTCACAGCCCACCACAGCTATCTGCTAAAATACACTTCTACCTGCCCTTTTTCTAGGAAAACCCTGTAAAATGTTCACAGCTCACATTACGGTTTACATCTCCAACCCTGCCTCTTCAACATAAACCTGTGAAAACTGCAGGTCTCCAAAGTCTCTTTCAGCTGTCAATGCTGCCTGTTAAAGCGCACGAGCAGACCCCAAGAGAGGGAGCAGGATTATTGCCCCCTCCCCGCTCACCGGTTCTCCTCGGTGCTGCTGGAGATGCAGCTTGCACAGAGCTATCACCAGCGGGATGGCCGGTCCTGTGTCCAGAGAGCACAGCTAATCACCTAATAATGAATCTCTGGACTTCTGAAAAGAACAGAATTATTATTCTTGGAAACAATGCATGTTTCTGCGTTCCTAGATTAACATCTAATTAAGAAGCCCAATGTATTTACAGAGCACTTTTCAAAATCACTTTACCATACTGTGCATTCATGAATCATTTCCCTTATGTGGGGGGTAAAGGCTTTTGTAATACAGGATGCAAATTAACACAAGAGCCAACTGAAAATACACAGGAAATTAGGAATTCCTGAAACCAGAACTGGCTAAACTAAGGACTACAAGAGCACTAAAAAGCACCAGACAGGCTTCTGCACCCCCGGTTTTTGTCTCTTACCAGCTCTGTACTACCTACTGGAGAGATAGTGCATTTTAAACATCTATTTTTCTTAAGTGAAGAACAGCACCAAATGCCACTGTGCCAGCAGACACTGGATTTCACCCAGTCCCCACTGCAGTTACAGGATATGCTCTTTGTCAGACTGTTTTCTTAATCCTACTTTAAGTTACTATCCACTGCAGGCTGAGTATTCTCTGTAAGTATATTAAAGAGCTCTTCTTCTAGGACGCTGCCTCGGTTTTACAGCTGTACTGTCACTACACATCTAACAGTTTGCTCTTGCAATGCTTTTCGTGTCTACCCAACGTATAAGCTTCTTGTTTGCTCACAAAAGGGTACCTGGGGACTCAAGCAGCAAAGGGAGCGTCCTCGGCATACTGAAAAAACCCCGCAGCACTATATGCAGGGAGTAATGCAATGCGAAATCTTACACAGAAAACAAGAGTGTTTCCGTATCAAAAGACTCCAACTTCTTAATTTTTGCTACTAAAACTTAATTAGCCTCATAGCCCAGCTGGCAATTTGCAAACCTTTACCCAGCATTCTTTGGACCCTGAAATATTTAACATAATGAGGCCCTAATAGGGACTAATCCTTTCACAGAAGCCATTTAACTCCAGGAAAATAATGCCACTTAGTTTGAAATATTCTTCGTTAGCGATTGAAAGTGGCAGTTAAAGACATTGTTATGTAAAAAAGAAAAGGAATGGACAACCTGCCATGCCAGGAGCCAAGCATCCAGGTCCTTTCAGTACTCGCTGCACTAGCCAGCTTCAGTGTTTACAACAACTTTAATAATTCATCTGAGAACATCAAAATCACTACTAAAAACAAATTAACTACTTGTTCCTCGTTTGTACTGTATCTGAAGGTTTCCCACATCAGAAGCTGAAGGCAAGTAACATCACAGAGGAAAAGATTCTTAATAATTAAACTTTCATACTGGGCTGACTGTATTAGCTTGAAGTTCCCAGGACTTGGATGAAAGGATTTAAAGCCAGTCTTGGCATGGGTGCCAGAGTCAACTTCCTAGTAAAAGGGATAAGCAGCAAAATGGAAATCAGACAGGGTTTGCAGGAAATCTTTGTTAAATTGACCTTTTAAAATTGAGACGAGTGAGTGAGTGAGGCGAGTGTCCCACCTCCCGAAACCAGCAGGAGCTGATTTCCTACACTGGGAGCGGTGACCCAGCATTGGATGGGGAAGAAGAACATCCAGCCGTGATGCAGCAACTCCTACCACATACACCATAAAAATCACATTATGAGACATGTACAAGGAGCCTTTGCTTTCATCTTATAAATGACAAAATTCTGCATCAGACAGTTTGCAGCTAAGTGTTGCTATTTACTGCAAATAAGCACAGTCAATAAAAATTCCAGCTTCCAAACCTCCAGCTCCTATCTCTCTGGGGACAAGTGGAAAGTTAATTTCCTTCGTTATTAAACTTCTGTGCTGAGAGAGGTCTATCATCACACTTGTCAGGCAGGGCCAGTCAAAGGCGTTTTATCTGCTAACGGCTGGAGTGAGAGCAGCCCACTGATACCACAAAGGTCAAAGATCCATCAGCAGAGAACCCCAAGCAGGGATCTATGGGGTATCATTTAATCTAAATTCATTGTACCATCTCCAGAGCATCCCAGAAGTTGAATCAGACCACCCCCAGCATGTAGGGGATGCTGAAACCTCGTACAGAGCTGAATGCACCTGCCTGAAGCACAGCAGTCCCAGTGGCCGAGGGTCCACCGAAGGGCTGGGACCAGCTGGGTGGGCCAGAGCCCCCCGGGAAGGGCTGGGGGCAGGAGCTGTCCCTGGTCCTGCCCGGCTGCGGGCAGTGCTGGAGCCCCCTCGCCCAGGGCTTCTGCGGGGGCAGCTCGCCCCACATCCTCCCCAGGGAAGACRGAAGGTGCCACACAGGAACAGGATATGGTGGAGGCAGAAGGGCGCGTGGCAAGACCATCGCCTGTCGCCGGCAGTTCCTCTACTGAAGGTGCATAAGCTGCAGTAAAATCCAGCTCTCTAGGGGAGCGTTGGCCCTGCCAGGCTAAGGGGAGACAAAGGGATAAGCTGCTTGCCATGGAGGCCAGGAGGTATGGCTGGATACTGCCACAGTATTCAACTTTTAGGGGTGCCTGGAGATCTCACGACATTCACAGGGACATTTACCCTGTTGGTCAGGTCATTTTTTAAAAGCATAATTACATCCTGCCTTTAAGTACCCCTACTGACGCCGCTCCGATGTGCGCTTCCTTGCCCCTCCATTCATGTCCTATCCAGTCTTCCCTTCTTTCTCCAGCTGCCCCCCACGTACCCTCACCACTGTTGGATGGCCGCTGTGTTTTCCAAACCCCCTTCACCCAGCTCACAATACAGCTGTCAAGCACACATCCTCCTGGATATCACCTCTCCGCACCGTCCACAGTACCAAAGAGATGCAGGATATTACATTAGCCCAAATGACATCTCCAAAGGTTTACATCCATTTTCAGAAATTCTTTATTTGCAAAATTTGGAGTCCACACTCAAAAAGCATTTCTTTAAGCCATGCAGGAAGAACCCTCCCACAGCACCAAGATTTTCTGTCTTTGCAGTTCATTGTTCCATACGAATTCTCAGATTTTTACACCATGCAGCTTTAAGTTTCTAGACACTGTTTTTTAAAAAAAGACCCTCAACATTAAGCATTACTGTCTTGTCATCATTACGTTTCAGAGCCAACAGTGTCAATGCAATTAAGTACAGCTCATTAACATCCTGCCTGCATGCTCAGAGTAAGTATACTTCCAACAAGAGGTCTACCACCCTCCTCCACAGTCCAGAACACAGACTGATTTCTCTAAAACACTAGTGCATTTCAGTTCCCATTTCTGGAGTAAATTGGATAGTAAAGATTTAGGGGGCAGAGCAAATAACATTTTATATCAAAATTATAGTGAAAAAACTTTAACACCTGAATTAAATATGAAGGTGAATGACCCTAACCCAACACAACCCTCATTTCTTCCTTTTGTCTAACCCTCTACACACCCCCAAGACCATTCTGCTGGGCTGCAGAACCCAGATCTGCTCTGCAGCTGACACGGGGTATCGATAACAAGTAAAGGTTTGGCCAACACATTTGTTAGAGCCCGTAGGTCCCACCCAGCAACTTACCAGGAAGCGGACATCATCAAAGCCGTTCAAAAGCAGCTTACTCTCATATTGCTGCAGGCCAATGGACTCCAGCCACTCCCCGACACTCTGCTCCAGCATCCGCGAACCTGACGAGAGAGGAATCGGCAGACGCTTGAAAAGGGAAAAACCGTTAAGGCGGTAGCAGCGGCACTCTGAGGAAGACAGATGGCATTGCCACATCATAGTCATTACCATAAAGAAACTCAAAAAATTATGCTCAGAGTACAACAAATCAGCTGGCAGACAATTCCTCTTGTGTGCACAGACCATGGACAACAAGCTTCCAGTGCCTCCGCGGGCTCCGGGTTTAATTTGTATCCCAGTTAACACTCAGAAAAAGAAACACCTTGCCCGGGCAAACTGTTTAGAAGGGCTCCTGGGACCATGACATCACATGCACTGCCTTTCAGGGCTCAGGCGAGTTTCTTGCCAGGCAAACATATGAAGCCCAACCCCACGGGGATGCGGATCCACTCCTTGGCTCGTCTGAAGGGGGCGGGAGGAGGGTAGCAAACTTTCACCCAAGGCATTCCCAGCCAGTCGTAGGCGCGAGGGAATGGAGTGGAGCCGCTCACAAACGCACAGAGCTGTGCAGGTCCTCTCGTCCATGCAACTTCGGACGCACTACCCTGCTCAGCGGGCCAGCGGAGAGGGCCAGGCGCATTGGAGGCACAAAGCGGCTAGAGAGAAAATACATCTTCATGCAGCTGAGACACAAAACAGACACGACGGACTTTCAGAAAAGCAGCAGAAGCCAGACCAGAGCAGCTGTCCACAGGAAGACATGCAAGACAAAGAAAGCACACAAACTGCAGCAGAAGAAAAGAAAGGCTTATACTTTTTTTCCCCAAGCAGTCCTGAAAGAGGCAAACCATGGTAAGGGCTTTTTCTCTCTGTTATGGTGTTAAGAGGAGCAGAGGTGTGAGTGACCCCGAGCATGAGTCTGAGAGTCCTGGCACTGTCATTTTACCACCTATCCAGACGCATGGCATTTCAGCACGCTGCTCGGACCAGACTGGCTGCATTGGAGAGTCTAACTACACCGCTGCACTGGGTGACAGCAAGAGAGACAGAGGAATCGGTACGGTTTTCACCCAATACATTCAGTCCTGCCAGGTGTTTGGTGCATGGTTGTATTTGCCCTTCTTTCATTTTCTTCAGCTAAGCGCAGCTGCTGCATCCAAGCCCCTCACTCAAACAGGGAACAGGTCTGGAGGAGGAGGCATTTTAGTTCCTTGCTTCCAAACCACGTCAAAACAAAAAGAAACCAAATGCAAGCACACTCTCTCCTCTTCCTGCAGCAGCTCAAGTCCGAGACATCCCCTGGCACCTCCTCTCAGCCTCTGATAAATGAGAATCTTCCCAACACCCTACAGAAGCTGTGCAGACAAGCTCTCCCTTCCCTCACCCCGGGAAGAGAGTCCAGTGACTTGTTACTCTCCTCTAGAAAAGCTTGAGACCTTAAATACGACAAAAAAAAAGTTCAGAGATCTCCTTTTCATCAGAGAATTTGCTATGCAAGACAGGGAGAATTTTTCAGGCTTCTTAGCACATCTGTTTCAAGGGTGTATGCAAATAAAAAGATGATCAGGAAAACCAGGTTTGCTTTCTTTGAACCTTCAGGTCAGCTGAAGCTGTTTGGTACCTTCCAAGCCATCCTTCCCACCCCCGCCCGCTGCAATGGCTGCACAACACAGAGCTCACGGTATTATCTGGAAATTCTTGGGGTAAGGGATCCTGCTGCTCTGGTCCACAGGAGAGCTCCTCTGCCAGGCGAGCCGCGCTCGGCGAGTTCAAGAGAGCTGGCCAGTCTTTCTAGTGCACACTGCAGCACGAGAAACGCAGAGATCACAAAAGGTTTCTATCTCCCTCCCCTAACACAGCCTGTGCAGAAGGGCAGCATCTAAACCTGGAATTTACGCAACAAGCTCCTGCTCGCCCGGGGTCTCCATCCTTCCCTTCCGTCGATCCTTGCTGGTCCACCAGCAGCCAGGCAGCCGTGTCCCCTCACCAAGCAATTGTGCGTCCTTGCAGAGCGCTGCAGCGGCGTGCTTTGTCTGAAGGCAGCGAGCTCCACGCTTGCCGTTCCACTCTCAGTCCTGTCTCCTGCTCTCGCATTGCCTGTCCCTCCCTTCTCTTCATCCTCTTACCCCTCCCAGCTTTTCCATCCACTGTACAAGCAGTGAGCAGCCTTCACAGCAGAAGCTGCAGGAGAGGGGAGGGAAGACAGCAGCTTTATAACTCTCTAGTGGAAATTACTGACTTCTCAATATTTACTCGATGATGGACTACACGGCTTGGGTTTTCAAAAAATGATGTTACAGGTCTGCTTTGACAGTTCCAAGTGATTTGTGGCTGGCTCAGAATTAATTTATCGAGAGAGAGGTGAGGAAACTGCTTGCTGCCTACTACAGCATTTCTGGAAGCAGTCGGGGTATTGGCAGGGGGAATGAAACCACAGTAGTTCCTTCCTCTGAGCTCCTGAATTTCATTTTTAAAAATTATTTATTCTACTCAGCCTTTTGTACACTCGTAAATGTATTTCTGCTTTTAAACGGGAAACCTACAGTGACACCAAGTGCAGGTTTTCTGTTTTTTAAAACCACTTCAAATCAAGAGAAAATGAAGGGGGGGTATTTGGAGGAAGGGGAATGGAAGGGTTTACTTTAAAAAGAAAAAGAAGAGAACAGATGCCCCAAAACATCCCAGCATCCCAGACTGAAAACAAGGAAGTCCAAAATACACTTGATATTTGCATGTTATGAGGATGACATGGGAGCAAATGAATCCCAGTCACTGTGCCCCCCCAGCAAGAGCCCAATCACAACTTCTGATTGAAACAAACTCCTAATTCTCAGCTCCATCCTTCTCCTTATGCTCCACATTTTAGGAATCCTACCTTTAAAAGGTCTGCAGGTGGCAGAGGGGGAAAACAGTCAATAGTGTGTAGTTAGAAATAATTAGAGTATTTAAAAGCTGCAAAAAAAAAAAAAAGCAAGCCAAGCAATTCAGTTCCTCTTGCAAGACATTTTTCAGGTAACGCAGCACGCTTCAAAGAAAACAGGAAAGGGAAAGGGCTACCAGGGCTCAGAAAGGTCCTTTTACAAGTTATTGTTTCAATAATGATCTCTAGTGCAAAGTTTGAGTCTGTTTGGAGGAAGAAATAAGTACGTGGGCCATGCCGGACAAAAAGCATCACCCCATTTGCTCATGGAAACTGGTAACAGTTTAACATGACCTGGTGTGGCCTGAAGACACACGACCAAGCTTCACGGGGAAGAAAAAACTGCAAGTCCAAGCAAGTGTTGATGAAACCACTGCCCACACACAAAGCAAGCATGCAAGACAAGCAAATCAGGCAGTTATTGCCACAGCTGGGGATGATCAACAGCTGAAAGTCCTTAAATCCACTGAGGGGGCTATAAACTCAGGCAGTGCATTAGGCAAGACAGATAGGCAAGGAGAATGCAGTCATTAATGCCATCAGATGCAAGAAATACAGCCAGCATCCGACTTTACTGGAACTAAGATCAATTAGCCAAATGCAGATGGCTAACCAATTTCTCCCTCTTTTGTCAAGTAGAACACCAAGCCCGTTCCTCACATCTCAAGTCAACTGCAGAGTTAACTCACCAAGCCCCAAAGGCATTCCCTGTCCAGCGCAGCATGCCTCCTGCCTCCATCAAGCTGATTTATTGAGCAGAGACCACTCATCTCCTCTATTTTTGGGGAGAGAAATGCTGCCTGACAAATCACCGTAACCCAGCGAGCAACACACAGGTTTCTTGTTCAAAGCCAGCAGTGAGATGAGAGGCTGCAGTGCAGTGGGGTTGAGTTTCTGCTGTGAGACCTGTACTCCCCTACCCCTCTGACCCACATCTGGAAGGAGGAGATGATCAGAAGTGGGTTGCTGGAGCTAAACAAACRCGTGACTGCAAAACATGCATGCAGAGAGACACAGACTGAACACAAACATCTGTTCCCAGGCCAAAAAACCCTATAAGGCAAAGGTTAGGTGGAATCCGGTAGCCTTTAAGAGATGGTGTTCCTTGATTCCCCAACCTCCAAAAAGCACTTACCAACATGGATCAGTGACAGACTTCTCCTTTCCTCCCACCTATACCACCCTACCCTCAGGAAATACATTTGGAACGTTTTCTTACAAGCTCTACCAGGAAATCAGAGGGTCAAACCTGTCGGCCAAGAAATAAGATTCTAGCTCCAAATTCTATAAAGATGCCAAGATGCATCTAATTATCTTATCATCCAGGGGCCTCTGATGTTTAATGTGCTCATCCATAACACCATGGCAAGACACGGAAGTTTTGTTACCCTGTTTTATGGAGGAAAGCTTGATGGTACAGAAACCAGCTATTTGCCCAAATTTGTATGGGACGTCTGAGGCATGGCAGGGACCTGAAACCAAGCATCTCGGGGCTTGGGCTTGTTCTAAGCATGACTCCAAGGGTCCCTGCCTTCCCTAGACACAAGTCAGTTGTATGCAATAACTGCTTGTATAAACAGACTCCAAACATACTTATCTCTGCAGTAACTGCCAAGCAAGGCATTTTACCTTTCCAGGCAAATTAGTGATCCCAGAAACAAAACTAGTCAGGAGCCCAAATATCCTCAAAGCCCACCCGTTTTTGAGGATGTGAGAGCATTTGGAAAGTTCCCTGCAGCTCCCTGCACATTTATGATATGATCTGAAGCGTTAAAACAGCCCTAGCGAAGTCCTGAGGAGCAAAAGCTAAATGCTACTAGAAAACAAAAATGTAAGGGTGTACGCACCCCAGGACAGCCTTCATCCTTGCAGCAAGGGGCTGGCAAAGCCCTGCCCGCTCTCTGGCTAGCTGCACTTACAGGAAAGGAAAGAGAAACAGGSAATATGTACAGCAGCTGATCTGCAAGGGATCTGCAAGGGATCTACAAGGGATCCCAAACCAAGCGTAACACAGCACAGCCCGCAGGAAAACACCCGGCTTAAGGACAAGGCAGCTCCTGGGTCTGCCTGCTTCCAGAGATGGGTGTCCATTTTGCTGAAAACTCCCTGCACAATGGCAGCTTTTGCTGAAGTGCTGGCTCCTCCTCTCCCCTCCATGTTAGACTTCTTCACTAACAATATCGATCCATCACACACGCTGCTACAACTACGGACTGGCTCGGGGAGGGCTTGTCACAAAGCAGGATGCTAAACAGTTGCCATTGCATTAGACCAAAATCCACACACTGTTTTGCATCCCGCTGCAAAGGCATTTGACCCTGGAAAACACAAGCCCTAATCAGTACGTAGTATCTAGGGCAGGCACAGGTTAAACTCCCACTGGGAATGCACGGTGGATTCTTTCTCACCAAAGCAAAAATCCAAGTGACAAATGGATACGAGATAAGCTTTGTTATGGCAAGTGTGAGCTGCGTGCGCAGATAYGTATTAGCATCTCATCACGAAGAGACGCTGCCCACCCAGAGCACTTCAGATGCAGCAGTTTGGAGGTGAAGGATTTAAAAGGACAGAATCCCTCGCGGTGGCAGCTCTCCAGCATCCTCCATCACGCTGCAGTAGAGGAAAACAAGCTCTCGACTTCTGCTTTTGTCTTTGCTCCTGATTTAAAGGCAGAGAAGGGAATTCATGCTTAAAGAGTAGAGGGGATAAGCACCTGTCCTGCAAGAAGCCTTGTTTAGTGGATATCGATACCTACAGGAATACTCAGAAAAAGCCTAGCATCACCCAAGTTGAGGCACACGGCAAATTAACCACATCCAAAGGGCACGGCCACCACGACACCCGTGCTGACCCACAACTGGCATCACCCCAGTCCTGCTCCCAGCACAGCCGCTGCCCGAACAGAAGTGGCCGGGGAGGACGATCCTCTGCCCAGAGAAATCCAAGAGGCATTGGGAGAAGGCCACGTCCCCGAACAGGCAGGACTGTTCCCAGCTATTGGGATGGTGGCACTTGGGTCAGCCAGGAAGTATCCCAGAGGACAGCACTGCCACAGCTGAACTGGTCTCACCAGCAGAAAGTATTTCCTATGACAACAATTTCAAGATGTAGATTTTCTAAAACCCTTGAGCAATACATGGTATTTAGGCACCTTTGGTCCCCAGACAGCAGAGTTCATTCGCATCCATTTAATCAAGCTCTGCACGCTGTGTCTCACTACAAACAGCTCTGTTTCAAAAGRCACCATTAAAGCCAAGCAATTATCTCCTCCTTTGAAGGCCACAGACTCAGCTCCCAAGGACCCACAGCTCTGCCTGCAGCAGCAAAGAGGACAGGTTCCTTAAACTGCTGGTTTCCAGAGCAAAGCTGCATCCCAGGAAGAGAAGAATTAAAATAAACCACCCAAGCAGCTCGGAAATGTAGAAGCGTTGAGACAGTCGGCTGGGAAAGGGGTAGGTTATTTCCCCGCTCTGCAAGCAGCATGGAGACACACGTAGGGACATTTGAACCGATACCAAAGCCTCCTTCCTCTACTAGTTCCACCTCCCCTTCACATCTACTTTCCTCAAAAGAAGGCACAAAAAGTATAGGAAAAAAGCTGGTAAAATGGCAAAAACGATGCTGTTTGATGTGCAGAGCCAAGGCATGCAATGAGGTCACTGCAGGAGCAACGGAGGAAGATTTTTAACTGAGACTTGGTTCTCTCTGCTGCTCYAGTCCGGATCCTGAATGCAAACTCAGCACAGGGTTCGCTATCCCCCACACCCTAGCCGCCTGTGCTTACAACATTTATGGAAATGAGAGTGTTTTAACCCAGGATCCTCTCCCGTCGCTCTGATGCTGCATTGCGGAGATAAGAGTTATAATAGTTGCAAACATGGCTGGAGGAGGACGTTGCGCTGTTTGAGGAAAATCAATGCCCTAAATGACACTACGATTCCTTCTTCACCTTGTTTTATGGAAATTAGAAAAAGCAAAGACAAAATGCACAACCAAATCATCTCACACACTATTTATAAAGTTTTATTACAAAATTAATAGGACTACATACTTCAAGGTCACAGAAGTATGTAGGTGAAATATATAGAAAAAAAATTGTGATGAGTTTTATCTGATTTGAAGCAACGATAGGGCATCTAGAGTTTTACAGGTGGAAAGTTGGAGAAGAAATGTTAAAATATTCTGGCAAAAACATTTTATGGGCTGCATAAAAATAGTAGTTTTGCTGGAAAATCACCGCAATGCTCCAGCTACTCCGGACAGTTTGTTTTAGAGGCTGGGTGGCAGAAGCAGCTCTTTACGCCTTATTCTATTGCAACCAAACTAAAACCTGGCCCTTGGTAAGCTCCAGTTAAGACAAACTGCCTGAGCAGGACCCTTCGCCCTGCACAGGCTTTGCTCAAGCATTCCTGGTCCCCAGGAAACGTTTCTTAATCTGTGAAATACAAACAGCCTCTAAAGGACACCTCACACAATGCAATGCACGCTGAACCCCACTGGCGGCCAGACAGCCCCTCCGAGCCCGCGCTTCCCCATCAACTGCCGTCTTACCCAGAGGAAAACCATCCCAACCGTGCCCACAGAGCAGCTTTATTTCCAAACATGCCCAGCAGTGAACGTGCAGCCAGGGTGGGTGAATCGCCGTGGAGATAACAGGGATATTTGATATCTTGGCTATAGTCACCCTGACGTACAACTCTAAACACAAAATTCCCATCCTATCCTCCCAGGGCTGAAAGGATTTTGTGAGCCTTAAAGAACAAAATCCTAGAACATGGAGGGCTACAGAGAGGTTCTGCTCATTTCCAAAGGGACAGACCCACACTTACATAATGAAAAAAAGCCAGAAAAAAAAAGAGCATCTTGCTACTGCATTATGTATTTGAAACAAAAGCAAGATTGTTGTGGGGATTGTGAGACCAGCCAGAAGACAAATATGCAGCAGCTCTGTTTCAGACTGACTGCTTAAAGAAAATTTTGTTGCTATCCACCAGAGAAGAACAGAAACTTGAGACAAACATATTCTGAAAGGCAGGAGAGAACTGTAAGCAATCAGTTTGACTTTCTCAGAGGCTATGTCGAGAACAACAGTAATTGTAGGAGCCAGGAGATCAGTAGAACTTTCTATCCCTAGGATACTGGCTGGAGTCCTTACACCATCTTTCAGCTGCAAATTAGATTTTTTTCGTACRTGCAGAAAACCTGATCTTCCTCCTACACATTGAGTAAAGACTAGTTGTGAAGTTTTAAGTATCAGAACACAATGGTTATTGGGCGGTGCAAGCAGGGGCAACGAGCCGGCTACTCCGGAGCCGATTTTACTGCCGCAAGCTTGCAGAAGAGCACAAGAAGTGTCCCAGACCACTCACACAAGCCAGCAACTCTCCTCTCCACCTAAAGGGAAGGACTATAAGGTGTCACTTCAGGTATCGGAAGGCACCAATAAAAACTCCACAATTGTCAGCAATAAGCCTTTGTTTAAAGCTATTCAAAGATGTAAGACATTACCGCAAAATTTACCATATCCTAAACAGTAATACTAAGCCCCAAAATTTATAAACAGGCAGTTTCAACAAGAAACAAGACCCCCTACACACACACACTGCTGTCACTGGGTTAGTATTAATCGACACTGGGGCAATCAGGGTCCCCCGCCTCTCCCATCAGACTGGGGTACCAGCTGCAATGCTCTTCACCCAGCCCACTTCCCCCAAAAGCCTGCTGGGAGGGAAGGACAGCTGCATTATATAAAATTAAATGAATCTACCTAGGGGAGTATTGAATTAAAATTGCTGGTAGCAGTATTGAGCATTACACTGGGAAGCTGAAGTCTGCTCCTTCTGTGCCAGAGCCTTCCTTTCCCTTCTGGGAGCCGAAGCAGGTTCAAGAACTCTGCACGCAGGAGCCAGCACCTTGTTTTTGTACAGAGCACAACCAAGACAGACACACACGAGCTGGGTACGCTACCTGAGATCCTCTGCTGCTCCTGAGAAAAGTCAATGCCTTCCCCAATGGAACTCATGATTTTCTCAATCTGAAAATAAAAAAAAGCACATGCTGCATTATTCATAAAGCCTCAGGAAAAGTTAAAGGCAGCCCCGGGATTTCACCTGCCACATGACTGCTGAAGAAATCCAGGAAAGGATGTTAAGATACCTCTCTCTGACCCAGAAAAGGTACCCTTAACACCTTGCCTGGAAAAGTCTTCGTAAGGATGGATGACTCAGAAGGGATGCGCAGAGGTTGAGACTCCACAGAGCCTTCCCTTCCACAACTTGCCAGTGCCTGAAAATAAACAGCTCCAACAAAACCATCCCCCTGGAGCATAAAATTAGGGAGAAGGAAAGGAACCCCAAACTCCTCAGCTCACCCTGTACAAACATGCAGCCCAACCTTCACCAGCAGCAAAGCCTAAGAAATGCAGTTCACTAACTCTTTCACAGCATGCAGAAAGTAAACTTGGCTTTGCCTCAGTCTGGGTTTTGTTGGGTATTTTTGGTTTGGGTTTTTTTTTGTTTGTTTGTTTGTGGTTTGTTTTTGTTTTGTTTGGTTTTTTTTGTGGTTTTTTTTGTTTTTTTTTTGTTTNTTTTTTTTTTTTTTTTTTTTTTTGTTTTGTTTTGTTTTGTTTTTGTTTTTGTTTTTTTTTCTTTCTTCAAACCATCATATTTCCCAATCCTGTGCATGGACGCTGTGCTCCTCACCACTTCCACTGAGAGCAGAGATGCTTAGAAAGAGTTTGAAAATAGATCAAGTTTGCAAAAGCAGCAACATCATGGGGGCAAATGCCTTAACTACCCAGGAGAGGGAGCTAAAGACAATTTCATCCCCTGATTTAAGCGATTCACAGTCAACAGCTCAAGGCAAACCTCATGCAACTAAGAAAAAAGGTAAAAGCTACTGCCTGAGATGGTGTCTTTTCAAGTCCCCTTAAGAGTTGACTGCATTTGCCACAAAAAAAAAAAAATTAATGCAAGTTGCAATTTCCACAGAACCTACAGGATACTTTCTTAAATGAGAATAGAAACTTTTCAAAAACAATTCTTGAGCAGAATTTGTAAATCAAGGCTTTCTAATGCAATGCTGCAGAGGGAAAACTGACAGTGACAATTGCTAGGTTAATTCTGTTAAGATGAAAGACCTGATAAATTGCACCTCAGTTAGTCAATTCAGAATTTTCAATAATCTAAAGCACTAAAGCCCACTATTTTCCAAAGAGCAATGAGACACTTAAGAGGCTCAGCTCTGGTTGCTTACCCCAGTCTTCAATCTATTACCAAGCAGAAAATTAAAAAAAAACAAAAACAACAACAACAAAAAAAACCACCCAACAACAACAACAACAAMAAAACCCCCAAAAAACCACCAAAAAACCCCCACCAGAAAAGAGCCCCCAGTGAGAGATTCCTGAACAGAAATCTCCCAAGAAAATATTCCTGCGAGGCAGTTCAGAGCRCTTGCTGCTGAATGCAAAGCCGATACATCGACTGGCAACAGAGAGTGGGGGGGGGAAATAAACTTCAACTCTTAAACAACTTTTTTTTTTTTTCCTGGTCTTTTAAGGATAGATTTGGGGAAGGAGTCCAAGTTTTCCTGGACCTCATCCCCCAGTCGCCTTTGCACTGCCTGCATCCCAGTGCGATGCTTTGCTTGGTGCAGCTGCATGAGCTCCCCAAACTGCCTGGCCGGCGAGCGGGACCCCTGGAAACGCTGTGGGGAACCGGGAGTTTGATTTCCAATCAAAATCAATGGCAGCTTGAAGCTGAACTCCGCTAGGGAGGGTTTTTTTTTTGGTGAAACAAAAAAACCAGACAGTCTTAAAAGGCTCCTGCCAAGTCAGATCTCCAATAAAGTCCTTCCTGTTTGCGGGGAGCAGACAGGCAGTGCACTTGTAGCATTAAAYCTCACCAGGGAGAAGGCATTCATGCGATCTATAGAAGAGTCATTAAAGGATGTGGGTCCTCTGCCCCTAGAAAACTATGAGGACGAGCACTTCTACTGGGCTTGAAATATAGTTAATGCTAGTTTACTGGGAGCTTTGAAGACCAGCCTGAAAAAAACAATAATCAGAATTCAAACATGTATGCAAGAAAAGTGATTTATGTTCTAAAAAGAGATTTCAGTGAAAGGAAGGGTTTTGAAGTCGCTGGATGCATGGGTCCTGCCATCGGCACGCTGCCCGGCGGTACGTAAGGCACAAGCGTTCATCGCTCTTCTGCTCCCGGACACAACCAGAACTCAAATGTGACCTTTGCTAAAACGGCTGGGAGATACCTGACCCCAACGCCGGGCTCTCCATCAGGCTGCCAGGGCTGTGCAGGTCTYGGACAAAGGCCAGACGCCATCAAACGCTGACACAAGGGTTAAGAGAGTTGCTAACAGGGTGGCAGGATGAGTGATCAGATCCCTTGTTTCATCAGAGGGTAAAAATGACAAATGAGAATTGATATGATAGCCTGGCACATGAAAGCTTTTACTTAAGACAAGTCATTCAGAACTTTAATCAAAAACTGCAAGCTATCTGTACAAGAAATGGGATTTTGTCTTTTAAGCTCAAGTTTAAAAGGATGCACTAAAAAAGGATGAGGCCACGTAAAAAGCAAAAATATCCTGATTCCAAGTGGACAGAGGCAGCCTATAAATGACAAAAATCAAACACAGACAGGGTGGTTCATTTTGCAACTGCTCACATCACTAGCCGTTACTTCAGATAAAAATTACACGGCTAGTCATCGTGTCATCTGATCTTGCTATTTAGACTCACTGTGGCTGAATAAGGAAGCCCCAGAAATACAGCTTTGAGAACTGCAAGAAAAAGTTGGGGTTTTTTGTCAGCTAACCTAAGGCTCTTGTGTAAATCAGCAGCTCTGCAGTATCAGCAACAGAAGTATGGGATCAGCTAAACTGGAACCAGTTAAGAGGAAAAAATTGAATTTAAAGTGTGCCTTGTGATGCTGAGTTTTTCTTCTACCCTTATTATGCCTTTTAACTGTTTCCCTCCATTGGAGGCATTTGTGGCAGTCACCTTCACTCCATCAGCCCCGCTCCTCTCCACGGGCTCGGTTTTAAAGAACTTTTCCATTTCTCATTAGTTGTGATGGAGCCTGAAGGACACGTGAGCGATGCAGCAGCTTCTGCTCAAGCCTGTAGACAATGTGAAATAACTGAAAAGTATTAATTGCCTCATATTTCTCAGCAGAGGTTACTGACTGGAACCCAGAGGTAACCTAGGTCTCACGATGCACATTTTTGCCAGTCACCATTTCGGCAAGAACCACCTGCTTTATCTGCTTTTGCCCCTCCAAAGCAGCAGATGCTCCCCAGCAAAGCCTTGAAATTTCATGGTGCCCTTATGTATCATCAGTACATAAAGGCCATGCAAGACTGGAGGGAAATATAGGGATGGTGCAAAACAAGCCTCATTTCCAAATAAGACCAAGGGCTTTGGTACTGACTGTTTTATTCAATTCCGTAGGCAGGCATCGAACCTGAGCTGTGGCAGGATTTCTGGGATAGTGCCATAACCCTGAGGGCTCGCTGCAGAATTTGGGTCTTGAGGTCAGTTCAGTTCAAGCTCCAGAAGTTTAAGGGCATTAAGCTTTTGAAGATTTATGTCAATTAGCTTCATTACAAGGTATATTTCTAAGCTGGAGCCGCTCTTGTACCTACTGTCTGGGATCTTTATCTAAAAGACGTTTACTTCAGCGGATCTGGAAGCCTGCGAGGTTCTTTAGTCTCATGGGATCATTTGGAGCAAGAATCACTTGGTTCCAGCCAAGCTTTTCCTATAACCAGTCACCGGAATAGGTGGGGAGGGAGGGAAGAGAGGAGACGAGGAAAAAAGCATGTTTGTTCAAGCAGCCCCAGCTCCCTCCGACTGTCTCCCAGCAACAGAGGCAAAGCGCTTTGCAGATCTCTTACGCTGTGCCGGGACCCAGCTCTGAAGACGTGCGGGGACTGCTGCCGGTGCTGCTGGGAAAGGCAAAGAGCACAAGAGCATGTTTCCATGGCAGATTCAAACCCCACATTTGCAGCCCCTCTTTGGTCAGAGCTACGACTCTGAACGCTATTTGGCAAGAGCCAGGTAAGCTCCCTCCCATCAGATGCTCGTTACAACAAAATCCCATTTATTTCCCAGCATTTTAGCATTGGTAGAGCCAGCATTTCACCCTCGCCCCACCGCTCTCCATGCTTGGATGCCCTCTTCCACCCTTACCCACTCGCAGTTTTGCTCTTTTGCAATGCAGGATGAAGGATAAGAGAAAGTTTTAACTTGATTTTAAGAAAGGTCGGCTCCTCTGCTGTGTTTCTCGCTGGGAAGAAGCAATGCCTACTGCAGTACTATGGCCCTGGAGAGGAYGGTGCAGGATAAAAGGACTCTCCGGGTCTTTTCACTTCCTTTAAATGTAGATAAGAGTTTTCTAAAAACAACTTCTCCCCCATGCATGGAGGTAACAGGTGCTCAAAAGCTGCAGACAAGAGGACAACGTGATTCCGGATCACAACCCGCTCTGCTCTCAACAGACTGGATGAGTTCCCCTGCCCAGGGCAGGTCGCCACGGTCTGACACTGTGAAAAATTTGCTTCCTTCCCTGTATCCCTTTTCCATAGCTGGATTCAAAGTGCAAATTAACTCTGGGTGCCAGGTCAAGTTCACTTGTTTCCATCGCACTGCCCTCCCCTAATACGAAAGGGACTTGATGCTTTTCAGATTCAGTCCCCAGCACTGACAGCTCTGCAGTCAAAACACAGCGGTGAGGACTTGCAGGTGCTTCTTCAGCACTAAAACACCCACGAACTTTTCCTCAAAAGCAGAGAATTGCCTTGTGCTATATAAAACTGAATGGTAATGAAATAATCACATGGCAAAGGATTACCTTTCACAACCCATCCTTTGCTAAACATCAGTTTGTGCACGGTTATGCACAGTCAAAACTGTATTAAAATTAATGCAAAGGGAAATCCTGCTTCACGCCCTCGGGTCTCCACGAAAAGAAAACACTCTCCCGAGTCACACACCAACTCAAACACCTGTTTGTTGCTGATCATCTTGATTTAACTGTTAAGAGGTTGCAAAGATAAGAATACAGGGGAAGGACACAAACCTAAAGAGGGAATGAAGGCTTTAAAGCATCCCTGTCCTCTGCAACCAGTCCTCAGCTGCACTCTACGGCACTAAGATGGGGCTGGAAGAGAAGATACCTTGAAAATAGCCTATGCTACAGTTTTTTAGGCTGTTCTTTCCCAGTGGTTAATCATTAAAATACAAAAATACCATGTTTAAATATAGCGCTGCAGTTTGGACTTAGTTGTAGCCTGAACACTCAGTTCTGATTTGTTTTGGCTTAACCTGTTTTTTTCCACTGAAGCACCAAGCATCCGTCCCTGAACAGGTTGTGGGGTGGGTTTGGGGTGGGGTTTTTTATGTTTTCTTTTTTTACACCCACAGACATAAAACCACAAAATCCTTTTGCCTCCTAAATTAATACAATCATATCTGTTATTCCTAATCTAGAGGGGTAGCTGGCTCCACGCTATAAAGACATTTTAGCCAATGAGGCTTGAAACCCTACCAAGAAAGGAGACAAACTATTGCAAAGCTAAAATACTTTGGGAGAAGGAAAGGCTGCAAGGATGGGAGAAAACCCTTCAGCAAACCCCAAAGCAAGGGCTGCGATGGGAAGGAGTTGCAGAGTGGTTACCAGGATTGAAGCACACTGTTTTTTTTTCACATTTGCCTATGTTTTGCCGAAGAATAAAAATACCCCAAAAAAAGGAGCTGGGTGCGGCTGAGAGTCATCCCGGGGCTGGGGAAGTGGTAAGCGGTAAGCTCTTCCACACAGGCAGGCAGCCACGAAAACATAGCAACTGGCAATTTACTCCAAAACAGAACTTTATCTTAAAACAAACTATCCCGAGCGACTGAGTTCCGATTAATGGAGAAAAAGGTATTTGTTTGTAGAAGGCCAGTAAAAGCCAAGCCAGCTTGGAGGACATGCTGGATGCTGAGGTTTGTTCTGCCGGCAAGACAGAGGACATTTCAACACCAGAGACCTGCAAAGTAATTCCCCACCTCACAGCGCTCATGGCAGAAGCATCTAATGGCTTTCGACATGAGCAGGATGCAAAATACCTCCTTTCCTCTGATACCTGCATGACCAGCAGGAGACAGGACCTACATCTTCTGGGAAGACAGTGGTGCCAGGTACAGGGCATCGAAGCCTCCAGGGACCCTCCTCCTTGGAGGGCACGCATGGCCCCGCAGAGGCATCACGCCACAGCCAGCCCTGATGAGCTTCGTTTCCACTCCCCTGCCCTGACGGACATGAAGCTGTGGTGTCCATATTAATCTCTCCAGTTTTTCCACCCCAGAGCCAATGCTGAAGTTTGCAGCCAGCGAGTCCATTGAGAGAGACAGAGGACGATTAAACAAGTCCCAGGGTCTTCTATCACCAAAATAAAAGACAGCCTCATGCAACATGAGCTGTCTGCAGCAACTCATTTGCATGCAGGGAAAGGAAGCTTCATTCAGAAAGCACAAAATTGAGCAGCACTCCATTAGCGTGACACTCACCCATGTTCGGGGGCGTCTTTATGCTACTGGAGCTTTCTGGAAGGGGCTTAGTAAAACCTCACCTATGGCTGAAAAGCCCTTACATTTACCATCAATATAAATGCAGAAGTTTTGTTCTCAGTCTCTGCATGCAGCATCAGTGATTCCCAAGGACATAGCAAGGTTGTCCTGGGAGAAGAAAAAAAAAAACCAACACATATATACACGTGCATGCCAGCATTTGGATGACCAGATATTGCTGAGAGCTACAGCTATCCTACCCCAGACAGTTTATAAGCAGGGTTTCCCCCTCCCTCCATCCCCTCCGAGAACAATAGGTGGTCAGAGCAACCAGCTGCTTCGGACAATGATCTGCACTGCTGTTCTGCAGCTCTGCAGGCCTAACACCCCGCACTCACATCCCCAACCAAGCTCCATAGTTAGGCTCTGAGCCCCACAAAACAGCTCTGTTTAGAGTAAATGCATGCTTCCCTGCTTCGAAATTAAGAAGGCCAACCAGAAGGGTAGGTTTGCATATGTTAACTAGGAGGTTGGAAGTGTGCCTAAGACACCAGGCTATGTCGGCCAACCTTTCCAGGCAGTGCTCTCTCTTTCCAACACCTCCCTCACGCACAAACACACACTCCTTTGCAGGGAGCTTATTTCTGAGAAGCCAAATAYTACCATTAAAATCCAGATATGCCTTGAGATACAAAGGAGAGCCCCTTTGATGCTTTTATCCTGGAAAAATAGCTTTTAGAGCTAACTCAGGGGCACTGAAGAAAAACTCCAATCAAGTGTTTTCCCATTAAATCACTATAACAACTTCAGACTTGTTAAATCAGGTACGAACAGAACGAGATGTAACAGATTGCTTTATTCTACAGCTCTTCACAGGCTCCTCACTGCTGCATCAGTCCCTGATACCTGGGAAGCCCCTGAGTAGGGAACTACATGTTATCATCTAGGGATGATTTAGAGTTGAAGGTGTGTCTGTGCACGTGCACATACATATATGCACACACATGTTAACTACAGCACGTTGCCTCTGGGAACCAAACCAGCAGAAAATGGCTTTTTTTTTTTTTTCTTCCCCTTGAGGTGCTTTCTGTGGTTCAGCAGTTCACCCAAAGGTGACAGCAGCATCCCCACCTCTGTGACACGGGGGGAACTGTCAGCTTGTGCCATCACCAAGAGCATTAGGGGACAGCGTAACGGGGTTTCTCCTCAAAACCTCTCCTGCCTGGTGCTTCCCGAGCTTACCTTCCCTTGTGATAGGATTTCTGGTACCACGTGCCATCGCTCATCTCTTTCTGAGCTCTGCACATAGCAAGGAAAAACCCCGTGTGGGGTCAATGCCTTCCGCTTCCTCTGTGGCCCCTTCCCAAATTGGCAGCTTAAAATCCCCAGTCCAGAAGCCTGGTCACAAGGAAGATAAGCTATGGCACGCCTGCACATGCATCAAAGAAACAGAAACACTGAGCAATAAAGTTATTCAGATAAAAGTCTATAATTAAATAAAAACACGCAGAACCAAACGGCACACTATCTACCATATGTATGGTATTAATGCATTATAATGACACCCCGCAGCATAAGCATAATTAAGAATATATCAGGATTCCCATTATAAATCCTTATTATTAAGGGGTTCATAACCTATTGTACAAACTCGCCTGGGGCTAGAGCTCGGCAGACAAGATAGCAGTTCCAGCAGCATATTTTATTCTTGAAAGCTACTTACAAAGTTGGGTTTAAAGGTTATCAGTATTTTAAATTTCTGCAATTCCAAGTAAGTGTCAAGGGTTAAGACTTCATTATTTCTAAGCTTCTACAACTGAGGGATGGGGCAGATTTGGTTTAAAATTATAAAAAAACCAGACAAGCTGCTTCTGCGGTTTAAAAACCCCTTCAAGTACAACAAACACCTCCAATCACAAAGTGACCAGTCTCATTACAGCCTAACAGGCTAGYTGGAAAAAGCATGGGAGAAAAATAAGGGTGCATTAGGTCAATGGACAATGCTGGGGAAGCACAGAACACCTCCATCTGATGCTTCCATTTCATACCAATACCACAGCAACAAACCCCAAATACACAAAGGGAAGATCAACCATGAGCTGTACGGTTGCCTGAAAAAGATGATCCCTCCTGCACACAAAGCCTGACTCTCAACCTTCAATATCATGGTTGAAAGTTTGCATCAGACACTTACGAGGTGACTCTAGCTGAACATGAGATGCTGCTAGCTGTTTCCAACTGTTTTATGGATTTTCTAGTAAACAAGAGCAAGTTATTTTGGGGTTGATGGGAGGAAAAAGAAAGCAGAGCTTTTTAATCAAGATTTAGGATTTTCTTTTTTAATTGCTGATTTGTGAAATCATCTCTCAAGGGATGCGGTGTACGGTCCAGAGGGGACGGAAGAGGTCAGCACAAGCAAACGACTCAAGTGGCAATTGCATAACGGTGCCGAATAGCAACACCCTGCGCAAGAGTGACGGACTGAATGAAAAAACAGCTTTAGCTAGCCTTTTTGAGCATCTCAAAATTAACACCCAATTTACACCACGAGTCCCGTAAATGGCAATAATGCCCCTACTTCTACATTTTCTAGGCTTCTCGGTGCAATGCTAATCGCACTGGCCCAACTCCTCCTGCTTCTCATTTCAAAAGTTTAGGAAACACATGGTGAAGACACCTCAGACAGCCTTCCCCCACAGCCATACTGAAATGAAGTCCACTACATTTGACATGCTGCTTCACATTTATTAGCTGCATCTCTAAGCTCTTGCTGCTCTGCCAGCCCGCAGCCCTGCAAAGTGAAGCACGGCGAGCGCCCAGGGTCGCACGCTGAACTCGCTGCAGCTTCCAAGCATTTTGCAGATTCACAATAATTGAGGTTTGACGTGACAATAGCACAGATAACAATAGAGGGGCCAAAGCCGACAGAAAGGCAGCTTTTCTAAAAGCCAACACGACACAGGCTCAAAATACCACTGTGATTAGGGCACTCGCAGGCAGCGGGCAAGCCAGCATGCAGACGTTCATCGGGCAGACAATATAGCAGGTGCTGCCTTAACAAGCAATTAGGTCCTGCCTGCTTCCCTGTTTATCCTGCTGATGCAAGACCCCGGAAAAGTCTTTGGTTAATGGATACCTGATATTACTAACTGATATTGCATCCCTGAAGGTGGAAGCAAGGCTGCTCAGACCCGGCTGGGATACGTCCTCGGAGCAGAGGGATGGCTGGATCGCAGCCTCCACCAGGATCTCTGAAAGGGATGGAGTTGCAAATATTAAGAGCARGAGAAGGATCTGGGCCAATAACCTGCTGGCTCCTTAGCGCAAGTGTAGTCCTGGGAAATTTGGATCTGGGCCATGAATCTCATTTCTAGATTGGTGACAGCACATAAACCACTTCTGGTTTAGTTTATGTTCCTCAACATCACCATCCCATAGAGCAGAAGCCTCATATTTCATCGCTCAATATATTCTGCGTATACAAAAGATACCAGCCTGTGTTATGAGCTCAGCATAACAAATACCAAAGGCCTGGAAAATATAATGCTCAATTTATTAATTCAAACCTAAACTACAAAAGCAAGCCTGTTGTTTGAGGCACRTTTCAACACTTAAACTTCAGAGTTCCCATGCTATATCCTCCTCCAGCAGCATGTGCTTTCCTCACACAACGCGAGGACTCACTAAATTTGTTATTCATTTCAAGACATTCTGCAACTGTTCATTAGTGATAAAGGCGCACACATTTTCTGGCTTAATATGGTCTCTGAGAAACTCATTTGGATCGGGATCAGGGACTGTTGCYTCATACCACTCTCCAGTCTGTGTTTTTGTACAAATCCCAGAATTACAAATCTGAACACATACCAAAAGGAAAGGAACTTATGGTACAAATTTGTATTTCACAACCAGTGCGTGGTGGATCTGCAGATTCAGAGCCCTCCAAATATCAATGTTTTTTGACAAATACCCAGTAAAATTGGATGTTAACATGACAAGAAAGATGGCCAAATGCAACAATGCATCTGCTCAAAACAGTGAAATGGCTGGACGCCAGTTATTTTGAACTCACAATAAAAAAGGCAAAAACCCCTTAAGAATATCGAATATTGAATCGATTAACTGTCTTCACAGCTACATTTTCATACTCTCRCATCCTAACACACAACGCCAAAAATGATTTGTTAGGCTCTTGGTGCAAAGGTTGTCTCCAGCGTGCAGGATGCAACACAGCACAGCGAAGCCCGCTTGGAGACTTTGGGTAGAGCTGCAGAAATGCTTTTTTAAAAATAAAAACTTCTGAAGTGCTGGAAGATGCATCGTAAAGTGGAAGAGAACATAATGAAAGACTGAATTTAGTAAGGACACTGAGGCCGGACATTTCTGTTCCTGAAAAAGAGTCCTGAAAATGCTAACGATCACAAGATCGTTACATAACCAAAATATCCGTCAGAGCACGAATAATTTACATGAAAGAATCAAAAGCTTCTGATTCAGAAATACTGAGTTAATACACTTGAAAAGTTAACAGAAACACATAGCAGCAGTGAACTGAAATTGTTATATTATTCTAGTGCACTGGATGCACCCATGCTAATTTAGATCCACGTTCAGCCTTTAATTGGTGACCTATAAATAAGAGGAGAAAGAAGTCATTGTGCATTTAGATCTGTATTGAGGATGTTTTCACAAATCCTTTTGAATGCATGGATGGAAGGTTTCTTCCACGCACAGGGCAGCCAATTAAGCCGCTATGTCTCATTGTATTTTGCAAACCTGCCTTAGGGAGAGCTGTCCCGGATACCTGTCCGGTTCCTGATGAACTGATACAATTCAAAGAGCTGGCAAATATAATTCTTGCTATGTCTAAACCTTGCTGCTAAATACAGGAATAAAGTATGCTTGGTCTTTACATTTGCCTTTCAGACCAGAACACCAACCAATTTTACCTACAAAACTGGTAAATTGTCTTAATTTGGCTTGGTTTGGCTTAGTTCAGTATTGGTTTATAATTTTAACAGGCTGGCCATTTGCAATAGATACAAAGAAAACCTGTACAGTGGAAACACAAAAGCTTTCACCTCAAAAAGTTAATCAGGATGGAGGAAATCTCGCCAYTGGGGGCAAAGGGAAAAGAGATTCGACACAAGGGACGATGTAAGAATTCCTGACCTTAGCACAGGAAAAATCAAGAGGAAGCGTTGGGATCTGGAGATAATAATCAGCCCAATAATTAAGTTGATTAAGATCCTGATGGACATGCTTGTTTAGAATAGCAGAAATCAGAACAAAAATACTGACCACATTACTGCTTTTCCCCTAGACAAAAAAAAAAAAAAAAAATATAAAATATTTCAAACAGACAAAGGGAAAACTGGAATGAGAGCTTAGGTCAGCTCTAGGCAAGGGACATCGGCCGAAAAGCATGCCAAGTATACCTCGCTTTGAAAACAGGCTCTGCCTGGTCCCACAAGCCAAACCAGGGCAAATGAAGCATTAAGATTTAAACACCTGAACCAAAAGAATAAATTAAACATGTTAGGAGGCATAGGCTGCTGGCAAGCAAGGAAGGAGCCTTGTGACCCGCACGGCAGGGATGTCCTTGGACCATGCAGGACCACGCGAGCCAGAGATGCGATGGCCAGCCTGCATGCTGCAAGGTGGTATGAATATGGAGAGGCTGAACATATTGTTTTCTCAACTGCGTTTCTCACTTGAAACACCAGGTTTTTGATCTACAGCACGGGCCATACAGGAACTGTTACCTGGCAGGTAAGCTGCATGAGCTTGTCAGAACAAAAACCACTGAGCTTTTACAAGATGCAATTTCACCAGGCACAGAAATAGCAGCTTTCGCCCTGAATAACAAGAGAAATATTTGCATTTTCTTTCAACACCAGCTCACAGCTCTGAATTTCAACTTCTGGGTGTCGTTTTAAGGCAGTGGCAGGTTTTACATCAAGAGCTTTCCTGAAAGTTTCACATTTCAATGCAAATGTTCTTAATCCTCAACTGTAAGCGTGTAATTAAGGCACTAATTCCACTAGGTTCTTAAGCACCCAAGCAGTCCTGACAAGGTTAAACTGAGCTCGAGTATTTAAAGCCACCCCACAGCAGCCACAACTTCTAACAACTTGCTCCCCAGCTCCTCAAAACCTGTGACGGAAGGCATGACAGACGTACCGTTCACTCCTGGCATCCATCCTTATGTGACATTAAGATCCCAAAAATGGGTCAGCAACAGGTGAAACCATCACATCCACAGGTACTGCAAATAGGAAAGAATTCCTTCTGCAGCGATAGAAACATGGAGCACCACTGCAATTATTCATAGGAGATGATGGTTGTCCAGTGCCATAATTAGCTACAGAATATTCATTAGTTCTTCAACTAATTCACTTGGGGAAAAAACCACATCAAAGTGGTGGACTGTGCATCTCCTTTTTTCTAAAAAAAAGCTAAAATAAAATGCATGTTTTATTCAGTTCCCAAAGTTTCTTTTGAAGGAGGTTTAATCTCTTCCTAAAAGAGCTAAAGACAGAACACAAGGCAACTACCTCATTTTGTGAAATTGATTCTGGAACCTCTGAGCCCAGCGTTCATTACAAATTCAGCATCGGAGCCACTTACTTGATAGCAGACAGCTGCAAGTGGAGGATTAAGGGATGTCAGGAGCCAGGTCTGAGGCTAATTCTCAGTAGCCTGCCTCATTATTCGCCCCTGACACTTAACAGATCATTTTTCTTACTGGTACCTATGACCCAAGAAGAGCAGCTAAACTCAAACATCATCCTCTCTGCTCGGAGCGTGGATGCAGATGTGGGCTGGTGACACCAGGTTGTACAGATGCACCTCCTGGTTCATACACATATCAAGAACAACCACACCGCAACCCTCAAAAACCAAAAAAATCCCCCAAGAAGGGCATCCCGGCTGCACTGCCACACAGGCAGGAGCACGAGGTACGAAGCAGAAATGAACAACAGCGATAACTGCAGGAGCAGCAGCGCATCAGAAACCTATCACAAAAGGCACTAAACCTCAATTCCTGAAGCCAAGACACCGCCCAACGTTTTTGCGTTTTGCTGAAGCCAAACATCTCCCCTCTTCCTCCTCCTCCTCTACAAACAGAGCTCATTTATCTGCTATTGGCATTTAGAGGTTCTCACTTCATCACCTCACTTGGTCCTGCAAGAAGCAAGGCTGCATAGGACACAGCTTCCAAACACCTGTACATCATTTTTATCAACCTGACAGCATCTGAAGGACAGAAAGCATTTGTCACAGCCTGACTTCTCCTCAAGCCACCCCAGTTTCTAAAGGACTATTTTACAACATCCTCAAGCCCAGCCATCATCCCTCCGCCACTTCCCCCAGGAGATTACATCCCCGCTAATTACTCTCACTGTCAGGAAGCTGCTTCCCCAGTGGAGCTGTGGCAGCTCAGGGAATGATTGTGATGAAGTTTAACTTCATCTTGGTCAGGCTCTCTCCTTTAGCACAGACACACTGATCTATCAAATGGATAAAAGGATCTGGAAAAAAATGCAACAGAAGCTGGGGCAAGGCGAGAAGGAACCATTCAACACCTAAATCTGGCCGAGAGCTATCAGATAGCATGGGCTCAGAATAAAGCAAAGTTGTTGCATACCCCTTAGCCTTTGTTAAACAGCTTACTGCTCATATTAGACATGTATATGTTGCCTTTCAGCCAAAGAGCCTAAGGAATAGCTTATCATCAAGACAGAAATCAGTTCAGCCCCTCCTGGATCGCACCCTGCGGGTGGAAGGGTTTGCTGAGCAAACTCCAAGGGACTCCAGTACCATTTTGCATGACGCAAGGTTTGCCTGCCTACGGCAGGGCTCGTGCATGAACCTGGGCAGACGTGCAGGGCTGGAGCTGCTCTACAGAGGAGAAAGGCAGAGCAGATGTGAGTTAATCTGCCCCAGAAAGGGGGCTGGCAGCCGAGCYGGGCACCAAGAGCCCCCTCCTCCTTCAGGAGTGCAAACACAGTTTATTCTCCTATACAAAATTCATAGTGAGCTGCAACTGCTGCGTGTTCATCTCACAGCTGCTAAATATTTACGAGCCGATTACGAAAAACAAATTTATCTCTTTAGCCCTCAGCCAAGTTTGGAAGGATTCAAATATTTATTCTGACTAGGAGCTCTACCCCCTCGCACACTTCCTCTTCCCCACCTTGCTTCCCACTCAAGCGGAAGATCGAGCATTTTCAGTCCTCACCCCTCTCCCTGGGCAATACATTGCTGTTTGCTTTAATAGTTCTCTGGCTGGCTTGCRAAGAGTTTCTATCCGACAGCAGCTGGAGGGAGGACACCACGTGTGTGCTCACGCTCCCATGAAGGAGCCGGTGGGCCAGGAGGCAAACGGGACGCACGCTGAACATCCTTTGCAGCACGGAGCACAAAGCAGCGCTGTCGGCATCTGTTATTTGGGCCAGGCCCTTGGAGCAGGGGAGCTGCAACTGGGAACAGGGATGAGCTTTGCCAAGTGAATCATTTCTTCCCCATCCCACCCTTTTGGCAAAGCCGGCACCACCTTCCACTTCCAACAAAGGGCAYTGGCAGCACTCGGCTGGGGAAGGGATGTGACCCTTCACTTCCAAGCAGCAGATTTTCCTGCTGTCCCCGGTCAGCGAGACTAGCTGAGCACAGTCACCCATGGCCCAGAGCGATGCTAGCTCAGCCTCTGGCACGGATCCCATCTGTCCACTGACATAAACAAGTCCCTCCCCAAGTCCCCGGCGCCCCGAACAGACACACCTACTGCTGGCAAGGCCAGCGGGCAAAATCCTCAGCTTGTTTGCTACAGCTGCATGTTGCATAGAGCTGCACATGGATTACTTTCCTCCTCAGTTGCCTGCATAAAGACTATTAAAATTAACAGAATAATGCATATAAATCTGCCATTGTTTCCCCTCAACACAGAGGAAGAGCCAAATCATTCCTAACAAGGGTGGCTCAACAAGGTTTTCTATTAGCCTGGTAAATTCAGAGGCTGCAAGTTGCATCTAATTCAGAGCAGCTGCATTATCCCATTCAGGGAACTAATTAAACCTCCAACAACAGCACTACATTTATGTTTAAATCTCATTGTTGCCATTATGACCAGCCAGATCAGCCCCTTTCTGCACATACAAATCACTGCAGAAAAACCCCAAACATTTCCCACAGGTGCATCTTTACCATTTCTTACCATAGGAGTCTACTTTAGGATATTTTATAGCAAGAACTGGCCTGACTATATAAACTACTATCAGCAGCTCCCTTTTATGCTGCTTCTATAGAAAATTGCTCTGCCCCGTGAACCATGCCCCTCCTGCTGACAGCATCAAAGAGGGCAACCCTTGCACCAGTAGTCAGAATGAAACCCCAGTCTTTGGAAATTAAAGAGCAAATCAAGCTAAAGGCAGTGAATCACCAGCTGCTGGCTTGTCTCCCTTCTTACGAGAATATTTAACTTTACATAGTGTTTTTCAGTGGGAACAAAAACATTCTGCAAAAAGAGGCTATCGCCACCTCACGGATGGGGAAACTGAGGCAGAGAGGAGAAACCTTTGTCCAGAACCATTCAAGCTGGTCTGTGACAGCCATGAGACCCCAAGGCAAATCAGTGCTCTAGCCACAGGATGCTACTACCAGATTAAAGCAACTCCACAAAATGTTTAAATCACACCATAAACCAGGAAGACAAATAAAATCATCAGGTTTTGACAGTATAAATTTTTTTAAGTTAGACCTGCCCCATTGTAGACAGATGTGAATTTTTCACATTTTTCTTCGATTTCCTCACCTAAACATAATGGGAAGGAAAAGCAGATTTTCCTCTTGTGGCTTGTTAGGCTGACACTGGGTGGAAATGATGCTTTTTGTTTACAAGCAGGGAAGCGGAGCTGCGGGTTCATTTCTCTGAGCAGAGGAAGCACAGGCACACTAACACTTGACCTCTGCTACTAGTAAAGTCGTGCAGCACTGTAAAGCCAAAGGCTCCTTCCCTTTCAATGTTTGCTGTAAACAGTTCGGTTAGGCWTGAAAAGCACAGTGAAAATTATCTGGTCCTTTCAAATAAGCCTTCTGCTGCAGAATCTTTCATTCACATAGTACAACTGACCCAGGTAATTAACAGCAAAGCCTCTACAACCAAAACAGCTATAGAGGAAAATAGATATATTTGGCAACCCTGAAACACTGCAGGGAGTGAGAGTATGAACTGAAAGATGGGCTCGTACTGAGGAGGGATTCCCACTTTGCTTTTAGCATCTTTGACTACCTCCCTCTTCCACAAAAGATGATTTTATCTCCGAGTCAGGATCAGAGAGGCAGCTGAGCATCAGTCAGTGCACAGAGGACAGGGGCACGACCGTCCCACGAGTTTACGCGCCCGGCACATGCAGCTCCACACCCCYGGCACCACACCAGGGGTTTTATTTCCTTTCAGTGTACAAAGAGTGGTTCATCTGAGCTTATCTCTTCTGCAGCGCTGCTGCTCTACCAGCAGAGAATCATCTCCAAAGAATGTTTCAGTAATGCTGCGGTGCTGAATTTCAGAGGGACACTTAATCTCGCCTGAGTGGTTCACTAGGGCCAACTTTCTAAGCATGAAATATTTAACTATCCATGGGCCTCCTGTACTATAATAAAGTGACTTCTAACAAGCCTCTGAAATAAATATGTGAAGAGGAAAGCAGGAGCTATTAAATAGACAAAACACAGCCTAATTACTCTCTTCCTTCCGTCCCCATGAACCCAGGACACTACTTAACCCCCCCCAGCAGCAGGGACCCAGAAAAAAACATCTCCTCTGGATGCTGGGGAAGAATTGGAAAGAGGAAGTCAACATAAAGATTTGTGAGGAGCACTGTTATCAACTCTCCCTCATTTTGGGGATGTAAAAACTTATCTAGCTTGCCTAAAAGAAATCAAGCCCTGTATTTGAGCAACTTAAACTTTGAAAAGCCCCCCACTTCTTGCAATTCTGCTTCTCCCCTACTCCAGTTAAGCCTACCTTTTGGCATTGAACACCTTAAAGACTTACAAGTGAGCATTTGCCTGTTAATGTGATGTGAGAGTTAGTAAAAGTAGTGAAAACCACCCAGGACCCCCTCCGAAGGCCAGTGTGCTAGACAGGAGCTCATGCTGTACAGATTCATTCCTGGCACAGAAGCTCTTAAGCAAGGTCAGCCTTACCTCATCCCACTCCGAAGCAAAGGACGGGGACTTCTCCAGCCTCTTCTTCCCAGTGCTGCAGTTCGAGAGCGATTCGCTCCGGCTCCCCATGGCATCGTCCTCTGTCGGAGAGCAGGTCAGAAGATCAGAGTCCGATTTGGACAAGCTGCGGCTGAGTTTAAGCTCGGCTTTGGGCTTGCTCCCCGGGTGGGCTCTGCCCACAGCTCTGTCCCCCTCTTCCTCAGCACCGCCGGGGTGCTGTAGCACGTGGGGCGTGACTACAGTTTCAGGATCCGCCCGGTTGACGTGCGTGTGCTGGACGGTTGCGTAGACCACTTTCTGGTTTTGGTCTGGAGAGCTGGTCCGTACTGATCCAGAGGCAGGTAAGTCAGCATCCTCCAGCTGCATAGCAGGTGGGTGGCTTGTAGCTTCCGTGCCTCCTTTCTCCGTGGAGGAAACGAGCCTGAAAGGGTCCTCACTTATCTCACAGATCGGGGAAGAACCGTGAAGCAACCCTGAAAACTGCTCTGGAACCTGGATGTCCTGGCCGTCGGCAGAGTCCTGGCTGCGGCTGCCACTGCTCCTCCTGTGGTCTTCAAGGGGATGAAAACGGGGCGGGGGGGGGAAATTAAAAACATGGAAGAAGCAGCAAAATTCCAGCTCTCCCCCTGCCCTCCCTCAGCAAGGGAGGGAAAGAAAAAGAGAGAACAGTTCAGTATTGTTCCATGTGCTCAACTTGTACCCAAAGTCATGGCATTTATGAAATTCCAAACACTGGCCTGATTTATGCAATCTGGCAGCTCTCCTTGTTGTTTTATTCCTGTTAACACTAACTATCAGGCCTTGCTATATAAGGCTAAGAGAAGTGCTAACTATATCCTGCAGAGAGAGCAAGTGAGGTAGGAGAAGCAGACGGAGGCTCCTGGAACATCTGATACATTTCCATAAAGGCCAAAGTGTTATTTAGAGCAGCGTTCCCTGCTCTTGGCACGAGCTGCAGGGTGGGAAAACTTCTGGACTGTAATCAACCTGCGAGTTCCAAAATCCGTTCCCCAAAAAAACCACTGCTTTCCTCCCTAGTGGTTTCCGAGTTTAACCTCTCCTCCTTACTCAGGGGAGAGAAATAAACAGTTTATGCAATAAAAAACTTGATCAAAAAGTCTCTCTCTCGCAAGTGAACCACTGAACGCAGAGTGGTCTGATCTACTAACGCAGCGAGCTGCATGGAGTACCGGCTGTCCCAGAAATATGACACTGTTACAGCTACTCCTGCACCAACATCTTTAATATCAGGTATCAGGGCCCTGCGTAAATCATGAATAATTGACCGATCCCAATTGCCAAGCGTGTGCACAGACATACGTGTACTCACCTGGTCACATTACGCCCATTCGAACTGCAAAAGCAAAACTTTGTAAAGCTAAGTATAACTTCTGTTTACCAAGGATTCCTATACCTGCCCATAATTGCTTGCAAATTTTAACCACTTCCATTTAGTGCTGAAGAACTCTCTGAAGGTCTCTTCAGTCCGAGGACCAAAAAACCACACTGCAAAGGAGCATTAAGGCAAAGCACCCCAATAATGTCGCTCTGAAATGCGAGGAGGATGTTCAGATGTGAAGAGGAAATTGCTTGCTTTGCAAGGCAGCAGCTCTCGGAAGCCAAGGCAGAGGAATCCTCATTTCAGTGAGGGCAAAATACACTAATGAATTTTACTTATCTTTAACTAAAAGCAGCCTATTAGCAACAACAGTGAGATAACTCCTTCCCCCCAAGCATCCTTTCCAGCACTAGGCTTGACCAGGTCATTTTCAAACGCTAACACCCATCTGGTTTGGTGGTCTGTCCTCACACCAGAAATGAGGCAGGAAAGGACTGAATTAGTCATTTGTCTTTGCAAGCCGCTTTAGGTCCTGGGGTCTCATGCACTCTGTGTTTGATGAGCATAAGCTAGTCCCTCTCGCAGGCATTTGTTTACTCCACAGAAATGCTAAAAGCAGCTTGCTCAGTTGGCAGCTGAGTCAGGAACAGCAAAAGCCTGAACGGAGGTTAACTGCCAGGGCAACGCGCCGGCAGACCTTGCTTCTCGCTGGGATCAAGTGATGCGAGGGCTTATTTCATTCTGGATCCTATGAGTTAAAGATTCCAGGACAATGAAGTAGTTGTTGGTTATCTTGCACGGGCACATAAACCACAAGTTCTGCAACTGAAGTTGCCAAGGGGGAGGCACATCCCCTGCGGGCAGGTGGTGTCACCAGCATCATTCCTAATGCTGGCTGGGGAGTGCCAACAGCAGCACTGGATCAGAAGATCTCAAGACCAGACTATGTTCAGTTACTTTGCATAAAGTTATGAAGCTGTAATGCTGGAGAGAAACCTTAGAAGAGATCAGACATGCTGCATTCATAGGACAGACTGGTATTAATAAGAAAAAGCTACCGACCCGGTAAAAGGGACATAGCATTGACAGGGTAGTCACATTAACCTGATGGGGAGGGAAAAACTTTTGCAAAATCAACAGCCTTTCTTCTTAACCTCTTTCCTTCCTTGGAAATAATTTCTTCCATACCCCAGCTTAACCTTTGCCTTCAGCAGAAATGTCAGTAGAGAGGCGGCTGGTGAAAGTTTATGCCATGTGCTGGAACACTTGGGTCCAGCCAGAACACAGTGCTCCAAACGCAGCTCCAGAGACTCACAAAAGGGCTCCTGTTGAACAGAAATCACAGCTGCCCATTCATCCTTGAGCCAATGAAGAAGGACTTCGAAATACAAGGCAGCTGCCAGGGAAGGAAAGGATGAAGCAAGGGCAACAGCACTTGCTCAGAAGACGTGAGGAACATCTTGAAGGAGACATTTCAGAGCCTGCCCTGAAAGCTGCRAACAGAAGAACTAATGTAGGAAGGAAAGAGTCATCTCACTCCTTTTTATCTTTGAGGTGCACATGGCAGGAACACTGAGGGTTCCCCAGGCCTTACCTTTTGGGGTTTCAACTAAAGGTGCCTCAGGATGGCTAGCAGAGAGGCCAGAACAACCACCGGCCATCTCGGGAAGGTGTACCTTTTTGGGATGGGTTACTGACGTGATTCAGCTGATGTGCTGATCACTTTTCTCATGGCAAAGGGATGAACAGTACTCATTTTTCACGTGTGTAGTGAATTTGGAGAAGGGGAAAATAATATTTAGGTGCTAGAAAAGCAGAGACACCCCAGTTCCATCTATCTGCTGCACTCCAAGGGATTTGAAAGCATCCTCCTCCGGTTACACCTTTTCACTCAAAGGGAGTCATCCTTAACATTGGGACTTCTGTCCAACTCCCTTAGCTGATTTTATACCTAAGCACAGACATCTGACTGGTCCTGACTTCTTCAGCCAACGCCTACTTCAAGTTTCACCAACAGGAGAGGTTGCTTCCAACACCTAATGGGAACAGGAACACCTTTCTGGGTACGGACTGCCTCCCAGGGAGCATTCAATTAAGAGCTCCCCTGCCAGCAGACTGATGATTCCAGATACGGAGCACTTCCCTAAACTTGTAACACTAAGCTGCAACTGCCCTGCCTCGATCGAGTTTCTTTCCCTATATATCACCAGCAGGATTTGTTTCATGCCCCTGGATTAGGAGAATGAAGCTGTTATTGCAGCTGCTTTCTGCTCAAGCTCCCCAATCTTAAAACTAGCGAGGGCATATGCTAGCCTCTAACTTTGATATAGAAAAGGCTCCCTGTGCTACATCATGCCAGAATTTGTCAAGCGAGGAGCGTGCAAATCTACTTCCTGTGGCATAAAAGGCCAGAGAAGAGAGAGAAGCTGGTGCTACTTTAGAATTGCAACAATAACCTTCAACTGCAGTAAAGGCTGATTTACACAGTGAGGTACTGCATGTGAAATCCAGAAATGTACAATATGCTCCTATATTAGCATAAAAGCTCAGTCATTTTGGGCAGAGTTTATCCTCCAAAAGCTACCTGAACTCGTGCTCATTTGGACTCCCTCCCCTACTCCCCTTTCAAGAAAGGGCAATAAAACACTGCCCTAGTTGCTTAGAGAGATCACTAATGTGACCCTGCACGAAGCTTCTAAATACATCATGACAGCAGAAATGCATGCTTGGACCCGAGACATGGGAAAAGGGTCTGTCCTCCAGCCATGATAAAACCAAGGGAGGGCACGTAGGCTGTGGTTCTACGCTATCATTCATCTCGCGGCAAACCAAGAGGTATCTGTCCCTTCCAACCTTTGTTTGCGATACATGGGTATTGTCCCACAGATTCCCTATAGTGATACCCATCCCCCTGCTTCTATAGCCATACTCTGGCTCTGTGAAAAGATATTTTCTTTAAGTCTCTTGGCAGCCTATTTTTCATTGGGTCAGATATCTGGTTTAGAGCACAGCCATACATCTGGTTGAGCCAGTAGAACCATCAAGAAAAACTCTAACAGGAGGAAGGGAAAAGTAGGGACTTCAAGCTGGGCTTCCTATGGAAGCAGCACAGCAGAACCTCAACAAATCAGTTTTTTAATAACCACCAGAAGGAACCAAGTCAGTCCTACCTGCAGCTGATTACTGCCGACAGCACTTGTGGATGACTCTCCTGAGAAGCAAGACAGACCAAAACTCGGAAGTATTTTTCTCATTCATCCTCCATCAGGTCTCTCTGAACACAGCAGGAGTTGTACAGTCTCCTCCTGGTCAGTTCACCACTCTTGGCCTATTTACAAATCCCGTTACAAGGTCTGAATGCCCTGACTTCATGCATGCGATTGCACGTAGTTCCCTTACCAAAGGGGATGGGAAAGCATTTGGCTCAAACTACTTCTGATACTCTGCCCAAAACATTAAGCCAACTTTTCCTAGTGCTCCAGCATGTGACAGCAAACTGCTGTAACATACACAAAAGGCAACCAATGCCAGGCGGATAATACCACATTCATCTAGTCACTGGATACAAGACAACTTGCAGCAAGAGGAACAAAGGCAGCTATCACATATGAAAGGCACCATTAAAAACAGCGTGCCTGAAATTCAGCCTTTCAGCTGCCCTGAAAAGCCCTTCTCAATAGCCTGCAAGAATCAGTCCTTCTCTTCTGACCAAAGGCTCCTCCAGAACTCATCAAGTAACATCTAGAAGCCCAGCCTCTTAGACCCAGGGCCAAGAAGCAATTCAAAGCCATGCTTCAGCCTGTTCCTTGTCTTGGGATTGAGCTGCTGCCTTTGATGCTCCAGGACCCTTCTGATCCAGAGGTGGGAAAATTCTCCAACACCCCCCAATTAAGGCTTCAGTCCCTCGCTCAGTCCTTGTTTAACTTTTTGCCAAAACAACTCTGCTACTCCCTAAATGCATCTTCCCCCCTCCCATCAGCATATACCTCGCATTTCACACTCAGCTACGCCTGCTTCCCCATGCCCTTCTGGTATCTGACCACAACTACTGCAAAAGCTGGAAACATTTCCTTTTGTTCTCAGTGTAATAAAGCAGATTTCAAAGCTGATCCACTCTTCCAGAGCAGTTATGAAACTCCTGTGCAGAAAGAAGCAACCTGTAACGCTGTGAGAGAAAGCAAGGATGAACAACACAAAATAGTCAGTGCTAAAGACAAAAGAGAAAAATTGTCACTGCCTCATTTCCTACTGGGGTTGAGAAGCCTGAAGTCCCCAGGAGGACAAGCAGCAGGTGAAGGATGACATGGGGCTCTGTCAAAGCTCAGCTGCTCCTGCAGTATAGGGAGAGCTGCCAGCTGGGGACACTGCCACACAGAGAGTTGTGCCACAGGGAGCACTCTGAGATGTTTTGGAAAACAGCTGGTACCCTCTGGAGAAGGGGGACAAACAATCAGGTCCCTTTCTCCAGGTCCACCACAAAGAGCAAYGGGAGATGGCCAGCTTAAGAAATGCAAGAGATGAGAAATAGATTGGCTGGGCCCCTTCCCCCTAGAAGCAGCTCTTCATCTCCACCAGATGGAAGGCTCCACCGCATTAGCCATAGTGCTAATTGCATTTAAAAGAGCGGACAAGTCCTGGAAGATGAGAAAACTCAACTGCATCCTTGGATTTCTCCCACTACAACAGTGGAAAGGGCTCTAGGTTTGTTACAAACACACTAACACTTTCCATAGGCTGCAAACCCTGAAGTCACAGCTATTATCTTTCTAGCTGTACGTTAAAAGACAGGACTCTGCTCTGGATCCTTAATAGGCTAAAGATGCTTCCCACAACCTCTCCATGAAATGGGGCTCAGAGGGCCTGCAGTACCRACGTCTTCGGGTGTTCAGGGGAAGAGACTTGCATCAAGAACAAGCAGATGCATTACTTCGAGATTTTATTTTAATCTGACACATAATTACGACACACCTTCACTCATATTAATCAAGCCTAGACACGGTAGCCAGAGAAAGGAGCAAAGCCGTCAGGAATACCTTGCACTTGAATAACCAGCAATAGCTGCACACTGAAAAGATAGCCTGAAAGGTTCTGGTTCAATGGCTGTCGCCCAAGGACTATTCCTGGCCGGAGACTACAAAGCATCAACCTGAAAAGCACCCTAACTTTGCCTCCAGCAATAAGTGGCTTTGGCAAATGCTGGTGGGAAAACAATGACCTCTTGTGCCACGCTATACAAGCTAGGAGTGTGGCAGAACTCAAGGAATGAAAGCTATCATGCTGCAAGAAGGAAAATAAAAAAAGCTGCAGGTCTTACAGGGCAGTCAACGAGGCATCACATCGAGTCCTCATTATCTTCCGTTCATCCTCAAAGTGAGATGGTTTCCAGGTTTAGAGTCCAAACTAAATCCTTCCAAATTCCTGCTCAGGACTTTTGAATAACGCAAGAGGTGTTTTTTCTTTAAACAAATCTTTTGTTGTTGTTGTTGTTGAAGGAAAGCCAAAAAGCCCAGCAATAGCCAAACACAAGAGACAAGGTGTTCCCAGATCCTTTGTAAAGCACAAAAGTCCCTCTGGGAGAAGAGAGACTAGTTCAATACTTAACCTGGCTATATAGTGGATTTTCAGTCAGTTCTAGAAAGKGGGTTGCTCTACACATGTTTGTTTTCCTCCTTTGTTAGTTTACATCTCGAATTAGCTTTAATACACAGCAGGATGTTGATTTTAAGACCAGGATAGCAGGGCCAATCATCTGCCGATATAAACATGCAACGCCAGCAGGTCTTCAAATTCAGCTGGATGGAGAATACGGCTCATTTAAATGCTTGCATTGGTTCATCTCACTTGTAACAACATGGCACAGCCTTCCACCCCTCTGCATTTACTTGACTGTGCACAAGAATTGCTTATTTTCTAAGTTAACGGAGTAGGTCCTCACAATCTTAGTTGTCAAAATAGCAGAGTTGCCCTTCCTCCATGTACATTTTGTACAGGAACATTTAGATCTCTCCATTATAAAAGTGAGATTACCAGGAAACAAAACAATTGCAATCCAGACCCCAGTCACCCCACCCAGCAAAGAGTTTAATTGTTCCAGTTACTCTCTGCCCTCTGTATTTTCCTTAATGCATCTAAGCAAACAGCTCTGCTTTTTGGATGGTCACTTACCTTTTGTTTTCCTATCCACCGCAACTGGCTTTTTAGTTTCTGCTGTAAGCAACAGCTCGTAAGGGTGTTCCTCTTCCTCAGCTCCACTTCCCCTGCTCTTTCCTCGTGCAACAGAGGCCTAATGAAAAACAGCATAATGTAGTGCTCCACAAAGCAATGCTATTTATCCCAGCAATAAAGCACAAGGCCTCTTTATGCCATGGTTTAAGCAACGAATTGGCAGAGGCAACACCTTCGCTGTGGAGTGTGATCCAAAATGTAATACTCCCTCCCCCCCCCCTCCCCTTCAGAAAAAAAGACCCAAACCCCCTTTATTTTCTAGTATTTAAGGTTGCTGACAGCTTTCTAGCACTGACCAACTGATTCACTGCGCAAGGTCTGCAGACAGCCTGGAGGGGGGAAAAGAGCTGAGACCGTTATTCCTGTTCATCCCAACTCAGACTTACTGTTGCTATTGGAATTTGCATCGTCATTCACTATTTAGTTGCTGGCCCTATTAGGACATGGCTGAAAAAAAACCCAACAAAACAAAACACCAAAAAGCCCAAATCCCTRCCACCTTCTCAGAAGTCTCAGATCTAGCATTTCTAACCTCAGGATGCACAGCGTATTTAGGACTAAAGAGCCCTCAGGCAACACTGTATAAACTCGGTTTAACCTCAGGATGTGCAGCAGCGATTGTGCTCATTTAAATCCCAAAAAGCCTCTGATTAGAGCTTGTTTGTAATATTGGCGGACCCTCCAGCAAGCTGCTCTGGAAAGCCACCATACATGTGCAGGGATGTGGTCTTGATGCAGGATCCAAATGAGTCTTGCTGCAGACTCGCACATGTTGGTCTACCTCAACGCCAAGGATGACAGGCATTCGACATCCTTGGAGAGCGACGTGTGCCATCCCAGTGCTAATGGGTCTAAACTGGGCTTCAAGGCACCCTGCCTGCATGGTCAGCTGCCTTTCAGCACCATCTCCTGGCCAGACCCTGGCAGGTTGATGCAACCCTGTCCCAGGAGCCATCTGTGCCTACAGCCAACCACGGTGGGGTCAAACCCAAGCCAGAAAGCAAGTGATACCTACCTGCTGCCAAGACAGGGAAGAACAGGTCTGAACAAAACATCCCCCCAAGGAGGGCTCTCATACTGCTCACAGACTCCTGGAACTGCCACTGTCTAGACAGCAGACTAAGCACCACCTCCAACTTCTTCCCCAAAGTGAAAGCATCAGAGTTGCTTCAAGGGCAAATWGGTACCTACCCGACCGCAATCTAGCCAGGACCTCTGGAAGCTTAGGGAGTCTTGGAAAGACACCCAGGAGTCAGCAGCACAGACAGGAGTCCTGCATCCGTGTACTGTTCCTGCATAAGCCCAGCTGGCTTTTGAATCAACTTTCTCAATGGGAGGAAACAGGCCATGTCCAGCAAAGAAAGTATTTATTCTACCCGCTTCAAGCATGAGCTGTCAGGCAGACCTGCTCCTTTTCAGGTGAAGGAGCTCATAATGAGAAAATTAAGGAAAAAACTTCTGACCAGATGGTGGCACAAAAACATCAGACCGTAACAGTAGGTAACAGGCTCTCGCCAGAGATCTTGGAAAAATACTGCACAGCAGCAGCCTGTCGTAACAGTTGTAGCCTGAACCTCAAGCCAGGCACTAGTATACTCCTAAGACTCCTGCAGATGATGATTATTGTGCTGTCCTCTTTCAAATGCACTGAACATGTTTGAAGGCAGTAGCTCCCTAGCAGCACGCAATCCCCAGCTTTTGCTTTGTAAACTTTTGTGCATGCATTTATAGGCCTGGTTACACTTTATTTTCTCCATCTCTCATCCTTCCAAGCTTTAAATAGAGTTTCAGGTTCAAATTCACTCAAAATGAAGACCATTGTTTGCTGGAGAACCATGCTTGCTCTGTAGGCTCTGCAACCAGGAGTAACAAAATCAAATAAAACTTTCTTCCAATTCATCTTTCATTTATTTATACATGTTGGTTAGCATGTATAAATATTCACTATTAGCAAAGCCCAAAAATAAGATGATGTTAATAATGGGCATGTTCTTTAAAGTGTACTTAAGCCACAGCAGTGGACTTTGGAAGACTTTTTAAAGGGTAACTCATCTCGTCTCTCTCTCCTCCCCCACCAGAACTGCAGACCAAACTGCTGGAACAATCATGGCACCTTGCCTTTTGTCTGCACTTCCCTTTCAGAGATGAGTAGTAAACAAATGGAACTGAAATTTAATTTGACAACGCAGACTCTTATTCAGCTACAAACCCAGAAGGTTTCTGCAGATAGTGAAAGAAGGCACTTGAGCACCTCCAAACAATCAGCTCTTTTGCCTGTTTGTACTAATGTTTTTCCATGATGAAAGTCAAAAGTTTCTTGTTTATGCACATCTGCTTTGACTGATAGCCCCATCTTGGCAACGGAATAAAAAGACTACTTTTGAAACTAGAGTTTGGCCCAACCCCAGAATATTCAATGACTAACTGTCCTGGCTCTAATGTGAGAGCAGGTCTGGAGGATGGCAGATCAGGATGCTGCTCGGAGACGTTTACAGCATTCCCTAAGCGTATTCCTGTTCACTCCTGCCCAACCCAGAGAGAACACGTACTGAGATGATAAATAATGGGCAAGAGTCAGAAGAGCAGAGCACCCCAGAAGTAGCAAGCAAAGAAAAAGAATCAGACCCAAAACTGCCTTATCGGTACATCTAGAAGGTCATTTCCAGGCAGCGACACACACTGCCTGTAAGTTGTATCAATGAAATTGGTTGCAAATCAAGATCTCCCCAGCGAGTCACTTCGCGTACAAGTCTACTTGCCAGCAAGATTTCCTTTAATGGATCATGTTTCTAAAGCTGTTAATGGCAGGACAACACAGCAGGTGTTTTATAATTAAATATGGCAAGATAACTCAGCAGGAGCAGTCAATGCACGTTTCCCTCCCTCGTGTTTATCGTCCTAAACAAGTTCTGCTTTCCAATTACGCCGTGACCTGCTACCCAGCTCTCCTCTGCCCAGAGCTGGCCATGGGACTGGTTATCACACACTGCAAAACCATTTTAACAGCAGTGGAGAGATCAGTCCACAATTTCACATTTCAATTTTACTGTTTATGCATTGTTTGGAGCTTTACTCTCTCTATAAAAAGTCAGTTCTATTAAAGCAAATAATGTTTACTCATGTCTCGTGTAGATTTGACACACTTCAAAAAACAGATCACATTTATGCCTTGTAGGAACTTCAGCAGATCAACACATTCAAAGCAAAGCATCTGGTGAACTGGAGTCTGTTCCGACAGCTAGAGGCAGCACACACTCCACTTGTTTTACGTACAACCTACTGCATTTGGAAAAGCAAGGAAATCCACAAGATTTGTTTTTGCTTTGAAGATTTTCCTGGGTGTCAGCAGAAGTTGCCAAGACACATTTGTGGTTTCACACACCCCCATACACGGGTCTCCTGGGGAGCCCTCACATCTGAGGTTCACAGGCAGGTGAACAACAATGAGCAATAGGAAGCCCAGGAGCAACAATGCAGAATGGGAGAACTTTAGTTTCATCAAAAAGCAGCTCACACACATTGACCTCTGCAGAAGACAGCTTTAACATATGCTGGGCCAGATTCTCAGCTGAATTCAAGCCCCTGATCCCTGTTCACGTCAGTGGGACCCACAAGCCCACGCATCTCCTCCACAGCTGGAAGCTAAGAGGAAGCAGGAAGCAACGGCCCTCTGGGTTTCAGTCTCAAGTGAAGATGCATTTGGTGGGGTCATTACAAGTGGGCAACAGTCCATATCGCAACGTGATTCAGAAAAATCTCTTCCTAAGGGAATTCCCAGCCAAGAATAGGAAAGTAAGTCTGAAGGTCAACACAGAGGTGCCCTGGAAGAACCGCACAAAGGAAGTTCCCATGGCAAGTGACAGCAGCAATGCTGGAGTGAAAGAAAACTTCACATTTGCAACCCGACTTGCAAGGGAGGTAATATCATAGTTGGCTCCTCCCAAATTAATAAAACCGTTCTTTAAACCACATTCTTATAAAACATCCCAGATCAAGTCCCACGTACCTCACAGGAAGCACCATGGCCTATCTTCTTCTCTACATGCTGATCCTCCTCTTCATCAGGTGGAGGCTTGGCAGGCGGGGGTGGACGTTCTCTCTGCGGTTTAGAAGACCACTGTCAACTGTGTTGTGTTAAAGCACGTCCCCTTCTGCTTCCACCAACACTACATCCATGCCGCTGTGAATGCAGCGTGGTAAGGACTGCCTCAAATTAATCTGGCTGGAGTAGAAGTTCAGTCCTAACAGCACAGAGGTTGGCAATAGTTGCTGCCTTTCCTCCTCCTCTCCAGCAGGATACCTATTCGGGCAGAGCGCCCTTTCTGCAGATTCACCGTACTGCAGTCCTGTGGATGGACTGCTATTGATAACACAGACCACCCACTTCTGCTCCGCAGCGGTAACACTGCACAAGGCCAGCTCAGACCCACGTGAGCACCAACTATGCTTTCAGGAGAATAAAACTGCTCGGGTGGAAGGTGCTGTGTACACAGGTTTATTGCTTCATTACTTAAGCCAGTTCATTCAGACCCAGACTGGTAATCTCAATGGYATAGCATTTCACAGCGAAGGTCAGGAATGAACTCATGCAAATGTGTAGAAAGGGAAGACTCATCGCTTGTGTCTTAATGAAACAGTAACAGGAATAAGTGATTCCAGAGGYACCTTTTATAGTGGAAAACCCTAGAGATCAAGTGACAATGCTGCACTGCATTCCTCAAATATCCCAAGATTGCCTGTGGGCAGTTAGAGCTGTGCTGCCTTGTCTCGATGCAGAGCTAAACACATCTCTAGGTCACCTCCTGCCCTGCAACAGCTCCATCTAACGGCACAGGGAAAGATGGCAGAGGTGAACCACTCACTCCAAAAAACTCAAGCAAGTTTTGGGAGAAACTCCAGTTTAATTGTTCATTGCTGCTTTGCATTTTGTCCAAAAATACATCCATGGAGCAGGCTTTGTAAAACCAACCAGAAAACAAGCCCTGAAGCTGACACAGCATGCTGCAAGGCCAGCATCCCATCTACCCCATAGCAGTGTTGCTACCGATTGCTAAGGGGCCAGCAGATGCAACTAACAGAAGGTGAGGAAGACTTCTTTGGAGACAGTTCCAGGAGCTTTGCATTGCCTTATAAAGCCTTGAGTACCCTCTACAGATCTCTGCAAGTAATACAGAAAAAAAAACTTTTCCACTGCCAACTAGTTTCCACAGGATATTCTTAAAGATAATTTCTTGAGAGCCTTCTCTTGGGCAAAGCAGAGAGCAAGAGAGATGAGAAAAATGCTCCACACAAAAGTTGCCAAAGCTTTCTTCTAGACAAGAAGTTAGCCCTTCAGCTAAGTGCAATGTCCTGACAAACCAAAATTTACAGGCATCAGTATTCAACTGCCAGAAAACAGAAGGATGCAACACTAGGTGAAAATCAGGCATGTAGAAGTGGCTACTCGTGGGCAATGCAACAGAGGTTATGTGAACAGGCCAGTGAAAAAGGAGAGGTACCTGCCTGCTCTAATCAATGTCAGGGATGGGTTTAAAGATTTCCTCAAGCTGGGGGATTGGCAGCCTGCTGCAAAATCATGAAAATAGAGGTAAATTACCTATCCTTCTAAGGCAAGCAGAGGTGAACACACATAGCTACATACAGGCCTGACTCCTGCTACTTTGAGACCAGTTGATTCCGCTTCCTTATTCACAGACTCTCGATCTGAAGATCTCCCACTGGCAAGGCTGTCCAGGGAGTGGCAGGATGTTGCATTGTATAAAGCTTCATATGGGCTCTCCTCTTCTGGGTTCACATCAAAATCTATGATCAGTTCTGTAACTGCTTTTTCCACATCACCTGTGACAGGAGGAGAGAGACAAGAGCATCACTCGGGGCTTCTGCCCTTGGAAAGTCAGCACTTGCAGGAAGAAGAGTGCTAGTGACTGCCGTGTTGCCTGGAAGCCTACCCTGAGATATCCGGCACACAGGATCAGTGGCTGGAACAAGCGGTGCTTGAACAGTCTTCTCTGCAGCTTTGGCACTTTTCTTCCCAATCGTGTAATCTGCAATGAGGTGGGGCGACAGGGTCAGTTTATGTCAGTCTAGTTTTACGTCCACGTCAGCATATGGTACTTCCTCCCTTGTGGATGGAAGGCCAACTGTCAGCTTATTAAGTCTCCAAAAAATAACCAAAGTACATTATTAAAACTTGCAGCTCAGATCCCAAAATAGAAGCAGGCAGCCTCTTTAATCACATGCACAAGGCTAAGGATGGTTCTTTGAACTTTTACAGAGTCTTTAATCAGAAWGCTGCAAAGCTCCTGTATGGACACAATGTCATGGAGCGGATTACTTCATGTTGTAGACACAAGCTACATCACTAAACAGAGAAGCAGTCTGGTTTTCTGGAGTCATAAGACAGCAAAGAAACCAATTCTAGCTGTGGTCCCCTAACCACAGGCAGAGCCAAAAACATTAAGCTTACGTGAAAAAAGGCAGACAGCAACATCTCATGCAGCTAGCTCACTTACAGGAGCAAACTAACTGCATTTACCTGCAAGAACTTTAGTTTTAAAGCTCATCTTTGTCTTCAATTTCAGAATAGAGATAATACCTACCAGCCTCACAGGCAAATCTTAATTAAAAGTCTGCAAAGTGCTTTGAACCTGTAAAGCTCTCAAATGCTAAGCATGAATAATGCACACCAGTTGCATACGCTTCTGATCTTTCTCCCCACAGCTGAGAGGAAATTGAGACAGCATAATTACAAGGTATGAATTTAGCTAAGATGCCACATTTCATTCCCTAACTTGGACAGACACAATGGGCCAAGCTCCTTTATAAACCACAAGTAATCAAGGCCTCTTCTGTAAATCTCATCTGCAAAATCCATACCCAAGCTTCACAATGAAGTGAGAGGTAGGATGTAAGATCTGTGGATGACTATTTGCCTACGCAGACACATAAAGGATAGTTAATCCAAAACCATTTCTAAAGCTATTACTTTGCATTCTGCAAGCAGATTTAGGCTATCCTTAATTTTAATTAACTTCTAAAGTGAGCTAAACAAAGCTCAATTAAGCCCATTTAAACTGTAAAAGTCATACCACACTCCTTCAGCAAAGGAGCTAATCCCCTTAAATCCCCCCTTGGAAGTCCCCCTGCAAAAACTTGCTCTGAAGACAGTTCACCCAAGTGTTTAAGCATCATTCCTTCCAATACCTGTAAAATTCTCAGCGAGGGACCTGGCCTGAGGCTGCTTTGCTTTCAGCACTTTCCAGGACTAGAGAACAAAATCCTGTACTTGCACTGGCACAATCATCACCCCAAACTTTTCCCTCCTGCCCACACACAGAGCTATACCACTTACCTTCGATGAGAGCTGCTATGTGTTGGCTTTTCTGAGAAGGAAGCTCCCTCACAATATCCAGAGCTGTCAGGCCTCTGTTATCCTTTATGTTCACATCAATACCTATGGCAATAGGTATAGAGAAGGCAAAAGCAACAATGTTTGCAAACCGTATGCAAATTCATGCCTTTAATCAAGTTAGAGCTTACACATGTGATCATCATTGAGGGGGGCAGAACTAAAAAAATGCTCTAGAGAGGCAGATTTAAAGCCAAATACCAGGAGATAACCTCTCCTATAACCCTCTCTGAGGAACAATACTTTGATAGGTGGTTGGAGAAACATGCTGCCACTATAAAGGGGTTTCCTCAAGTTCTGGGCAAAGGGATCACCATGTTACCGCTTCAAAAGGGGAACATTCTCTCACCTGCTGCCAGCAATATTTGTACCACATCTGTCTTGCCAAACAAAGCAGCTTCGTGCAAAGCACTGCCTTTTTCAGTCTGCAAATTAAATGGAAAATAGCATGAAGCTAGACAGTGGGGAATGGTGATGGAGGCATGTTTTAGACGGTCACAAAAGCAATAAATACACGGCATCACATACAAAGTGTGGGCAACAATATCTACAGCTGAGGACAAACTATCAGTATTACTACAATGCTGAGAACTGGAATGGAAAATGGGATGGTCTCTTCAGAGAGACATGCAGGCCCGGGTTAGAGACCAAGAAAGGACTTTCTACAGCTTAGCAAGAGGTCATGCCCTGAAAAAGAAAGACAAGACCACCACATAGAAGCTATTGCTGTGAAAACAGCATATTCACAAGTGCCTTGAYAGGAAGAGAAACAGTTTGCCTCCATTGCTGTCAAAAGCTCGTGGTTTCGCGGGGCAGAACAGCTTAGGCAAAAGGGCTTTTTTTCCCCTCCCTCGCTATGTGTCTRGGGCTCTTTGTCCAACTAAGGAGCAGGCGTGAAGCATGCACAGCACCAGAATCCCTCTGAGCAGCTTCTCAGCACAACCAAGAGCTGAACAAACAGCCCAGAGGAAAACAAAGCTACTGCTCATCTTTCATAAACGATCCCTCCGGGAGGAGGGTTAGGTGGAGCTCTCTGTATCATGACTACAGGGGTTCTCCACTCCCAGCAATCAGACCAGCCCTTCACACAGACACACACTAGATACCTGATAGTTGCTATCCATGCCAGCATCCAGGAGGACATGGACTACAGTTTTGTGACCATTCCTAGCTGCCAAGTGCAGGGGAGTGTGTTTCTTAGTGTTGCAGCTTAAAAGATTGGGGTGAGCGTTCAAGAGCATCTTCACGACTTCCAGCCTCCCATAGAGCGCAGCCAGGTCCAGAGGAGTCTCAAACTTGTTATTGCGCATGGTGGGGTCGGTCAGCTCCTCCAGAAGGACCTTCACCACCTCTGTGTGGCCATACTGTGCAGCGCAGTGCAGCGCCGTCTCGTTGTCGTTGTTCTGGGGGGTCACAAACGCCAGCGTGTTAGAATGGGGGAGAACAGAGCCGCTCCGTGCCTCGCTCAAACCATTGAAGTTTAAATGCAAAAACAAGACAAAAAGCAGTTGGGAAGCAGAGAGCCCAGTTTGAAACAAAGCCTGAAGCAATGTTTTCACCATCTCACTAGCCATTTACCAGGCACAGACATCCCCTCATGAACTCATCAACCGACCCACCCAGTAAAAGCTTCAAAAACATTCAGAACAATAAGCTTTACTCAGATATGGGAAATCTGCTCTACGGGAAATAGGCGCTATATATGGAGTAGCCTGCTTTCAAAGCACTGAGGTCAAAATCAAGGGACCATGCTAAAGTTTAAGGGATTGTCGAGCTGTATCTGGATTCCCATTAATTCTCCTAGCACTTGGGGAAAGCAGTCTGTTATTCGTTGGCAGCATCCCATACTTTGGGGTGCCACAAAAATAAAAGGCTGCAATATATGATAGAATTCATGCTGCAGTTTGCCTATCTGCTGTAGCTTAATCGTCATCATTTTAGATTTAAACTTCAATTGTTTCAAATCCTACTTATCCTGATTATAACAGTCATTCCACCTTTGCAATTCTTAAGCTCGCAAGCTGGCTGGTTTAGAGAAAGGGTGCATAAAGTTACATGCAGTTTGTGAATTAGAAAGCAGTGCAATTAGATCACTCCACTAACAAGCCTTTGTAGTGAAGGTCTCAGGTCAACTGAGGGAAGAGATGTCCAAGGGACCAGAGAACACCTCCACAGTGAAAGCCAGATCCAATTAATGCATGCAGCATCTGTCAGGTTAAAAATCAGCAGTGCAAAGCATTGAAAGACAAGCAACCTAACACATTTCACTTGCAGGTGCAAAATAGGAACATTACCAGATTTAACAGAGCCTTTTCTCAAATTAAATTTCACCTCAGGTTTCTAGTTTTACTACTGTGTGTTATACACAGAGAGATTTCTGTTTAGGGACTTTAGAAACAAATACTTATCTAACAATTTGACCCAAAAAACTTTAGTTCAAACTCTTACACACGTCAACTTTAGCTGAAAGAATCATGGTTGAATTTGTCATTTTAAGAATAGTTCCCATGAAAAAAAACAGAGAAGGTACTTGTCTTGATGGAGTTAGAAGTACTGCTTTAGAAACGGAATTTGATCAAAATACCTTCSTTTTTGCTTTGAGAGCACATGAGCTTTTTTGGATACCAGCTTGTGGGAGCAGTCAATATTTTGCACCATTTCACAACCACGCTGCAGAACTTGCTCTGTTGTACAAGTACTTTAATCCTATTAACGTGTTAAGTCATTCTAGGGATTACAGGAGTCATGCATGCAAACTCCCATTTGTTTTTATCTGGTATTTGCATCATTTTTCAGCCATGTGAAAAGCATAAGGGAAGCGAGGCATTCTGGAGAGGCTCTCTGCAGCCGCAACTTGTATAAAAGCAAAGACTAAGGAGGCAGGAGGCAGCAACAGCCACATGCAGAAGTGACATATTTAAGAAGGTAAGGAAAGCACGGCATCACTGTTAGCACAGAAGTTAAGTCAAACAACAGGCTCTATACTTGGAGTGGCAGAGGCAGCCATGGTGAAGGAAGGCACATATAAGTGGACAGAAGTTACTGTAGAATAAAGAAGTCTGCACATAAAATACACATACGGAGTGAGAAGGGGAGAGAATAGAGAACTACGGAGATTACACTTATCAATCAGCTTAAGCTGCTGGTCTCGAGGCATTTAAAAGGTTGGCAAATCGCATTATTCTTATTTGACAGGGAAGGGAACCCAGGTATCGGTGAGCCCATGACGCAGCCAGACCGAGGCCCTCAGCCTGCCCCATAGCACGAGGGAGGCTTGCTGCCGATTTTTGCAGAAACAGTAGAGAACTGCAGCGCCTCTGGAGCCGCAGGTATCTGTCAAAGAGCCATGGGGGTATGCACTGCTCATGCCACGCTAGCCCTGGCTACAGGGGATTTCCACTGCTAGGACTGTCCCCCTCTCATCCCTCCCTGGCACAGAGATCACATCCCTCAAGGGTGCTTTAAAGCACACAGCAACTCCAAACACCTGCCTGACGGCTCAGAAATGGGAACATAACATTCTTTAATAACATAATTGTGGGAGACTTCCCCCATCTTCACTGCAATTTAGTCTAATTTTCCTTAAGCAGGTCAGGGCTCTGACACTCGGGATGAAATCCCCAGACTTTCCTCCTGCAACAGAGATCACCAGGTGGCAAACTCCCCTGAATCATTACAGCAAGTCTTTCCCGATCTCAGACTGTGTACTGGAAACTCTCGCTATTGCGTAAGTCTTTATTGCCTCCATTTTAGGAGAGCTTTGAGCAGCTAAAAATGCTAGAGCCGTTCTGGGCAAGGGAGTTTGCCTCCTTTCCCCGCATCGCCTCTCCAAGCACAAACCAGAGCGGAGCCTGAACAATGAGCATGAGCGCTCAGACATACATATTTATCGGAGCTGGAAAAAGAAAATTCCTTTCCAGCAGCCAGAAGGCATATGGGTTCAAATTTCAAAACTCCTTAGAAAAATAGAGCACTCAACAGTGCCCAGGGGCTGCATTCTTGCAGGAATCCTAGGACCCCCCCCCCCCAATTCATAGTTGGGAGTGAGAAGCTGGCCTCATATGATGCCYGCCTACAGACCACAAACTGGGAACGCAAGCAGAAATGCCTCTGCTTTCATATGGGCTCCATCAAATTTTTCAAGCGCTGGTAACTAGATACCATATACCATAGCCCTTATGCTCCTCATCACACAATAAAATGGAGCATCTACCGCTCCTTAAAGCACATCTGTCTGCGCTCCTGTTCTTAACACACCGTAACAGGGCTTCGACTGAAGAAAGGGAGACTTGGTTTAAATGAGGGTAAGTTTTCTAACTTTCTAACCTGCAAAGATTTGAACAGTCGAATAAACTGCCAAAGGAGACTATAGAGTTGTCCCTCTCTGAGGTTTTTAAGAAGGTGCTAGACAAACACTGGTCAGGAATGGTTTAGGTAGAGCTGATCCTGCCTCAGGGCTGGGGAAAGAGGCTACATGACCCTTCCGTCCCATCCAATCCATTTCTAAGATTCCTTTTTTGCAGGATTTTTGTCAATGGGTGCATGTCTAACATAACCTCACCCTATTAAAAACCTGCTATTTTGCTGCTCCAGTGTCACGACTGATCCTAAAGCAAGAACAGGGATGTCCCGCTGGCATCCACTCCATAAAGTTTCAGTTAAAGGCAGGCCAAAATGAAAGAAAAAAAACCCTTTAAGCAAAATCCAAACTTCACCAGGAGGTGACACCCAAGGCACATCACAACCTTGGGCACAAAGCCGGCCAGAAGAGTTGGCTGGAGCTGCCCGGTCAGTTGTACCATCTCCCTCCCTCCTTTTGCAGCACAAAATTTCCATCAGTGCCCCACATGGCACTGCCAGGAGCAGAGTAAGGATGAACAGGCCTCCTTCCTTCCTACAGATGCCCAACAATGCCAAACACATTTCAGGAAAAAAAAAAAAAAAAAAAGATCCCCATATGTCCAACAAGCTTTCGGGAGCTCTGCGGGTGGGTTCGCTGCCCGGTTTCATTTGCAGACTCCAGATGGTAGGCTTCCACTTCTCTCAGCAGCCCATTTAGATTTATAGCACTTTAAACCCAATCTGCATGATTCATTTGCTTCCAATTAAAAAAGACAAAGGTAGTTTGTGCAGTGCACAAACCTGAGCTATGTGACAGCTTTTTCTACTTTGCCTCTGCTCAGTTGGTTGGTTCCTTCATACAAATTAAATAACCAAATTTAAGATAGCAGAAGTTACTGAAGCAAAGTTGCTGCTCCATCTCTTAACTTTGCTTCTATCATTTGCTTTTTCAGAAGTCCTTCAGGCCTGTAACAGACATATTGCAGGGACCTCCTATTGAACAAAAGATGTTGAAAAGGAAGAGGCATAAAAAGCAGCTGTTAACTATTTCTTTAACTTTTAGGAGAGCAAGAAGCTTCTGGCTTTCTTATCTCTTCCTCAACAGGATATTAAATTGCAGTCCAGCCTTATATAAATGCTTCCCCCCTCTTCTAAAATCCCAAAACGTTTGGAAAGATGAAACATCTCGCTTCAATCCTTCCCATCCTGCGTGGGAGCTGAGAAGCTGGAAGCACCAACTAAGCAAGGACTCTTACACTTTGCACCTGGACTTTTTGTGGTTCTCCCACCTGCAGCCAGGCTATTGAGAAAACATCAAGGTTGGCATGACCAGTATGATTCCACATGCTCTTCATCAAACCTGGTCAGAAACTGGTGGAAAGCTGGTCAGAACTTGTGATGAACCTAACAGATTGTGTATAAATCATATCTCTCTCCTAAAAACCAAGGCAAAGATTTCAAAAACACTAGCCTTGTTCAAGAGCACTACAGCCATCTTGAAAACTGAACTGAGAGTTTAAGATAATGCACTTGTCAAAAATAAAAAAATCCAAATTAGAATACTTCGTAAACAAAAATTCACAAGAAAGTGAGCTCACTGTATATTTCATCTTTATATTCCTTCTTCATTCAACATTTTAATGCTGGAGTGTGTAAGATTTTACTCTGTTATTGACAATGTTTTAGAAAACTCCTTTCAGGCAACTGAACTGCTCAACTATGATGTTTCCACAGAAGACATTCATTGTGGCAAAATTCCCATGTGGATTTTTGTAAAAATCACCGATAAGGATGAGCTTCATGTAAATATTTTTGTGCTTAAAGAAGTATGCACTAGAGTATTTCCTGAAATAGAAGTCTGCAAAAACAAATGTAATTCCCAGCAGTTAGCAAGCTCAGGAACTCTGAATGTGTATTTTTAAGGTCCTGCAGATCAAGCAAAGTGAAGGTTTTAACTAAAGTTTGAGACACAGAAATCTGCCATGGATGGCTGGATCCAAAATAATTGGCTGGAAGCAGCTGTGGCATGGTAGCTGAGAGCAGAAGTATCTCATGATAAATCAGCAGACTATTATACCACCACTGGCCTGCAGCTTCACTATAAATAAAAATGAAAAATGGTGTCTGAGAAAACACCACCAGGAACTTTCTTATCTGCTTCCTCAATTGCTCAGCCTCAGTGCATCGTAAGTGCTGATGTCACGCCTTTTTGTAGCTCAAGAACAACTAAAAGCAAGAGAGGAGCAAAATAGGCAAGAAAACAGGAACAGAAGACTAGGGCTGAAGGGTCAGACAACACAACAGACTTAACATCAAAAAAGAGAGACTGATGCAATAAGCAGGACATGAAGGACTTGGGAAGGGAGGCAGGAACATGACTGCCTTCCCTTCTCCCCACCACCACCAAAAGAATTAACTGTCCATTCAAATGACAAATACAGCATTATACATTTTGTAGGAGAAAAGGCATGAAAATTCACTCCAAACAGCCCACAGAGAAAACACATCCATGTTTAAGCAGGAAAAAAAATTTCCTTCTCTTTGCATTTATCAGCAACATTAGCACATGAAACAAAACCTAAAGCATTTTAATTGAAATAACGTTACCTTTTGGAAGTCCAGCCAAATCAAGCAAACTGACCATCACCGAGTCCTACAAGGCTAAGCAATGAAGGAGGCCCCAGGAAAGTAAGGAAAAGCTTCCCTTAAATTATGTTTCTATAACTGCTTTGAAGAAAGAAACCCACAGTAAATAAATGGTCGCATTTTACTTTTCCCCAAGCAGCTGCAAACTGAACAGGTATTATTGCAACTGGATGACATTGCACCTGGAAGCACGCGACTGCAGCTTGGAGTAATGATGCAGTGAAATGCTGACAGCAAAGTACACACCTTGGCATTGATATATGGGTCAAAGGGGCCGTACTTTTTGAGTTCTTTGATCTCAAGAGCATTCTACAAAAAGGAAGAGGAAAAAGAAAAAAAATGTGATAATGAAATGGGTGAGATATAGCAACAAAGCAATGGGTGACTCCCAAGGGGTGGAAATGACAGAACACAGCATCTTGTTCCAGTCAAAGCTATTAACAGCAGAAGCCATTCCAGCTGCCGATTCCTGTAACTTGAACCACTGGTGCATTTCATTTACAAGACTCCAAACACAAGCAGCACAGGCTATTTGGCTGACTTTTCTCATTTAAAAAGGTTACTACTAAACAGACATTAATGAAACATTACCTGGAAGGATTACACTAAGCTTTTAATCTTTTGCAAAGGTTTCCCCTATACCTGTCCTACTCAGAGTAGAACAGTTTACACTCAGGGCCCTCAGTCAACCCTTATCAGATTGATTGTAAACAGCTAACTACACTTCTCAAATCTATTTAAACAGACTGAATGCCTGCAGCTGTGCCTGAAGACATTATTAACCACAGCCCCAAACCTGAAAACTATCAACAAAAACATTAAAACACACACTCTTAGTTATTTCTGCTCAACTGAGGAGTGGTAGTGAATAGCATTACCACCATATTTTTCATTTTGTGATGTTTTAGAAACAACCATTTAGCCTTGGAGCAGCCTGATGTGTCAAGTTAGCCATCTTATACTGCAGAACAGAAAACTTAAGCATGGCACTTTGGTCCCCGCAAAGTATGGCTGGAAGCAGGATTAGGACTCCTAAATCCGACTCCGAAGGGAGTTTGCTCCTCAGCTTCTGAAAAGTATACACCGCATCATTTACTGATCAAAAGTATACACCGATCATTTGCTGATCAAAATGAAACAGCAGAAACTCACAGTTCCCAGCTGCTCATCTTGACTTTGACAGATTTTGCTAAACTTGAGCCATGAGTATCTGACCTATTTGTGAATTAACTTCTGAATGAAGGAATATGCATTTTTTAGCCTTGCGGTACTAAAGCAGACAAACTTATTTTGGTTTACTCCTCTCCTCCTGTATGAAAACCTGAGTGGTTTAGGAGTTGATTCACAGGGACATTAGATATTCCTGCCTTAGGGACAGGACAACCAAGGGCTATTGTAGCTTTAACCRTCTGATTTGGATCTGTTACTGCATGTCTGCCCAAGCTCACTCAGCCATAAGTAGTTCAGTAACACTGCTCAGCTGGACTCACTCAGTAAACCAGTTCCTTYATCCAAAACTCTTAAACAAAAGAACTATTTGGGTCTTCCAGCAGTAGCATTTCAGAAGTTCCCTGGAATTGTAAAATACCTGCTGACTTCCACAGGGAAGTTACACGGGAGCCAGCCGTCCAAAGTGGACACAGTGGCTGCTGTACAGAATAGCTGTCTCATACAAATCAATCCCTCTGCATCCTAGACCAAAAACTATCAACTTGACAAAGGGAAGAAATCCACCAGATTTTTTTTCTTGCCTGATTGAGAAAATAATTCTTTAAGATTAAGCTATGGATTTATCTGGGGGCAAGTAGGGTTAAAATTATCTTACAACTTACAAATTAGTTAACTGGAGCAAGTGCTAGAGACAAGCCAGGAGAGTAGCTAAGAGAGCATGGCCAAACAAAGACTAAACAAAGCTGCTTTGATTAGTTCCTAAAGAAGGGAGCCAATGTATCCTTTGACAGAACTAGAAATCTTCTCAGCTATCCAGCAACTGAAAGGAAAAACTATGGGTTAGTTTTAGAAGCCCAGTATGAAAGCAGGAGACCACTTCCTAGGCGTTGAGTGGTTCTCATATTTATGTATCTCTATATAAACTTATATACCTTACTCATTCAACAACTMACTCAGAACTGGAGGAATTTGCTTTAGGTAGTGGCCTTCTTATCCCATTAGCATGTAAGACTTTGTAACAATCGCTACTAGATTGGGAAGGGTCGGGAGTCAGCTGAAGTAGTCTCTCCATTCGAGCAATTCAACGATATATTAGAGAAAAATACGCAGACCTGCTCATTCACTTTAGTATGCGAAGGTCCCTGGTGGATGAGGAGCTTCACTATGTCTGCATCTCCTTTCCAAGCTGCCAGGTGGAGAGGGTAACAGCCTTTACAGTCTGCTACGTTGGTTAGCGCATCGTTCCTCAGCAGAACTTCCACCACATCCCTGCAAGAGAAGGAAACTTGAGTCCATAAGATATTCAGTCCTTGTTTCTCAGCTTACATTCTGCAGTAATTAAGAGTATTTTACAAAAAGTTCATCTGAACAGGAGTATTTCAGAGATCCTCTTGAAATGTGATTTTTAAAGCAATCCTATTAAATGATGTCCAAGGGGC